>OY365813.1:25299153-25433342 GCA_959347315.1 Bimastos eiseni | reverse complement strand
ATCCATCAGCGCTTTCCTCAACAAAAGAGGTCGTTTGCATAAATTATTGAGTGATGGCCTCAACTCGTCCTCTTGTATCTCTCCGTCTACATGCCTGTCTGTCTTCTTATCTGTCTGCCTAGATTTCACCCTTCTTCGCTCTCATTTGATCTTCATTGTTCAGTGCACGGTCGTCGTCGTTTTCGACATCGTCATCATCGTCTTATTCTTCTTCATCTTCATCATCAGTAGTTTCAGTTTAGCACACATGCAGCTATTTTAAATTTGATGCAGTAACCGTTGTGGTTTTTAAGCACATTTTGCTATATATCTATATATATATATATATATACATACATACATATATACTGCGGTTTTATTGCGTTTTAAGGGTGTTTAAATTTATAGTTAGGTTTATATTAGCACCATCTTATGAATGCGGTCTTTAGCTACTGAGACCATTTGTTTGATTTGATTTGTTTCTACTGTGCGACACTGCGTGATTATTATTATTTGCGAAAATGCTTGGCTTGCTGAGCCAGGCTCTTCCAGCTTCCTCGACCCTGTGAAGGGACCGGAGACCGCCCGCAAGTCTTGTTATTGCACAGTTCTCCGCTATGTGGGACATCGTATGCACCTTGACACACTCGCACAAAGTGTGATAACAATGATCATTAGCGTCGCCATCCTCCCTTATCCAGACTTGGGACAAGCACCGTCGTAATACGAGTAGTGGCATTGAACATATTCGCAAATTTTGCCTTCAATTTTCCCCATTATCATCGTCATCATCATCGTCATCATTATCCATGCGTTGCTATATTTCCACCACGCAGTACACCGCATACGTCACCGGAAGCGGTCGTTCGCATGCGGCAGCGGACGAGGCCTGGTGGTCTCCGGGCGCCGCCGCTTGGTGGCGGAGCGAATCGACGGCTCGAAATAATGAGCACTTATCGATTTATCGATTGTGAGCAGACGACTTTGTTCAGGCGAGCAGACGACATTGGAGTTTGGCGCGAAAATTGTGGATGATTTATGGACAGTGTTATTGTAACGTACCGTCGGTGTTACTGTGAAATGCTACGCAGTTTGAGCATCTTCTTTAGACACCTTTAAAATGGAATCTGACGATCATATAATAATGTCCAAGTATAATTTATATTACTACGCATATCATCCTGTCATGGATGCGTCGTTAAATAAACTTATGTCACACGTTTATCTTGCTTACAAGCTGAGACTTTAGTGTTTCCCTTCATCATCTGGCCTATTAAGTAGAAGTTTCTGTTAGACGACTTTGTGAAAACTGCGAGATTGCTAATCATCTGACCGACTGATATAGGTTTATTTAACGTCGCATCCATATCATAGATAATGTGCGTCAATGATTATCTCCTATCGTGTCCCGACCTTATATTGCTTCGGTTTACGCCGTTTTAAAGGTGTCCAAATGGAGGTTTCAGTTCAACGATGCTGTGTTATGACATAGGTCATTAGCGTCGCCCTCCTACTTTATCCAGGTTTGGGACTGACACTGCCTAAGCGGTTACAGAGTTTGGACTATTATTAAATTAGGCCTTCCTAAAGCAGATGGTGAACGACGTGTGACCTTACTGTTTCATCGTTTTGCTCACATACACAATGGCTTGTTCGGGGCGAATTTAAAAGCGTCTTTCAGTGCCAGTTCCAATCCTATAGGAAGAAGGAGGGCGACGTTAATGATCTTCGTTATCACACATTGTCGTTATACTGCAACTATTACTACTATTCTGTTTCAACGCAGGCCTTAGACACCTGTAAGTCGGTATCGTGGGATGCAATATAGGTGTTATTAGGTACTGCATTAACGAATATCTGAAAAGCTGTGAGTGCTGTAATATGCCCAGCAAATTTTTGTCGACGGCAACGACTTCTGTTGTCATAAGCTGTCGTGAAACCCTGGATCCAGCATTAACGAATATGTCTTGCATCGTTTGTCTGGCGTGTATGCCCTTTAAGGCAAGGTTCCCAACCTTCTTTCTAGTTGTACCCCCAGACTAAACATTATTTGTGTGCGTACCCCAACAGAAAAAGTTGGCAGAAACGTTCTTTGGTAATTTTTTTATTAGATTAGATTATTTGAATTAGAATATATTATTAATATTATTATTTTAATAATATTAATAAACTATAACATGTTTAAATATGGCATTTTATAACCTGCGATTATTATTTGTTTCTGCACGAAAAATTCATTTTTAATTTAACATTTTTCTTGTGTACTCCTTGGCAACATCTGGCGTACTCCTAGGGATTCGCGCACCACCAATCAATTCTATGGTGGAGTGATGATTGGGCATACTACAGTCTATGGGATCTTGCTTCCTTACTTTGTTTGTACCTTTGGTGCTACATTGGTAGCGTTACCAGACCATTTCCGCCTATCATCATCATTGTCGTCGTCGTCATGATCATCATGATCATTATCATCGTCGTCGTTGTCCTCCTCCTCCTCATCATTATTATTATCTTAACTATTATTATGATAATTAATATTACTGTTATTACGATAATAATAATAATAATAATTATTATTATTATATTATCATTGTTAATATAGTTATATACTTTTAATAGTGTGCCAGCTATATATACCTTGATAGTGATAGGAAGCCTTTCGTTTCACCGCTGCCGCAAATGAAACCGAATTATTAGTGAAGTCAATGTCCTCTAGAGAATCCGATATCCGGACCCTGTGTCCACCTCCTTTCCCAATCTGCAGTGACTCCTCAGAGAGCATGTTTGGACGAGAACCCGACTCAGAGCCGCAGGTCTGACACCTCGGTTCGGCGGCTAATGTTTCGTATATGTTGCTTCAATTTCCTCTGCTATTGTCAGTGCGGTATTATGCCAAGCAAATTTCTGTCCACGGAAACTGCCTCTTTCGTCTTAAGCTGTCTTTAAACTCTAGATCCACCACCAGCAGTTTTTTTCCAGCAGTGCCAGTCCCAAGCCTGGATAAAGGAAGTGGGCGACGCTGATGATCTTCGTTATACTGCAGCTAAGCAACCAATCACAGTTTAGTATGGTTTGCTCGTGAAGTAGTTCTCAAATTGCTGTGAAAACGATTGTATTTCGTGACGAAGGTTATCATTAATCGACCTCCTCGATATGTGGCACTCGATTTTTCCTGCATCAGCGATTAATTTAACTATATAGCCTACTCAGTTTCTGCAGTTTTCTCGATATGCTTTATTCGAATTACTGCAATCTCCTCGAGGATTTCAACTCAAATTATTGCAATTTTTTAAAGTTGACTTTGAAAGTTATCTGCTTGTCGTTCTATATTTGAGTCTATTGCTTCAATTTCTTTTAAATACTTTGCTCGGTTTCCTCGATAAATAAGGAATTAATGTGAATTTCGTGACGACATTAACTGGATTCTTGCAGACTTAACTTATGTGCCTCAACTTGCTCCATGCATTTCAGTCGGTTTTTCTAACGCTTCGTCGCCTTTCTAAAGTGAGATAAATTTGTACGCGACAAAAGAGTGCGTAACTTCCTACAGCATGAGTAGAAACGCTATTATATCCTGAAGTTGCTAACGAACTGGAGGAATCGCTACTAGCGTTAGTAGTTGCCTTCACATAATTTTATTCAACTCGATTCCTGCTCTTTCCTCGATATATTTTGCTCCATTCCTGCGCGTTCCTCGTTATATATTACTCGATTCAAGAACAATCCTCGATATATATATATATATATATATTCGACGTCTTATCTTTCTTCGATATGCTTTACTTGATTTCAAAGTCTATTCGATCTATTTTACTCGGTATTTACCGTCGACTCGGTCCGTTTTGCACGAATCCTCGACACATTCTACTCGATATCTGCAGTTTCCTCGATGCACTTTACTCGATTTCCGCATCGCAGTCGTTGAAATATATTTATCCGACTCGCTGTTTCTTATGCGAATATTTTGATGTAGATATCGCCACAGAGCAGATTGTATGCTTGATGCAATTCTGACAAATCTGTATCTCGCGTGAGAGCGACGTTTTGGCGTTGCAGAGTTCAATATTTGCTTTCCTTTTTTCTTTTCCTAAAGATATCAAACAATTTATTAATCAGATATCTAATTGTTCAAATTGTTAATGCATTCATATGTATGTACGCATCCGTAAATTTATATGGCATTCTTTTAGCTTGTAATATCTGAAAAAATCTCGGTGGAACTCAATGGCCTCAAACTGGAACACGCTCCCGTTGACGTTACGTTTGTTCCCCTGATGGTAGTTACAGTTTAACGACACTGTGGTAACCAGGACCATTAGCGTCGGCCTCCTCCTCCTCCTCCTTTACCCAGGTTTAGGACTGGCAGGGTCCACTCAGATTCTTTTTATACTCGCCTTAAAACTGTTCTTGTTTAGCCGTGCCGGGGTCTGGACCGCTCCTGAGTAGTTGTCTCAATATATAAATTATCGTAATGAATGAGTGAATGAATGAACGAGCGAATGAATAGATGAATTAATGAATACAAATATAATGCGATGGTGTTTGGACACCTGTTTCTGCATTGGAATATATTAATTGGTAATTTGGATTCGTTGTGAATCGTTGAGCTATCTCAAGCCAGACTTGCTATATTGTTACATATCGTAAACACAAGACCCATCTACAAACTCAGCCACTGAATGTCCATTCCTTATTGCCATGGAGTGTCTGTCCAAAGCATGGACGAAAGAGTAGCAGGATGGCGAGGCTATATAATGATCTGTATTATCATTCAGCGTCCTTAAACTGAAACTATATACTATCCATCCGTTGGAAGCTCCTATGGTAGTGCCAGTCGCAAACCCGGAGAAACAAAGAAGGGCGATGATAGTCACATTGTTACGTCACATTGTTGATAAACAGCGTCCAATCAACTGAAGGCTGATAAGAAATAATCTGCAGCTCAAGGCATACAACGGAATTATACGATTTAGACATGGACATCTTTTTTTCTAAGAAGTTTTTCTAATAAGGTTATTTTCTAAGAATGCGTATCTGATCCGCCACAACTCAGGCAGGTAGTGCCAGTCCCAAGTCTAAATAAAGGAAGAGGGCGACGTCAATGATCTTTGTTATCGCACAGTGTCGCTAAACTGCAGTTACCATCGCTGCGTATCTTCTTTCAATGCTGACTACCGTTTCGCATTCTGTACAGATATTTGGTTCACTTCGTATGCGGCCATACATTGAGTCTAGTTACTTTTTATTCGCTCTTAAATTAAACTGTGTTACAACGATTAACATGAGACCCGTCACTTAGATGTTTTTTGTTACAGTAATTGACTATATTCACCTTGTAACACGCATTTTTCTAATATATAAACTGCAAATAGGTAATATTAATATCGGTTATAATTATATCCGCCAATCAGGCAAAACAGCTATGTTTGTAAAGGGCCTCGTCCCACTATTCTTTTGAAACACAATTTACGGATGGATGGATGGATCTAGGGTATAACCACAGCTTATGACAACAGAGGCCTTTGCCATCGACATAAATTTGTTTGAGATGATATTGCAGCAGTTTTACGGAATTTTAATGCTGTGTATTTTATGTCAATATAACATGCATTAAAAATTTGTCCAATAATAATAGTAATAATCCAAAACGTTCGTAATAGCAGTTTCAGTTTAGCGACACTGTGTGATAACAGAAGTCATCAGCGTCACCATCCCGCTTTATCTAGGCTTGGGACTGACACATCCACAGTGCAAGCAGTTTTGGAGTTTTGAATCAAACTAACAAAATACATTTTTCGTATTGTATTACATAGTCATTTTAACGCCATTATCAATCGCGCAGCTTCAGTTGGTTAGATGCAGTTTAACGACACTGCTGTATGATAATATGGGTCGTTAGCGTCGCCCTCCTACTTTATCCAGGCTTTGGACTGACACTGCTGGACTACAGGCATTGAAGGAGTCAAAACGGTGTCTAAAATTATAATAAATATCCTTGTACTAAAGCAGTTTTAAATACCGTACGTAGTTGTAACTGCACTCCAGCGTGTCCCTCGACCAGCCAATCAATTCGGTCGATTCCGGAATAGTCAGAGTGTTTGCCGAGCGCGCAAATCGGTCTCTCGAATAGCGCCACTCGTAGCACCCCCGTCGCTAGAGTGCGACACCGCTGCCTCTCTCGGTAAAACCCGAGAGGGCGAGTCAAAGACTGCGGCGGTGGGGGTAACAGGAGTTGGCGGTCGACGCATGCGGGCGACGGTTGGGCTGGAGGTGGTGAATGATGGAGAATATAGGAGGACAGAGAGAGAGAGAGAGAGAGAGAGAGAGAGAGAGAGAGAGAGAGAGAGAGAGAGAGAGAGAGAGAGGCAGACAAACAGCTCTGTACAGATCCGTGTCGCTGTCGTCGCCATAGCAACGGACCAGGTGCAGCAAGACCTGACGCTACATAAATCGGACACGCTACGACAGGTTCTTTGGCTGATTGCCCTATAGATGGCGCTAGATACTTCTGTCTGTGTCTCTGTTTCTGTCTCTGTTTGTCTC
Source organism: Bimastos eiseni (assembly GCA_959347315.1). Classification (NCBI taxonomy): domain Eukaryota; kingdom Metazoa; phylum Annelida; class Clitellata; order Crassiclitellata; family Lumbricidae; genus Bimastos; species Bimastos eiseni. The sequence goes on along the minus strand of OY365813.1, from coordinate 25,426,820 downwards.
TCTCTGCTGTTCTGTTCAAGGTCACTGTGGCGACCGGTTCTAGTTCCCGCCTGTCCGTCTGCAAGTTCTGGAAGAGGGAGAGCTGGAAGAGAATGAAACGATGAAGAGGAGAAAGAGGAGGAAGAGGAAAGGGCGATATGGAGTGGCAGAGGGAAGAGGAGAGGGAGAAATGGAGAGAGAGAGACAGCGAGGGAAGAGACGAGAGAGGGGAGAGAGAGGAGCGACTGGAAAATGGAGAGGTAAGAGGATGGGGAGAGGGAAGAGGAGAAGCAGAGGAAAGAGGATAGGGAGAAATGGAGAGAGAAACAAAGAGGGAGGAGAGGAGAAGGAAGAGGGGAGAGATGGAGAGCGAGTGGGAAAGATAGAGGGAAGAGGAAATGGAGAGATGGAGAGGGAGGGAGAAGGAAGAGGGGCGGGCGAGATAGAAGGGCAAAGGGAAGAGGAGAAGGAGAGAGAGACAAGGAGAGCAGGTGGGAGAGGAAATAGGAGAGGGAGCGATAGAGACACAGAGGAAGAGCAAGAGGGAGAAGAAGAAGATGAGAAGGATAAAGAGGAAAAAGAAGAAGAGAAGGACATTTAGTAAGACGAGGATAAAGATGAAGAAACCAACAGAAAAAGAAGTCTACTTTACTGCAGCTAAAGTTTCACAAATTCGCTCACTGATTCGTAAATTTCTCAATATATATATATATATATATATGTATATATTGTTGATGGAATTTCTCGCTAGGTGGTATCAGCATCGCTCCTTCGCCAGATCTCCATAACTCATTCGACAGGAAGTGAAACCAGAGAAAGAAAATGCGCTACAAAAGCCATCGATTCTAATGGACCAGCTCATATTATCGGGTGTGCAAAAAATCGAGGGCGTCTTGTATTGAAGAAGGAGTGATACAGTGTTGGCTATACAGAAGCATTTTCGATGGATATATTTTAGTGGGCTGGCTGCTGCTAGCGACGCCTTTACATGACAAAGGTGAACAGCGTCGCCCTCCTTTCTCCATGCTTGGGACAGGCAGTATCAGATATGCGTTCAATGATGATGATGATGATGATGATGATGATGATGATGATGATGATGATGATGATAAATTAGTAATAAAAATTATATGCTCTCATTTTATTCGTTAGCAACATACAATGTGTACCTAGTTTTCAGAATAAGAACAGTGGATGTGGATCCGGTAGTTTAACGACCGCTTTTGACAACAATGGCCGTTCCAGTCGTCAGAAATTTGCTTGGCATATTACAGCACTTAAGTGAAGCTAATGCCTATAGTGTAATAAACTGTAGATAAATACGTTTTAAAAGGGTGTTTATGTTACATTCACGTTAATAATTTTTTTAAAAGAGGTGTGCAATTTATTTGAACAGTTCTCATCATTACTTGCGTCACCCTCCTTTTTTTATCCATGCTTGGGACTGGTACTTTATGCTAATGTTGTTTTGTAACTATACAACTGTTCTCAAATCTTCCTGCAATTTAGATATTTATATAATTATCGAAGACAATCGGTTGTATAAGCTCTCTAATAGAAAAGAACATGAGTCTTTAGCGAATGTCTATTGACAAAGCATGGACAGACTAGCGAAAGATTTAAGTCCTTTGTAGGCAGCTTTATGATTTCACGCATGGATGTATGGATTTTAGGGTGGATGGATAGATGAAGAGGGCCGTAGAGTAATGGTTCATGGGGCAGAGATGAGAGACTGAGTTCGAGACCCGTGTCCACCGTATGGTTGTCTCGTCCTTCCTTCGTTAGGCGGCAGCGTCTGTTAAAATGAGATATATATATATATATATATATATATATATAACGTAATTGGCGCCCTGCGTGGCTGCCGACGCTTAAATTCGATTCATGTAATAACCTGTCATCATTCATCCATACTGAGCTTGTAATCATATCGCAGTTTGTCAGTTTCAAATTGAACGATTATTATTGTTGTTGTAGTTGTTGTTGTTGTATTGGATGGATGGACGAATGGATAAATTGCTCATATTATCTAAGCACGAATCCATTTCTATGAGGTTTTCGTTCATTCCGCGAATTTCCCGTTGAGTTGGTTTCCCACGGAGGTGACGTCATCGGAGAAGAAATACTCGACGAATAACTCGAGAAAGTATCGTCTGTCGACGGTTTTCTCGTTTTCCTTTTGCGGCAATTCACAGAAAAATTATAAAAATTAACGTTAAAGTAATTTAAATCAATTATCACGTCAGATTTCACGTTTAAATACGCATTACATACACCGTTTAAGTTAATGGAATTGAAAAGGATTGTCGTATTAAAATAAGTTAATCAAAGGCTCAACGGGTGATTCAAAGGTTCAGTCGCTTCAACTGGTAAATTGGTTACACAGGTGGTTTGCTTCAAAGGTTCATTCGGTTCAAAGGGTTAATAATTATGTATAAGCAAAGGGTTAACAGTAGGGCTCATACGAGGAAGGAGGTGCGTTGTCAGTCGAATTATCATTGACCTCACCCTACCCTATCCTACCCTACCCTGCCTCATCTCCTCTGACTTGACCTGACCCGCTGTGCTGAACTCAAGATCTGAAGCGTGCGTAATGGTGCTGCCCCTAGCGATCGTTTCTCACCTGAGAGAGAATCCTGAATGCCTCCCTGCAATCGCTTGGACTGACTCCGAATCCATCCCAGAGGACGTACTCGAATTCCTCCACATCAATAGAACCATCGCCTGCGATCACAGTGATAGCTAATTACAATTAATATTAAATGAAAAGAAAATAATAAGCTAGCACAGACAGACAGACAGACAATGGGACGCAAACAGACAGATGGAGACAAAGAGACTGGCAGACAGACAGACAGAGAGATATAGAAGTAGGCTAACAAGCAGACGGACGGAGAGATAGATAGTAACATATAGAGAGACAAACATACAGGCAGTTACAGACAGTTACAAAGACATACAGACACAGTGGCATGCATTCAGACAGACAGACACTTTCTCGCCCATTCATCCATTCATTCATCAATTCGTCCATCCATTAAATCGCCCCCCCCCCATTGATCACCTAGTTAATCACTCATAAAGTATTCATCCAATCGTCGAATCTCCCACTCACCCGAACGATCCAAAAGCCGGAACTTATACTCGAAATAACTCCGCACCCAACTTGGAAAATATTCCGGGAGCTCCACAGCCTCTTCCGGTGGCGCCGCGTCCACTTCCTCTTCCGCCGCCGTTTCTCCATTGTTTGGCGAATTCTCGGCGCCGTTCTCCGCCGGCTTTTCCGGCCCAACGGCTTCCTGAGTCTTTCCGGAATCTTTCTTTTTGGTCTTCTCCTTTGGCTTGGAGGATTTCTTTGAGGACTTTGCGGCTTTGGCGGATCTCTTGTCGAAGTCGTCTTTGTCCTTCGATACGGAGGCCCAGGCCTTGATCTGGAGAATCAGAACAACTCGGCGGATTGAGAACAGATTGATTGACTGTTTGATTGAATGATTGAGTAAATGATTGATTTGATTGCTTGAGTAAATGATTGATTACTTGAAAGATTGGTTGAGTAACAGAGTGGTTCATTGATTGATTGATTAATAGATTTATTTATTGTTTTTTAAGTTTTGAAACGATTTATTTTAGTTATTTAATTAATCCCGCCATTGATTTGTTGAGTAGTTAATTATGAGCACGCAGCTGCACAAAATCAATCAATCTGCAGACGATTCACTTAATAATTAAAATAAATATAATCATTCAGTCAGGCATTTCGTTCAGCCATTCGTTAAAGTCAATAACTCTTATTCAATCACACCCGCACTTAACCATCTACACACAAACCTATCCAGTATCTCCATCGACCAACCTACCACACCCACATTACCCACTATTCCACCCTCATACAACATACCCAAACTCACCCAACCACAGCCTCATACTCACCCACTCATCGGCAGTCACGTGCTGTGCATCTTTAGTGTCTGACAGCGTCAGCAACGTCTGCCATACTTCCTTGAAGAATTCATGACAGCTCTGCCACCAGGCGCTGTCGGACTGCCAGCCGGACACTGTCAGAACGTGCTATAGACACGTGAAAATAACATCGTCGTCGTCATCATCATCATCATCATCAATTTTTGACGATTGTAATTTGGTGGCGATGGGTACAAATAAATGATCACCATTGTCCTCTGTAATTTTTCATGTCCATTAGTGTTGGTCCAATTGATGTATGTCCTCGTTTATAATATTTTTTTAATTATCTATCGAGCATTAGACTTCGAAGAACAAAAGCAGAACAGTTCTTTAGCCAACCCAGGAGGACGCCATGGATGTGAAGCGTTGGCGACTTCATTTTCTTAGCTTCGGCATGCGAGACGATGGTAAGTCTTCTCCCTAGCCATTATTGTCACCTTCCCTCTGACAGTAGTCAAACAGTATATCTGTCCCTCTGCCTATCTATTCATGACATTGAAATATTGCACTACGGAATGTTTGGGGAAATGAAAAAAAACAATTTAATGAGAAATAGGCCTACCAATAGAATTAAAGGGCATTGAGATAAATAAGTAAGTCGACTATTATCCTACATAGATGATGGGAACGAAGGTTAAACGGATATAGTCAAATTAATTTGGAATAAATGATACTCATACTGTTTGCAGTTGTTCAAAGTCCTCCCATGCCAATTTGCCTGAGCGTTTTGTATCTGCAAAAAAATTATTTCTTTAGGGCCCATCCATATATTACATACGCAAAATATCGGAGTTTCGGATCCCCACTACCTCTGTTGCACTGCGTACATTTTGTGGACCACTGCCCCATGCGTACGTACATCTGAGCTGTATCCCCCTTTACAAGGTTAAATAGCTAAAGACGTATATAAGATATTGATTTTACCACAGCCTATTTATTTTTGTTAAGCATCATATTTACATGTAACAGCTTAAATTTGTTAACGATTATGAAGAAATAAAACACTAGCAATACTTGAATTTTAAAGTTTTAATTCTACATAAAATCGATTAAGCAGAAATATAGTCGGTGATTGGGTTTTACAGTTTTGATTTTAATATTCCGTAGTGTGTACGTCATTTTTGGAAAATTATATTTTCGGGACCCCTCCCCACCGTACGCACCCGTACGCAAAATCGCCGAAATTCGAGACCCCCTCCCTCGCTGCGTACGTAATATGTGGACGGCCCCTTAGTTTGACATATTTATCGATAACGCTCGTTGATTTACAGATGCACAATGGACTAATTTTTATTATAATTTATACAACTCTAATATATCTGAGCATCAGCTAATTTACAGACTAGGCAATTAAGATGAGCCCATATATTGTTAACTAGTTCTCCATTATAATACTTTAGTCTGTTATTAGTGTGTGTCTCAGTTAATTAAACAGATTCGAAATTATGCGCTATAAAATCGTTAGTTTTTATACGTGATGATAGAGTTGGCGCATCACGTAATGGCGGAATTGTTGCGTACCAAAAAATATATTGAAGTCTGCTGCGATTTTCTTTCTTTGCCTTTCGCCGGTTTTTGTCTTCTTTTTTCCGAACAGACTCATATTTTATACTCTTGAACCTAGTTTTGGTTCGATGATGATTTTCTAAAAGCTGAATGTACAACAATAAAACTGTAGAGTAAGACAATAAAGTCATTGCATTTAATTGGCGGGGTGCAAGACATTGAACTGAATTACTATTGGACTAGAATGATAACGCTTCGGTTATTGGGTTGCTGCCAACGGCGAATCAAACGTGACTTCCTGTCCCGGCAGACGAGACTTGAACGAGATTGTGTTTACACACGAAACAACATTACATTTGTCTATTTTCATTCAATTCAGTCAATGGCCAGAAAAGTTAACAAAGCTAATAGTTTTGCATATCACTCAACTCAAAGTCCCCATACTGGTTTAAAACAAGTCTTTGTCGCTGCTAAAAAATTAGTGGCAATGCAAGCGGCGTAGCTGTTCGTTGCCGATGTTTTTTATGCAAAGCACCATGCAATTATAACATTGAAATCAGTCACGGGACCAAAGTGTTTATTCATCGCTGTCTTCTGGAACAGACGACAGCGATTAATAAACATTTTGCCTCAAAGAATCATGGGATCCTCTTACTTGAGCGATAATCCGAACTTTCTTAGGGAATTAGCTGGGCTTGGTGCAAGATATAGGCCTAGACTTACATACCGGACGTCGTGAGGACCAGTTAGGGTTAGGGTATGTCTTGCCATTAGAAAACATTATGGCTCACGCCCGGGAACCTACTTACCCCTATGCTGCACTTTTGCCGTACAGGCCTATACTTAGGCTACAAAAATGTAGATCAACTTCAAAAAGAGGCAATCTCGTGAATAAATTGCTTAATTTTATTACATCCATTACAATTATTATTGTTATTGTCATATTATTTATAATTGTTATTGATGCCATTTTAACGGCTGAGGTGCATGTATTAGGGGCCTACGCTATGCACTCTTGACTTGACATATATCCTCAGATATTATTACATTGTGAAACAATATCACCGTCATCTTCGGCGTCATCATTATGTCGTAATAACTAATAAGACTCATTTTTATTACCAGTGGTCGATAAGACTTAAAACTATGATTTGCGTACAACAAAATGCTACAGAAAATTATCTCAAGATTAAAGCAATCTATTGACCTACTTGTGAAGCTTCTATCTTTCCCACACGGCCAACGAGATATACAACATCGATCAGCATCTATAATTCACCTGTGTTTCTTTTCAAATAATAATAATTCATTTGATTTATAGGAAGATCGATAAATGACACTTTTATTCGTCTCGCTTCTGGAACCCACCCTCAAGCGCATGCGCGTTGTGCTTGTTAAAGCGACATTACGTTTGAACATCCTATAAAATTATTGCCTCAATGTTTGCAGATATTAAACCTGCGCGCCATCTGTCTTAGCCTGTCGCCATCTAGCGTGGGCAGAGATGGACACGTGACAAGTCGTGTGATGCTATTAACAGAGGTGTAACGAGGTTTTGAAAGTTGGGGTGGCATAATTTAAGAAATATTGCGTGAAGCGCCAAAAATTGTTTGCCCCCACCTTTTGAATTTTGCCGCCCCCCAGATATTTGAAAAATGTGGGACACAAATTATCTTAACAAACGTCATCTTATCATAATTACTCCATAGAAATGAGATGTGTAAGACGCTTTTAAAGTAATACACTATAAAGTAGGCCTACTATTTTGTACAATATACAGTAAAATTGCATGCAAATTAATCTTTTCCATCATCATGAGGCTTATAACTTGGTCATTGCAACAGCACATGGGCTGGATGCCAAATTTCGGCTTTACCTTGCCGCAAGATTCATGTCAACGTATAAGTTATTTAGATCAAGTCAAGTTTTGATTAGGATTTCATGTTTAATCAATGACTACAAACAACTATAATGTGATTATAAGATAGTCGAGTACATTTGGCCGGTGATAACAAGGCAAGTGTCAAAAGTCAATAGGCAGATTCTTAATTGGTTAAAAATGTCGGGATACAGGTGGAGCAGCAGTACTTGAACTAACCTTGAGATTGCTACGAAGGTACGTTAGGATGTACTTACAACATAATTTCCATGGCCTTTGCATAGGAAGGTGGAAACCCATTCATCACTTGCTCTAGGAGCTTCCCACTTAAAGGGTTAGGTCAGTGTTGGCCTAACAATCGTTTATTGTGAGATCACTTGGTTGACACATTGCAATCAATAGCAGAAGCTAATTATTTTAGTGTTGCCAATTTCCAAATTAGTGAGTTTTTTTGTATAATTCAATATCCGGGGTAATCATGGTCAACGGGACAACTTCAAACTCGTAAATTGGATTCTCGGGATACGATTTTTGTCATACTCTGATTGCAAGAAAATGGAAGTCATGGGTCACGATTGTAGACTCGGGCAAGATGATGGATGATGAAGAAAGACCACAAAGACTTGCTCCGCGCAAGTCTTCCATGCTAGGAACTTTTCATTAGAGCGGAGTCGGCTAGGAGGTACATGTTCCAACAGACATTTCCAATCGAATTTGTGCCCTGGCGGGGCTCAGAACTCCGACTTTATGATTGTGGACCAACCACTAGACTATTTCTTTAGCCAATGACGAATATTCTACTGACATATATTTACTGTATTTTGGATAGGAACAAAATGACACATTACATTAATGAATAACCAAACATGCATTATTCTCCTTTGTAAATGACAGTTTTTGTACATACAATAAGCAAGAATAAATCGTAGTAACAAACTTTGAACTGTTGGAAATTTATTGACACAAAATACCTTAATCATTAAATGTAAAAAGCTATTGGAGAAACATAAAAATAGAACTGATTTGGGGGGGCACATGGGGGTACTGAGCACTAAAACTGGGGGCTTTGCCCTTCCCCCCGCTTGTTACACCCCTGCACGGAACCCAGTTTGGGAAACACTGGTGTAGACGGCTCTGACTCTTTAGTCTGTTCTGCATCGTGGCTCAGCTAAAAGACCTGAAGTTGATGATCATAGGCAACAAGTAAGTAGGACATGAATACAGATGAGTGTACTGGTACTGAGAGCTTAATTTGTTGTTCAAACAGGCTAACTAAAATTTTATTATGAATTCAACAGGAAGCCAATGCAGCTGGTGGAGTAGGACTGTGGAGCATGTTCGCAGTGGGACACGTTATAGATAAGATGCAATGATATTACCATGATTTGACTACGTAAGCTACTGATGTAGGCCTACTGAGTCAATATCGCAAAAATTCTAAACAGCGACATCAGGCAATTATTTAGAATCCAAAGGAAACTGATAAACAAAGTCGTTCAGCCAAAATTCTAACAATTGGTAACACAATCACTGATATACGCCATTAAATATCTGCACACGTGGAGATTCATTTTTCGGAAAAAGGTGCGGCAAGAGACAGCTGATTATCACACGTGCATTTTCGACGAGAGAAGATGCCTCATTTGGAGGCGTTTCAACGGGAGAGGATTGCGACAGGCGCGAAGCCAACGACAATGTTGTCGAAGCACGCAAGTCTGAGGAAACTCATGTAAGAAAGAAATAATTATTACTCGCCAAGTCAAATGCAAAGGGCTTGTAACGTTTAACATGCGTCTTGCTTGGCAGATAGAATTATATCGCAACGCATGGAGGAGTGCCATAAAACGTTAACTCCGATCTAATGATCTAACTTTGCTGATACATTGACCTGGTCGTTGTGAAGTGGACGGTGAACATTCCGTGTTATTCTATTACTGCTGCTTTTAGCAGTTGGCATTTAATAATATATATATATATATGTATATATATCTTCGTTTAATAGACAAACTGACATACCGCAGTTTGTTAGCGAAGGTGAAATTCGTGTGTACAAAGTCTATGGTTCGCGTTCTGTTAGTTCTATTCTATCTCGTCTCTGCAGCTTTATCAATGGCTTTAAATTTGTACAAAATTCTTGGAATAAAGCACCTATCGTCTTTGGTCGGGAGGCTAAATGGGTGCGACCTAGGGCGCAAGTTGTAGCTTTTAAGTGTAACGGGAGGGAACAGTCGCCAGCACCTCTCGCAGTGTAATAGTGCCAGTGTAGTACCTAATGCACATTACGAGCTCGCACGTTGTTTTATCTCGACTTACATTAGGCTATATTATGTGATAAATGTGTTTTAAAATGGATACAATTTTAATATGTAAGAATGTCGTACATTTTAGTGCACAGAGCTAGACAGAGCCTTCGTTAACTGTTACTAAGCGTTGCCATTTCACTCAATCGACTTTCGAAAGAGAAACACGTTCTGCAATTCATTTGTGGGTTAAGTTTATGGTTCATTTTAAGTCATTTTTTATATTTCTGCAATTTTCAGTGCTCTGCTCTATTCTGCTGTGATATTTTTTCTGATATTTAATATAAGCTTAAGTACGTACGTTGGGCTGTTTGTCTTTATGTGTTTTAAGAGGAAACTTAATATATAGCACATTTTACAAGTAAGCTCGCCTCTAAAGAGATAAAGGCTGTAGCCCAGGGTCTACAAGCTCTGATTCTTTTTATTACCCTCTTTTCTTTAACTTGGCTTGTTTATAGTTTGTCATGAACGTTGGATTGTCGGTTCATGGGAGTTCTTTCAACTCTTTTTTCGGTATGTTTCCGTTGACTTGCAGAGCTGAAATTTTGCACACACGCTTGCATGACAATGCAATGTATCTTATTTTTACGGACATAAACTCAAAAATTGAGGGAATAAATTTAAAGAAATGAACAAAATTAAATATCGCTGATCCTCGAACGAGTCCTTCTTGACGAGCCCCACTCTGACAAGTTTACAACATAAATGATCTCTTAAAGAAAATGATCGATTGCGACATTTACCAGATTAACAAAAGTCAATAAAAGAGGATCCCGAAAAACCCATATTTTTACTTTCTCTTGTAGTAGCCTTAAACGGATGGATGGGTTGTTGGGTTGGTGAATAAGTGGGTCGATTGATGGGTTGGTGGAATGAATGGATGGAATGAATGAGTGAATGAATGAACGAGGCAACGGCAATAGAGACTATCGATATGTGGGTTTAGCACTTCGCCCTGATCAAGTGGTACAGCTGCAAAGAGGTTCCCGTTTGTCGGTTCTACAATCTACACAATTGCTAGTGGTTGAAATGGACACTGTACAAGGAGCGAAAGCATCGTGAACAAACGGTAATATACACCATGTTCTTGTTCTTTCAGGCATTCGGAAGCTGGAGCAGCACAGGAAGCTAGGTCGGATGGGTCACGCAGCCGGAGAAAAAGAGGTAACGTGTTGTTTTTATTTGCCCTTTTTGTGATCACCATATATGCTACTCGTGGCAGAAATGGTGGTCATACGAAGGGCGAAAGCTGGGTCACTAGTGCTAACAGGCACCTTTCAGCTACTCTTGCAGGCGTTCAATGACTGGAACAAGAGGTGTATGTGAGGCGTCCTCTCGATGCATACGACGATCACCAGAATCGCTGGTCCTCTCCTCATCACAGATGCCGTAACGAGATTGGAGGAGTCTCTGGTAAGGCAGGTGGTAAGGCTTAGGTTTTATTATGGGGAGGAATTACTTATTTTTAGGTTTTATTATGGGGATAAATGATTTACTTTTAGGTTTTATTATGGGGAGGAATGATTTATTTTTAGGTCTTATTATGGGGAAGAATGGCATTTTTTAGGTTTTATTATGGGGACTAATGATTTACTTTAACATTTTATTATGGGGAGTAATGATTTATTTTTAGGTTATATTATGGGGACGAATGACTTGTTTTTAGGTTTTATTATAGGGAGGAATGATTTATTCTTTTAGCTGAAATGATTTGGTCCGATGCTCGAACGTTTTCCGTGCGACATTTTTTCGTTCGATCGTTTTTCCGCTCGACCTTGCGTTCGTTCGACCGACCGTCTATTTTGCTGTCTAATTTGCTGTATTAATTAGTTGTCTTATTTTGCAGTCTATTTATATGTCAATTTTGCTGATTGTTTAGTTGTCTAATTTGCCGTCTATTTTGCTAATCAGACGTCACTTTGTTGTTGTTTCAGATAACTCCGCCACTGTTCTATTCGGACAGTGCCAGTCCAAAGCTTGGATAAAGGAGGAGGGCTATGTTGATGATTTTTGTAGTTTCTCCTGTAGTGAGCCTGTGACTCGATCGTGTGGATCCTAGTCGTCCAACGTAATCTCTATATCACTGAAAGAGAGTTCGGATGGGTCGTGGAACACGGCGGGTATTGACATTTGTGCACTCTCTCTCTCGCATGCACATCTTGGAAGCTACCAGATGAGCGGTGGATTATTAGTTCCGACGGAAGAAATGGAGCTCGTATACAAGTGGCGATACATCTGGATTCAGTGGCGCCGATATAAAAGTTGCTGTAGGTGCGTATGCGCATCCTGTATCGCCTTCCGCCAATCTGTTTGTATGTAGTGTTTAACTTTTAAAAATCTGTGAGAAAGCAGAGCTTGAAAATATTTTGAAAGGAGTCGAGTCGCTGACGGTCCAGTTCGTCTTACTCGTCTTTGTGTTGGGCAGTGCAAAAGAATTAGTCTTTATTTCTGAATAACGTTAACTGATTGTCGTCGATAAGTCTTTATTCCTGTTCTGCTTTTTTTTAAAATAAGTTGGGTGCCTCTTTTCTGTTTACACTTTGAATGTTACGCTGTTGTTCTCTTAGAACGAGACTACTGTATAAGCCTAAAGATAGTTCACTGCGTAAAATTCTACGATTCTGGAGATCACCATTTTTTGAGCACAGTTGCATATCCTCTGCACACTACGGCCAGGGCTTTTACACACTTGTCATTGGGAGCAGACTGCTTCCAATATTTCCTGGTGGGAGGATAATATTCAGTGACCAGAGGGGGGAATTATTTAAATTAATTTATTAAGTTATTATTAAAACAAACATTAATTCAATTAATATACCTGTTAATCTTGTTTATACAGAACTCGGATCTACTATAAAAAAGCCTTTTTTCGCGAAATTTATTGCTTGAGAAAATTAATCGTGCGCCTAACACAATGTAATTTTACAGGCGGGTGAAGGGTTATCGATTGCGTCTGTGTCACAATAATCTCTCTGTAAGTCCATATGTACAGCAACTCCTGTCGGTAATAAAGGTCTCGATAATAGAGGAAATGTTGGTCACATACGTGTAAGACAGCAGAATACGACAGAAGCAAGAAGGAAGCAGCGGTGTTGCCAGGTAACTATGTAGAAATGGACGACTACTGGCTCCATACCCTCTGAGATGAAGACAGAAGACAGGCGAATGTCAAAATGGGTGGCAGGGTTTTCTAAGGGAACAAGCGACCCTTTGTTCTGGAGATAGTTCAGGAATGCAGCTTTGTGAATTGCTTATTTATTCGTTGAGAGCAAGCAGCCTAGACATTGTCTGGGTGGTGGTACAAGGATATGATGGAGCTGAGTACGTTCGGGGAAAATATAAAGAAGATACGATGAACTAAGAAATAAATTCTTAGAACATTATACATTTGGTGCCATTGATAAGGTCATCACTTCATATTTGTTCATGTAAGCAACCGTTTCAAGTTGTCCTGAAGTAAAGAACGCTCTTGGGCTGTTGGAAGGACTCTAGGTGTTTTCATCCGGGCACAAGAGAAAAAAATGCTATCATTATGGACGCCCAGAACAATGGAGGTAAAAACACAAACTGAAACGAGTTGCCATTACAAGATGGAATAGGAGACAGACTGCAGTTGATTACGACCACTCGTCAATGTTTCAGTGCAGTAGTATCAAACCTCGAAGCCCTTTCTTCTATGGGTGAAGACTCCGCGACGGTTTGTGAAGCCCACATGACTTATCGCGGCGTCTCAAAAATTTCAGATTCCCATTAGGCCTACTTTGTTTTCCCTCAATTGTAAGGCTCTCGGCCTTTGAATATCCTCTTAACATTCAACACGTGTATACTGGCTCTTCGTCACTTTACCAGTAACCAGCTGTTCCGCTGAGTGTGCACATAGCAGGTTACGCGTCATCAAAAGTTACCAGTGGTCAACTAGAAGTGATAATTGGACGAATGCACGATAATGAGTTATGCCTATATCAGCAGAAAAGGCTTAGGCCTAATGTCCTCTATGGTGAATAACATCGTCAATTCATTAGGATATAGATATATTTGGGATGTCGAGTGACCAATTTAAAAGAAATTTGATCATTGTCTAAATTCATTGAGTCTGTCAGTATAGCATAATTGGCTTACAGTGCGATAGGCCAACCTAGACGTTGCAGGTAATTAAATTCAACATGATTGCGTTGTCGCTGGCAATGCTACTTACTGTTTTAAGTAACATCACTAATAATAATACTATTGTACTTTAGTTAAGTAAACTAAATAATTTCTATTTATATGGTTACTCGTAACGTGGCTAAGTTTACATAACTATTGTAATTTTTAAGACGATTCAATGTCTAAAATTTTGAGTACCTGTAGTCGTAAACGGTTACAATAGTCCTCTCGGAAGCAATCTGCGTTTTATCAGGAGATCGTAATCAACTCCTAGGCTTTGTGGGGCGGGAGGATTTTGCTTCCATCACTCTGGGGGAAAGGAAGGAGTCTCTGGTACGCGTCCACGTCGTTCTGCTGGCAATCTACATTCTACAGTCCTGTGTATCTCGAGTCTTTGATGTGTAACTAATGAATTGAGGAAACTAAAAATGTTTGTCTTATACCAGTTGTGAAAGTTCTAAGAAATAATATGGCGTATGCAGCAGCCTAGTTTAAAGTAGAATGTATGTTCATGAAGTGAAGTATATACATTCAAATAGACCTCGCTACTTGTGCATGCTCTGTAAACTGTTTGTCCCCTTCCAGCCCTCCCCCATCTGGATCGCCGCCCATGGCTACAAGTGCAAATAATTGATGAGAATATTCGGATGAAATATGACCAAGCAAAATTGGAATACTGATGCTGCTGGAGAGCAAAGTCACGATGACGTCACGCTAACCGCCAGATTCAGTTTAAGGATTTCGACAAAACTCTATTATGATGATTTTCAAATGGCATCGATGAAGTGTTAGATCATGTCGTATGTCCCGTCATAACGCCGTCATAAAAATAGAGCCGATTTAGCGGGCACATCGGGCCCTGAGCACTAAAACTTGGGGGCTTTGCCCCCGCCCCCAGTTTTAAAACTGGTGGCAGATGCCTCTGCCTCCCGCATGTTGCACCCCTGGCTATTAAACTTATTGTCAAAAAAAGAAGATCTTGTATTTTTGTGTGAGAAGCCGTCTGACTAGACTGAGCGGTCGTGAATAGGGTGGTGCTATAAGCCATCCATATATTACGTAAGCACAAAAGCCCTCCGTTGCACCGCATGCATTTCGTGGACCCTCCCCCATGCGTAATTACATCTGAGCTCTAACCCCCTCTACCCCCACATTGCAAAGGTTAAATAGCCAAAAACATCTGTAAGACATTAATTTTACCTCGGGACATTTATTTTTGTTCAACATAATTTTTAACGGCTTAAATGTGCTAACTGTTATAAAGAAATAAAGCTCTAACAATATAGGCCATACTTGCATTTTAACAAGTTTTAATGCTGCATAAAACTTGATTTAAGCAGGAATATAACTTGCGATTGACTTTGCAGTTCTGATTTTAATATTCCGTATTGTGCACGTTATAATTAAACCGTTATATTTGCGTAGGTACATATTTTCTGGACCCCTCCCCACCCACCATACGCACCCGCACGCAAAATGGCCGAAATGTGAAACCTCCCTTCGCTGTGTACGTAATTTCGACGACCCCTATTCGTAATAGAACACCCAATTTATGAAGCCAATAATTCTACTTTGAGGCCCAAGCGGGAAGGACTGACTTCATTCAAGAATTAGGATGTGTATATACCTCCAATCTTATAAATCTCCCCTCAAAAGCCGAGTGTATGTCACCAGCTTATACCTACACGAGCACTGCGTCAAACCACTGCGAAGGAAGTCTTACGATTTCCTGAGGTTTAGAGAAGGGAGAGTGCATGGCTATTGTCATTCGTTCATGTTGTTCTTATAATCAAACTGCATTATTGTCGGCCTGAAATTAAAAGAATCTTATTATTTTTATTGTTATTATGCAAGAGCCGCCCGCCCTTTGCGTCCTATTTGAGAGCTTCGTTCTTACTATTATTTAGCATGGCAATGTCGACGAAAAGCAGATGGCGTTCCGGCGCTAGCATTACTATTTTTACCGAGCTATTATAATAATTATTATTAATCAATCAATCAAGCTTGACTAAAGATTGCAATTCCGGACCATAATAATTTATCCGGAATTTCGGGATTTTTCGGAATTCTTGTTGCGAACGTATTGATCGACTGATTACGGTCAATTTCCAGCAAATTCGCAACAAATTCAAATGCTAATTGTATGTCTCCTAACTATCCTTAAGTAGTCTAGGCCTATACCAAATTACGCATGGAATGATGGAAGTAGCGCCGGCGGTAAGCCAATCACAAAGTCAATATTCAGTGACAATTTTCAAAGAAATTGTAATTTAAGTTTCTGAGATATAAGCCTATAGTCCACGGTGTTATTGAATCCATAATGCACCGGGCATGCTTCTGAACGCTGTAAGCATAACGAGTCCAAGGCTTCCTCGCCGAAACGAAGATCAGTGACCGAGACTGCATGGTTCGCAACCTGGAGCAAATGACGCCTCACATGACGCCCGTTCAGTTTCAACACCGTCTATTTTGCTATAGGTGTTCAATAAAAAAAATAATGCCAACAGACTCACGAGTCCTAATCACTGGCCTTTAGTCGTTGCGTTTGTATCTTTGCAGAGAGCTTGTAGTCCTGTTGAAGGCTTTATCCGGCATTCCCGGAATAACTGTAGAAATACAGAAAAATACGAGTCTTATTGCGCACAGTTCCGAAATCTAACGGCGCAATTATTCAAAGTCATACCTCGCATGAAATGTGTGGCCTACTATAACATGCATATTATTCATATGATATAATAATTATGTAAATAAACTAAAGTTTTGTATCTTGTGTTTCATGAATTATAACAATAATAACGATGTTAACTGCTATATTCAAACCCAGTATTTCACTTACGAAATTCCGGATTTCGTGTTTGAAATATTCCGGAATTTCAATCTCTAAACTTGACACGTGTTATTATTATTATTATTATTATTACACTTTGGACTGGTGTCGTTTAACTTGTTTTGGTCGAGTATTGGAAGTTGGAGCTCAAGGAAGTGCGCATTCTTCGATGAAATATGTGCTCTGTGGCGAGCTAGAGGACGATAGGTGTCATGGCTTCTGGAGTTGACAAGGCTTTTGGTCTGATTCGAAACTTACCTCGCGTCAGTCTCAGTAACCTAAGATCGTTGCCCCACCAGAGACATAAAGTAAGTACGAGACTAGCGAGCTCGATGCCTCGTTTATGCTTTTCTACTGCTCCACGTTAGTTTTTAAGGGAGAGTTTTCATTATCGCCCACGACTTTGGCCATGGGCTCTACTTGGTTGTTGGTTAAAGGCAGCTTAGAATCGTGTGAATTAATAACGGAAGGGAAGGCATTACATTGAGAGGGCCCAGTGATGGTAGAGGGTCGAGTTTCTGCCATAATTGTCGTGGGACAGAGAAGTCAGACCGTTCAGTAGATTGGAAAAGTCTGTGAGAAGATGTAGAAAACAGAATATGCATGATATCTCTGAGCTTTTTCTTTGACTGCGTAATCTTGCGCCGCTAGACATAAAATTTCATAAATATGCATCAAATAGCATATATCTGCATTAAAAATGCTTAGAATTACATAAAAATGCATCAAAAAGATTTTATCCCTTTCTGTGGTGTCATTGGAGTGATATATAGACATGTCCCTTAAGTTAGCCTGATGTAGCCCATTGGTATGAGATGTTGACGACCTTGTTTTCTTGTCCTCGGCATAGGAGGGCAGCCGGTCAGTCTTCTCCCTCGCTGTCTTGTTTTCCCACCGACAGCATTGCAGGGTCTACAGAAGTTTTAGGCTCAGAGTTGAGCAACTCTGAATAGTTATCTAGAAGAGGCACTTTATAAATATCACAGACGGATAGATTATGTAGGTTACATTTCAGCATTATTCATTGTTTTTTAAATTTATAAAGTGATCTTTCAAGGTATTGACTATAAAACGCTCCCAACTGCAGCCCGTACCAAATGCTCACTTTTCAAATGGCCATAAGGTGTACCACTGTGCAGTTTAGGGAATAAGTGTAACTCCAGAGAAAAGCCATTCCAAACCCTAGGGAATATCACAGAGAATGCGAGGTTTTGCATAGCTTCAGTGTATTACGGGAATCCGTTGGTTGGTTTCACGCTTGTGCCTGAGCCCACCATTGGTGACTCTTTGCAGCGAGCTGTGCAGAGTTTTGCTAACTAATATATATATTTTTCTGATTATTTCTTGATTTAGGCCAGCACAGAGAACGTTTCTGAATAGATAATATAATGCTTACGTTTCAGTGTTACGTTTCTACGTATTACATATTACACATACATTTCAGTGTTACACTTCTACATGTTGCATATTACCTTTAGGCGTGTTACATGTTTTGCTGTTTTTATGCTTCCAGCCAAAGATTCGACTTGGTCAGCACGGAGGAGGGAAATGTGGCCGGGGTAACAAGGGCCAGGGCCAGAGAAACACCCTGCCAAGGATCGGGTTCGAAGGGGGCAACACCCCGTTCTATATGCTGATTCCGAAAGAACCTTACTACGATGGGCACCAGTATGCGTTGAGATTGCTATGAATGATTCTACATTTGTTTTAAAATTATGTTACATTTGATGTTTGATTATATTTAAATTGTTTTTGTATTATATTCATTATGTGTTGTGATTGTTTTTATAGTATTTTTCATTGATAGTGCTGTTTCTATTTTAAAATAATTTTTTATTTATTATTTATTTATGTTTCTTTCTGTTTTTATGTCTGCTTTTTGAAGTATGAAAGTTTGATTTATTTAAATTTAAATACTGACATTTGATTTGGTTCACATTTATTCTTCTAATCACCAAAGCTTTCTTGACTTATTTTGTGATGCGTTGTAAAATGTTCCATTGATTTTTTTCACTGGTAATGTTACATTATTTACAGCATGAGGCGTCAGTATCCTCCACTGTCATTGCTCTCTCTCCAGCGATTGGTCGATCTAGGTCGGGTCGACACGAAAAAGCCGATTGACCTCACGACCCTTTGCAACACAAAAGTCATCGTCGTCGACCCCGCGATGAGGCACTACGGCATCAACTTGACCGATGAGGCAACTATTTACTTTAACTATTCCATTGTTGTTATTGTCTTTGTTTTATTATTGTGTTACATTTATATCACTGAGGTAGAGAAGATCCTTCAGGCTCTTAGAAAGGTTCTCTTCGTCACCATAGTGCTGAACAAAAGAGCTAATGCTACTGGATTGAAATGCTGTACCAAAGGACAGTCGTTGATTATTGTTTTTATTATGGTAGTATGATTATTTTTATTATTGTTCTTATTATTGCGTTTTTAGTAGCTTTATTGTATGATTATTAGCATTATGTTTTTTGATTATTGCATGATTATTAGCATTATGTTTTTTGATTATTGCATGATTATTAGCAGTATTCAGAGATGAGTTAAATTGCTATTTTATTAGAATTTGGTATTGGAATGCAGGGCTTTTGCTGTGAGAAACGCTTTGTACATGAGCAGATAGAATACAATGCAAAGGAAAGTCCTCGCTCTGAGGAACAAGAAGGCCGAAACCATGCAGAGGACAAAGAGAGGCCCCCGACGATTAGATTGATTTGGTTTATTTTATTCATTTGGTACTCTACAAAAATTTATTTAGCACCCCTTCAAGGTTACTACTCAGGAGCACTCACAATTTGCTGAAAAGATTGGCCTTTAAGTATTATTTGTAGTTTATTCTATATTAATTTCACTTTATTTCTATCTTTAACCCGTACCCTCCAATTATTATACCAAACACATGAAAACTGGCGGCTCACAGCGGCCTCAGGAATGGTAAGGGTTAAAGTATTTTTTAAGTTTATTCAACATTAATTTCACTTTATTTCTATCATTAATTATCATTAGTATATTTTATTACTTCATTGTAATTTTATTATATTTCTTTGCTACTTTTTTATTTCCTCAGTAACTTAATTTTATTTCCTTCACTATGATTTCACTGTAATGCCATCTTATTTCTCTCGTAGAAAATATTTTCTATTACTGAATAGTTATTTAATTTTATATTTCTTATAGAAAATATTTTTTATTATTTAGGGTGCCGACATCTTCCAAGCAAAGCTAAAGATCGAAGTCCAGTGGGCAAGCGAGCTCGCGATAGCTGCGATCGAAAAATCTGGGGGTACCATCACTACTCGATTCTATGATCTTGAGAGTGTCGGGGCGATGGTGGATCCAAAAAGACACTTCGAGAAGGGTCTCATCATACCCCGCTGCAAACTGCCGCCCCAGGACGCAGTTGAATACTACTCTGATCCGAGGAACCGCGGTTATCTCGCCGATCCGGGTAAGATCGAGGAGGCGCGACAAGAGCTCGCGCAGAAGTACGGATACAAGATTCCGGATTTGAAGCTGGATCCGGATTATGAGATGTTGATGAGGCAAAAGGATCCCAGGCAGATTTGGTTTGGACTGGAACCGGGATGGGCGGTTAATCTACGTGATAGGTGCATACTTAAGCCAACTGATGAAGACCTGAAGGAATATTACAAGTCGTAGTTTGCATCGTAGACTCCCATTAACGGTTTAGACCGATGTTGTATAAGGACAGGACATGTTAGGCCAGGGGGGTCATTTCTGGTCTTCCAATGATATATTTCTGGTCCATTTAGTCTAAAGACAATGCAATTGAGAATAAAGGTCTAATTTGTTGCTGTTAAGGCATATCCGTTGTTTGTAATTGATAATGCATGTCGGAATCACGATTTCAAAGCCTAATTCAACTGTTCGAAGATTCACTCCTTAGAACTATACTCAGGGAAGAATGTAGTGAAAAAGACAGCAAGGTACCAAGAATGATGGCACCTCTGAATATTATATTATTTTTTGAGGTGCTTATAGAAATATAAAGATACAATGTTAATAAATTGGAGATTGGAAGAAAGCTACATCAAGCTGAAGGATGCAATCAGAAAACTTGACGAAAGACAACATGGGACGCAAGAACCTCCGCTTAGGAAGGCAAAGAAGCCAACAGAAGAAGAAGAAAACAATATCTAGATGTCTAGGAAGTTCGGTATGTGTCTTGAAAATGTGTGATTATAAGCCCTCAGCACACGAAGACCCTTTCAACAATCTTTCTACCACGTTCAGATAGTCAGTATGTTCAACTTGTCTTGTCTTAACCATCCTCGATCCGAGGGTTGGTCGCTTCATGGACAAGTCTACTCCATCTCTTCATGTCTCTCGTCTTCTTAAGTAATTTGTCCAGTGGTCTACCGGTCCATTTTTCCACACTGTCTATCTATTGTGTCTTTGGTCTTCCTCGTTTTCTTGCTCCCGGTGTAGTGCCTTGCATGATTTCTTTTTATCGACAGTTTCCCTCTTTTCTCATCACATGTCCAAAGTATGTTAATTTCCTCCTTTTTATCAGATTAAGTAGCTCTCGTATTGCTTTCTCCAATACCCACTCGTTTTTTATTTTTTGAGTCCATGAAACCCTTAGAATCTGTCTTATGCATTTCATCTCAAAAGGTTCACTTGTTTCTTCATCTCTTTTATTGATGGTCCAACTTTTGCAGCCATATGTAACCACCGGCCATGCCAATGCTTTCATTAGTCTCACTTTGGTGGTTAACTATGCTGCGACTCCTCCATATTTTCTTCATCCCTATTTGAACACTTTGTCCTCTTGCCATCCTTCCTTCCTCTTATCTCTCTGTTACACTCTGCATCTTCTGTCATGATCCCAAATATTGAAACGTATCTGCCTGCTCTCTTTCAAAACGATGTTGCATGTAGTATGTTCAACAGTTTTATTCAAATAAAGTCTTACAAACCAACAATTCAGCATTAATGCACATAACTTATTCAAGTATCAAAAGCAACAAAATTGGCACCGCTACATAGTTACATCATACCCTGTAAAATAAAGCAAATGCATGAAAAATAATCTGAAATCATCTACACTATTCTAAAATAGCATCGCAATAATTTATTTAAGTCTTTCATCGTTCTGCAGAAAACAAATTGGTGCAATCGGGAGGTAACTTTATTATAACTTTACCAGTGGATGGTTTCCACTGAAAACTCACTAGAACGCCGTTACACTGGGAAAGAAATTTCCCTCTTACTGGATACGGCTTGAACTCCAATGCTACCCAGGGGTGGGGCAATGTTCCCTTTCATTTTTTTGGAGAGAGTGTGCACAAGTAATTTTTTGTGTGCAACCTTTTATAAACAGTTCACACTTTTGTGATAAATTCTGATAACCCAAGAAAAGTCGATATTATCAGTCAAGGAACCAAAGTTTGTGGAGTAGACTCAATTTACAGTAGTTTTATAATAAGAAATAGTTATTTGTACAATATTTTAAAAAATTTAATTGGTGAGTACACACTAGATTCTTGTGTGCACTGGCTCCACGACCCGCTTAGAGGGAACATTGGGCGGGGGCCACGTAAAATAGACTAGGATCTCGGTCCCACCAGAATAATTGTTACTTGACATTTATCTAAAGAGCACCAGTATAGTTTTCTTTTGGCTTCACCTGATGTTCATATATTAACAGTGGCATTAACTTCGCTAGTACATTATATTCAGAATATCCTGAAAATTTCGGCAGAAACTCTCGGCTATTCTTGTTTGCGGTTCGTGCAGGTGTAAAGAATGGGTTAGATGTTTGGAGGGGCCACATAGTCTTCTCTTGCCAGAGTCTCATTTCTCGCTACAATTAAACAATTATGCCTTTACTAAATTGATTATTATGGACCCTAAACTTGTATGAAACATTAATTGGCTTACTGTACAATTAATGAAGTAATAATAATAAGAGTGACAATAATAAGAATAGCTGTAATTTAAGTACAAAAGACTAATAATAATAATATTAGAAGCAATAAAAGTATTGATAATGATATCAGTAAAAATAATAATAATGGAACAATAAAAGTACTAATAATGACAATAGTAATAATAATAGTAGTAAAATAAAGGTACTATCAATGATAATAATAATAGTAGCAGTAATAAAAGCACTAATAATGACAATACTTACAATAATAATAGTAGTAGGAGCAATAAAAAAATAGTTGTTGAACTCGCAACCCATGGAACTGAACCCACAACCTTGAATCTGAACTCTTGACCTACCAATGGAGTTGATGTGTTTGACCGCTTTGAAAACATCGTTGCAGTGGAGGTTGTACTGGTCAACGGTTATTGAATACGGATGAATGACTTGGAGAAACCGATCCAGAGATATCAATGGTGACTTACAATCCTTTAAAACCATCTCCTATTTAAGAAAATAATAACTATAATTAATAATAATAATATGAATAATGTTCGTTTAATTACATTCAAATCTTATAATATATGACCACGGATTGATAAAAGTCAGAGTATGAACGAATCATTGCAAGTTATTAGAGGAGTTGAATTTAGCTGTAAGACATCTGTGCAAGACGCTCATTTCGTCCCATGTGTAATTAGACAATATGTTAGGTATCCAAATAACTCTGCAAGACAAACTAAGAAGAAGACATTATTTGGTAGAAAGGCAAGGACACAGAGAGAAATACAGACAGACAAAGACAGCAAAAGAGAGACAGAAATACAAGTCACTAATTCCAACTACATCAAATCCACGACCTCAGATTCTACCTTTGACCTAGATCCTGACCTTTTCGCAGTACTTGACCTTGACCCAGGGCTTTCCAGCCGTGTCCTCATACAGCTCGATTGCAATGTCAGCAGCGTACGGGGGCCAATCATTGTCGAAGCAACCCATCGCGAGCAACAGTGGAGCAACGCTCGAATCGTGACATGAGTGGAGCGACAACTTAGGACTACAACGACAATAACAGTAATAGCGATTATTACATTTTCTAGTATTACAGATTTACACCATATACGGATTTACACTATTTACTTTTACGTTTTATTAAGATTTACAGAACTTCACCTTGTAGCATTACAGATTTACACCATTTCCCTGTTGTATCAAATTTACTATTCACTCCATTTATGTCACGACTCATTCAGATTTACGGTACTTCATTTTACAGTATTACAGATTTGCAAAAGTATACATAACATCCGATTATTATATCTAGTTGTATCAGTAACAATAGTAATAGTTACTAATCTGATAAATAATCAAATGAGTAGTTATTTCTGTTAAAGTAACAGCTACCTACCGTAGTTGAATTGTACCTTAGTTCGAGTTTCGAATATCTAAATAAGTCTTATTCTCTTTATTTTTAGTCTGGCACAATTTTTTTAACTTTTTGGTTTTGTACAGGGACCTTGAGGAGCACGTCATTCACTAACAATTGCACAGCTCCATCGATTGACACTTCATCAATAAATAGCGGTGCTTGATAAATGTGTAATAATAAAGAAAATAATAATAACATTAAACACATGGTTATGGTTATAATAATAATTATAATAATAACAATACCCTTTTTGATCACCAGCTTTCTGAGCTGCTGAGGCTTCTAGATCATCCTTGATCTTGGTGAGCAGACGTCCGATCGCAAACGAGAGACCGAGCGTTGGGTTACTGTGATCGAAACAAAAGAGCAGCTCATTCATTAACGGAAAAAGTTATTGTTTTATAGTCATCTATTATTATCATTATTATAATTATTATTATTAACCCCAAGATATACAATATCCCTCAGGGTCTTCAATATTATTATTATTATTATTATAAACACGTCACACAGACTTTAACCCAATTCTCAACTTGAATTGAGCCATGACCTTTACAACCACCCTAGCACGCTATCGAGCACCCCAATCGAGCACCGGATACTTACTCTTTGATGTTTCCGCAGACAGTGCTCACGAGTACGTGAACTGCGGCTCGATTTATATCTGGGAAGAGATCGTCTAAGAAGTCAGGAACAGGGAGACCGTGCGCCTGGAATAAAATTTCACATTTAAATGTTAAATGCAAAGAAAATAATGATGCCACGGAACTATGGACTCGGAAAATAGTTGGAGCTTTTGAAGAATTCATTATAATGGGTCTAATTAATTTTAATTTGAAGGAATTTTAATTTATATGTGTTAATGTCATTTCAAAGCTAGTTTAAGGCAAATAACCATAACCATCAATTTATTGGTCTAACATTTCACTGCACTAAGAACAAATATTTCATTTGTCGCAAAAGGGATAAAGGTCCACAGAATAGAACCCAGAAGGGATCAAGGGACCACATAAAAGAGCCAAGAAGGGACCATGGTCCCACAGAATAGAACCCAGAAGGGACCACAAAAAGGAACCAAGAAGGGACCAGAGTCCATCAAAATGGAACCCAGAAGGGACAACAAAATGGAACCCAGAAGGGACAACAAAAGAGAACCCAGAAGGAACTTAAGTAACCTTTTTATACAATGACTGCTGCTTTTGCTTAAAAATTAGCAGAGGTTATCTAGTTCAGTTCATTTCCATTTCCCAATGAGACAGGCACACACAGACAAACTGAGACAGACATACAGACAAATTCAGACATACAAACTGAGAGAGACCCAACGTGACCCACTCACCCTTCTAGCCACGATGTGGTCTCTCATCTGCATCATATCAACTTCCGATACATCCAACTTCACGCCTGAAACATTTATGATAATTCATCTTATAATTAGGGCTGCTGATTAATCGCAGTTAACATACGCGATTAACGCGTTAACTTTTTGAGACGATTAACTCGATTAACAAATTTAATTCCGAGGAAAATCTGCCTTGGATGGGTGGTTAATAGTTATAAGCTAGCGAACAACATGTTATCTCTAACGCGTGAAGTACGGCCGAGGTCAAAAGTTGTAGGGCGGGATTGGGCTTAATTCACCAAGTTGTGAGTTTTTATCAGACTCCGAAGATGAACCCCTCGCACAAAAATCTGCTGTAACAGTGCTTCTGGCTAACAGAGACGAACCTCAGATGAATGTAGATTGTTATCCTTTGGATTGGTTGAAAACAGACAAAGGGGAACACAAGACACTGGCAAGGTTAGCACGGATATACAGGCCTATCTCGATTCGTCAGTAACTACCATCCCGTGCGAGAGACTGTCGTATGCTGCTAGAAATTCTTATTAATAAGAAACGTTTTGAATTCTGACGTGACAATGTAAATAACTTAGTTTGTCTCAACAACTGGTTAAAACTGGACTTCTTAGAAAACATTGCAGTCCCTGCTACATGTACTTTTGTGCTAATGAGAAATTTTACAATGTGACAGCAGAAACAATAAATGTATTGTTTAAATGAACTTTTTAGGTTCTGATATTTTCCAAATATTAAGTAAATACCCCTGTATGGCAAAAAATCACATTTGCTATTTATTTATTACTATCTAGAAACATTGGCAATTATACTGCATTGCTTGCTATTTTCTCATGATGCGTTTAATCGCGTTAATAATCACGATTATTATTTTTAAGATTAATCGTGATTAAAAATTTTAATCGTTGAGCAGCTCTACTTATAATAACTTATAACAGATTTACACCATTTGCATGTAATATCAAATTTAAATAATTATACCATTTACATTACATTTTATTTATTATTCGACAGTTTAACGACATCTTATAGCAACAGAGGCTGTTGACGTCTTCAGAATTTGTTACATTTCAGTTCAATTTCGTATATAGTTTTTATCCTTTATCTTTCTATTGTCTTTCTTTCTTTTGCCTTTCTATTGTCTTTCTTTCTTTTATCTTTCTATTGTCTGTCTTTCTTTTATCTTTCTATTGTCTTTCTTTCTTTTGTCTTTCTATTGTCTTTCTTTCTTTTGTCTTTCTATTGTCTTTCTTTCTTTTGCCTTTCTATTGTCTTTCTTTCTTTTATCTTTCTATTGTCTTTCTTTTTTTTGTCTTTCTATTGTCTTTCTTTCTTTTATCTTTCTATTGTCTGTCTTTCTTTTATCTTTCTATTGTCTGTCTTTCTTTTGCCTTTCTATTGTCTTTCTTTCTTTTATCTTTCTATTGTCTTTCTTTCTTTTATCTTTCTATTGTCTGTCTTTCTTTTATCTTTCTATTGTCTTTCTTTCTTTTGTCTTTCTGTTGTCCCTCTTTCTTTTGTCTTTCTATTGTCTTTCTTTCTTTTATCTTTCTATTGTCTTTCTTTCTTTTGTCTTTCTGTTGTCCTTCTTTCTTTTGCCTTTCCATTGTCTTTCTTTCTTTTATCTTTCTATTGTCTTTCTTTCTTTTATCTTTCTATTGTCTTTCTTTCTTTTGTCTTTCTGTTGTCCTTCTTTCTTTTATCTTTCTATTGTCTTTCTTTCTTTTATCTTTCTATTGTCTGTCTTTCTTTTGTCTTTCTATTGTCTGTCTTTCTTTTGTCTTTCTATTGTCTGTCTTTCTTTTGTCTTTCTGTTGTCTCTCTTTGTTTTGTCTTTCTATTGTCCTTCTTTCTTTTGTGTTACTGATTCCATTTCTTCATGACAGGTTGCTGAGATGGCAATATTCAACAAATGGATGTTATAGATATTTCACAATGTATAAATGACTATTTACATTTTCCCCCATATATATATATATATATATATATATATACATACATATTATATATATATATACATACAATGTCTGTAAACACCAATTTCGTGTATGTCGCATGTTACAAGTAAATGGCGTAAGCCTGTCATGCATAACTGGTGTAAGCCTATCAAATTCACTATTTACACAATTTACTCAATGTTAATTCAGATTTACGGTACTTCATTTTGTCGCACTATAGGCTTACACCAGTTATGCATGACAGGCTTACGCCATTTACTTGTAACATTCGACGTAACCAACCCGTATGACTGTGAATGGCATCAACCAATTTGACGTAATCCGGATCGGTCTCTAGCAGCGTCTGAGACTCCTTGACCAACTTGCGGAAACTTGGACAGACGTAGGAATTCGGAATGAGGACCTCAGTGGCGAGATTATCCACCGAGACCAAGACTGGAGCTGAAAAATGGAAAGAAAAAAAGCAAGATAAAATCCTGGAAACAGCAAAAAAAATAAACGTTGCCTCAGATGTCAATAAATCATTATTATTATCGCTGTCATTGTTAGATGTTTGCCTTAGGTTAAAAAGCAATTTTGAAATGCTTTTCCACTTCAAACCAGTCTGCTGTTCTATCTACTTGATACTAATCAGATAATTCATTATGACCTTCATAACAGCCCCACCACCTATACATAATTGCAATAAACATTCTACCAATAACAATAGTAATAAAAATAACAATACTGATAATGATTCTAAACAATAGCAATAACAATAACCTCTTCAAATGCTGTCTCCTTGTGTAGGGTGGCATGGAAGCAGGCTGAGCTGAAATGAGTCTGGTTAGCACAACATAAAAAGCTGATTTTGTCCATATAGAATAATTATAATCATAATTTCATAAGATTTTGACAAAATCAATAAAAATTGCTCTTAGTTGCCATAGATTGGTTTCGAATGGTTTAGGGTTAGAAAAGAACGAGCAACTCGGATCAGATTATTATTACAACATATTAGAATCCCATTTGATTAGAACAGTTCTCATTCCGATTACATTTCAGATCATAACAGAAAAACATTAGACTAAAACAGTTTCAGACCTTTGTTGTCGAATGACAGATGACCATAGAATCCTGCTAGGACACACTGCAGCGACTGAATGCACCGATCTATGTTCGTGGACCGAACACTGCAACAAACCAAACAGATGGTGCCAGTCTCAAGCTCGGCGAAAGGAGCGCGACACCAATTAAACAAAACAGACAAACGTTTTCCAGCACCCCACCCACCCTCGAGCGTTACGTAATTACGCAATGACCCCCATAGTAGTAATAATAACAATATTTTTTGTTTAATTTCAAACTGACAAACCAGCAGTGTATGAATACAAGCTCAGTATGAATGAATGATGACAAGTTATTATAGAAATCGAATTTAGCTGTCGGCAGCAGTGCACGGCTTCCATAGCGTTTTACTCAAGCGAATTTTGAACCTTCCTCAATCCGGAATGAACGCTCACCCAACGTCTTTTGGGTTGAACTGTTTTCCTACAAAGTCGCCGTATCGCGCCGCAAGTCGCTTTCCGAGCATGTACATCTGGTCTTTACCAATTGTTGTCAGCATGCCTGCTTCCACGCCACCCTACACAAGGAGAGAGCATTTGAAGAGGTTATTGTTATTACTATTGTTTAGAATCATTATCAGTATTGTTATTATTATAACTACTGTTATTGTTATTAATAGAATTTTTATTGCAATCATCTATATTATTAGTGGGAGTATTACTAAAATTACCATTATTATTAGTATGATTATAACAATTATTATTATTAGTAGTAGTATTTATAATAATCATTACTATTAATATGAGTAATAATAATAAATACAATTATCATTTTCTTATGAGTAATATTATTATTACAATTATTGAATTATCATTATTAGCAGTATCATTATTACAATAATCATTAATATTATCAGTAGTATTGTTATTACAATTATAATTTTTATTATTAGTAGTATTGTAATTAAAATTCTACCGCTATTGTTATAAGTAATATTATTATTACAAAAATCATTACTGCAACAATCATTAGTATTATTATTGATAGCAGTATTATTATTACATTAATCGCTTTTACTATTATAAGTATTACAAATACAATTATCATTATAATCACAATTATTATTAGTAACATATTATCACAATTGTCAATTATAATAGTATTACAATTATCATTATTATTATTAGTGGATTGTGTGTTAAATTGGTATATAGATGTTTTGATGGTTGGTTGTATGGTTGGGTGGATAGATGTAAAATCGAATGAAAGACGAACTTAGAGACGCATACAATGATTTCAACCTCAGTAATACTGTATACCTTAAACTGGACCCTGGCGTAGTGAACCTGAAGCTGAGAAGCGGGTCTAGGTCCTCCGTCAAGGTCTCGAACTTCCAACGGAACCTCAGTGTAGGGGACCGTGGCTATTAGAAATTTCTTATCGTACACAACCTGAAAATTAAATGACAATAAGCCTTAGTATCTTGCGTGCAAATAAACGTGTAGCTGGCTGGCATAAAATATTTGTTTAAAAGTTCATCAAAATTAACCTCTTGGGCCAACAGTGCACATAGAGAATTATTTTTTGCATATGAGATCAATGCTTATGCAAAGAAAGTTCTGTATAAATGTGCAAAGTTAAGAGAAATAAAGTTTTATACAAATGTTACCTTAGATACTTCTTTCACTTGATACTTAAGTTCAAAGAGCACAGAAGAAAACTTCTATATAGAGAAAGTCAAAGGTTATAATCAACTGGATTGAGAAGGTTAACCGTCTGCTCATGATTAAATGCACTGACTTGAAAACATGAACACTTCAAAAGATGCCAAATAAATTCCTATCTTCATCACAGTACGTGAAATTGAGCAAGGGATTAGAGCTGTTGATTTTTGGTGCTCATTTTTTCCATTGCGCCAGTTTGTACAATTCAAGGTGTCTTCTATTGAAACCGTTATCAAAATTCTCACATTATTTGGGGCTGATCTGTCTAATTTCAACCGGGGTCAATATCGAGGGCAGGCTAACAATATTCGCTAAAGATTTTCTCTGTGTTTTACCTCCTTTAGACCCGGTATATGCTTCAGAGGCGTTCTAGCACCGTGTCGAAAGAACAACAGGACGGTTTTAAGCGACATGGATTCAGTACTAGGGTCGATTTCGCCGTTTTCGACCGGCAAGTCGCCTGCAACCGTGGATTGGGCAAGATGGACTACGACCCCGTGTCTATCGTTCGAGCCCAGACGCCGTTTGAAATAAAACAAACCGCCCAAACTTCCAACAGCAATCGCTGTCGTTCGGATAAATCGCTTCGTGTAGTTCATTTCTAATGGAATATATTAAATGTCCTAGTTTGAAAATTCTTAAGACATCAGAGAAGTTGAATATCGCCCATCAACCGTCTGGGTTTTTCCAAATGACTACTCGTGCGCATGGAGATAATCATATTCGTCAAGAATTCGGGCATATTCGTTTAGCGCGAGATGAGAAAGGTGTGCGTGATCCTCTGCCATTGGAACTGATATTTGCGTTGCGCCAGAATAAATGAAACAATAAGATTGCTTTGAAGATATTAATTAGTATTTTGAGTGAGGATCGCTACGATATCCTTAAGATTAAGAACCCCTTGAGCGTATATAAGTAGATCGATCATTATCAAGTCTTTTTGAATGATTGATGGATGGTGATCAATATAGAATTTGATATCAACTTTTTTAAATATATTGATTTTGAGTGAGTATATGCTCAAAAGTCAATCTCTTTGAGTTAATCAGTTTTATTAATTTGCAAATTGTTGTCCGATAATTATAATCTATAAACACTTAAACCTGTTTGATGAAAGACTAAACATATCTAAATTTGGTACAAAAACGGGGAGCTAGGTCAGCGGTTGGCTGCAAAAGTTGGCTGCAAGCAGTACAATATAGGCCTATATGGGCTTAAACCGGGTATGTTAACGGATCACTACAATAATGGTGACGGCAGAGGATGGTGAGGAGTGGTGGAGAACGGAAGATGGGCGAGGATTAGAACGGAGGGAAGGGCTAATGAGAATGGGAGTAATAAGCGAGGAGCATGGAAATGGGACGATGTGTTGAAATCGGAGAGTATGGGCAGGTGAGGAATGAATGATAAGGAGGTGGAGAAAAATTGCGGGTTAGTGAAGGGGAGGAGGGAAAGATGAGGGAATTAGCATGGGAATTGAATGAGAATACAATGGATAGTAATAGACAGCGGAAGGAGAGGATCCATGAGAACAGAAAGAAAGAGGAGGGGACGAGGAAGAGGCAGAGGATAATAGATGGCGAAAGGGAATGGAAGTTGAGGGGCATTGGCAGAAGTGTTGGCCTACTCTCCTTGAAGTCAGGTACGATAGCCATCACATATTGCATTGTGTTGTATTTAAATCACTTTGTTTATATAGCACCTCTCTCAGCGCACAGCAATCGCTTCCATATAATAGAAATTCGTCTTGAGAAAGGACAAAACAGGCACTTTATTGTAACCCATGCAATACCTCTACAAAATAAAGTTCCTCTAGTATTAATTTCAGCAGCGCTATCTTTGTCCATCAATGATTACTGTTGGATAGAAAAATCCAAGTTTTTTTCAACAAGAAATTGAAACGTCAAAACGGAAGTTTTGCAAAAGTTGGTAGCCGGGGAACCGCTACACATTCCTCCTCAAATGCAATTGTGCATTCACTGGACCATAGGGCCTATCCTCAGAATCTGTAGCTATCAACCCGTCCACTCCCAACTAGATCATATACGCGTTCCATTATTTATATAGTATTGTATCAATGCCTCCTTAAATAAAGGTGTCTAAGGGTATAATTACATTAATCAACTGTCAGCTGCGCCTTATTTCTGGCAATCAATTATTAGACTTAAGGGAAAGTAGTTTTATTTACTCACTAAATAGCAGTGTTAAATGGTAAATAAGCTAAATAATAATAGCAATCATAATTATTATTGTAAATTCAATAAACACATGTACGATGCGATCTAGCGATTCGCGTGCGCGACACCTCTCAAAAGAGCGTAACATTTTAGATTTAATTAAGACTAATTTCACATCAATCAGCGCACAGAAAGGGATGCAGTTTCGTTTGGTCAACAATTTAATACGTTAGAAATTCATAAATAGCCCACCACAATAATACCAATTACTATCTTTAATTTCAAACACATACTACGCCACCTACCGATTGAGTGGCGCGTTCCCGTCTGTCCAATACATTTGAACTTCAGCATTATATAATTATATGGCGTTCTGCCGCCCGATCGAGCGCCTGCCTTGCGCTAACGGATGTCGTTAGTGTAAAGCTGCTTACAAGTGGACAGCAAACACAATGTAATAAGTAATTCTAAATAAGAGTCATACGAGTCATGAATTAGTTGTCGTTACCGAACGGACGTTCCGAAGAAGAGTTTTATTGGAACACATGCATTCCGTGAGTTCCGTTGCATTGCGAGCAGTGGGAACGGAGACACAGGATTTTGAGAGCAGCGGGAACGCCGTTCCCACGTGTTCCCACACACTTTAAACCCTGCATTTTATATGATCTTTGTTAAATCAGCAAGTCACGCATCAATGCATTGTACGACTAACCATGAGAGCGTATAACAAAACTATAAATAAATCATAATAATATTAAATAATGTGATAAAAACATAATATTAAGAAACATTTATTGTTTGAATCACATTGAGACATAGAAACTGTTAATGAGATGGCGGGGCTTGCATTCTGGTCAGATGTACAGTAGCCTAAGTCAATACGTGGACTGATGTTGGTTAGACACGAACTTAAGTCATTATTTACATAGAGCCTATTCCTATAATTATTGAGTCTTGAGTGTAATCATAGGTGAACTGCCGGTCTCACAGATGTATGCGTATTTTTAAACTGGCAGCAACACTGACAAGGCAACGATCTATAGAAAATATAGCGCATTACATTCACGTGACTATAAATTTCAGTGGAAAAAAATGCGATTTCGAAGAAAAGTTGGCGACCCATTTGGAAATCGCTTGCGACCCACTTGCGGGTTGCGACCCATAGATTGAGAATCACTGATCTAGGTGATACTGCACATTTTTGTTAGCTAAACAATAATGTTCCCGTTTTTCAAACGAGTAAAAGACAATATTGTTTTATGAATTGAGGAAGACTGGATACGTCTCGCAAGCGATTCATATGTCACGGGCATGACTTCTTTTATGTATATCAAATGAATCCTAAAATAGACACTACTAATCAACTTCAAACAGGAACTAGGCCACCGTGGCTAGGCCTATACCAGCCTATTCTTAGCTTCAAACCGTCAATCTAGCGTAACGAGGCCACGAATATGAAACTAGGTCATGTTGTGACCTACCCAATTAATTTCAAAATGGCGCTTCTCCCTTGGAGATGATGTACACAATTGTTTAATTTTTATAAATATGAAAATTCGCCACCGACGATGACTTAGAACCCCTTTTGTTTCTGTTTTATTGCCGCCGTTATTATCGTTGGAACTGGGAATTAAAGATTAGAATCGTTTTGTAATTCGAAATGTTACCATGTTTGCGTTGATTTTGCAAACGAGTTTTTGAGCGACATATCGATTACGAGTGTGGTAGGCCCTACGTATCTATTGAATTTGTTTTACATAAAATGACTGAAATAAGAAATTTATTTGCATTTATAATTAGAGCTTCAGTCAACGTTTCGTTTAGCGTCAAAATTCCTCTGTAGAATTATTATTATTGTTGTTATTAATTTTATTACTGCTATCATCATCATGTCTGTCAGACTGGAGTCCACATTCCATTTCACTCTCAATTTCATAGTCGCTTGAAGAATAATATCCCTAGTCAGGCGCACGCTCAGCGCACAAACGGCCTCACAAATAAGATATTAGTCTTAGACGCCTTACAGCCTTAGCCTTTAACACCCCTAACACCACTCCTCAAAATAAAGTTAGGACATATTGCAAAGGAATAAATTAATCCAGCTCTCCTTGATGGTTTTACCGAGGTTGTGTGCAATAGTGTGTATAATTCATGAACAGCAATGTTTGATGGCCAACCACGTAAAGACCGGTTATGGTAATGGACAGCAGTTTGGTGGTATAGGGAGCAGTGGTGTCAATGATAATTTTAATAATATTGAACAACCTCCTTGACCACCAGCTTGCCCTGGTATCAAGCGATAAGAGAGACTACCTTCGTCTTTCTGCACCTATCTATAGTCATCCAGTGCTCCAATGCAGTCGCTTTTTGCAGCACTTTTTCTAGCAGCAATACCATTTGCAAAGAAATGCCATTCCAGAACATTGCAATAATTTTTTTTCTGCACCCCAGAGAAAAAGAAATAATCATAATGATAATAATGATAATTGTAGTAATATTACTAATAGAGGCAACTTTGTGATTCCACATGATCGCACTGCCACCAGACAGAATAGAGCTTTCACAAATTATTGTGGATCCTGTCTGACTCTTTCGATAAAATTCTCAAGACATTCTTCTTTGATCAGGCCTGTGTCGGAAAAAGCGCCTCTGAATAGTCATCTTGAAGAAGCCCTATATAAATTGCATTCATTGATTGTTTGAATAATAATAATAATAAAAGTATTAATAGTATTCCTGGGCATTATCTATCTATCAATGAGTTAGTAAACAGACTGAACGCGATATATTCTTAATACAAAACAGTTATAACAACACTAATTATTTTCATCTGTATTCGACAGCCTGCCTTCCGCCAACTTCCACCTCACCTCCACGATGTCCGGTGTAGCCACAGAACCAGTTCCTACCACCTTCCTTCCGCTACCACCCAACAATGCTCACCCCCAACATCCACCCAGCTCAGAGGATGGCCTCGGCTACAGCCGTCACTATGCCCAGCGTATCCGTGACCTCGGTAAAACCAGTAAGGAGAGCTGGATCAAGCGTCTCTGGAACCACATGTTCGGAGGCGCCAACGATCCGGTGGAAAAGGCAGGCGGCGACATTGACCCGCCCCGCAGGAACCCTTCGAGAACCCACCCAGAGTCCGCTGCCCCAAAAGAGGTCCGATTCAAGGAACCCGACACCTCAAAGTCCCGAGATAACTCTGCCGGTGGCTCGCGAGATGACTCTCACAGCGCTCCTCACTCAAAATCTGGGCCCAGACCATACTCTGCTATCGAGGGACTACCGGTCCAGCTCCTCAACAGTCCGTATCTACCACCGAAGGATCGGATAGGATTCTACCAGTCCATGCGCTCAAAAGATGCGCCGTCTTCATCAGGGGTGAAATCGAGGTACATGAACCCCATGTCTAAGTCGATGACCGCGCTGGGATCGTCGCCCCATGTGCGGTCGGAGGGGGCCTCGGGGAACCCGCACCGACAGTCTCATCCGTACTTGACGCAGCTGGCCAGGGAGGGAACGGGAGGAGGAGGAGGAGCTCCGAGGGCAAAGGTCACGAGGGATGCCAGTGTTATTCAGCTGGAGAAGAGAGCAAAGGTCATCTCTGACAAAGCGATCAAGGTATCTTGTCTAACATCGAATTCCTCATGAACTTGAACAATATTTGAGAATATTATTTTGTTATTATTATTATTATTGCTTTTATATTTGTTATTTTCTACCTGAGGTGTTTCTGATCCTTCCGGTAATAATAAAATTGTCCGGAGACCGAAAAAATGGGCGATCTGGAATGGTTACATCTCTCCAATATCATTATTTTTATTATTTCTTTTATTACTATTATCATTAAATTAGTATTGTTTATTATTCTTATTGCTATTATTATTATTTATTTTATTATTATTATTATTACTATTATTATTATTACTATTGTCATTAAATTATCATTATTATACTATTATCATTATGTTATTTGTCATCAGTTGGAGCAGAAATCCTCAACCTTATTTTACCCATGGATCGGATTTGAATTCCTAACCTTTCACTTAAGCTCCCCATTGGACATTGCCAGTCCCAAGTCTGGATAAAGGAGGAAGTCGACCCTATTGCTTTTTCCCATCCCACAGTGTTGTTAGACTAAAACTACTGCATCCTACTCACAAATCTTCAACGATCTCTTGATAAATTTTCTATTGGCCCCATTAAGCTTCTTCTGGCTCTGTATAGCCAGATCCAATGGCCTCATTAAAATGTCTAAAAATGGCCTCATTAAACTGACTTGTGGCTCCTTTTAGCCAGCTCTATTAGCCTCATTAAACTCCGATTTCAACGTGGGTAGGAGCACTCGGTTGTAATGGCCATGTTAGTCTTAGCGAAGGCTGACGACGCCTATAAACAAACAGACTGTAGTTGTGTGTGTGGTTTCAAGTGGTTAGACTCTCAATATGTCGCGTTTTAAGTGTTTAAAGCTATGTTTGAATGGGTCTGAAGTCGTTAGGAATGGAGAGATTATAGGAGACGGTGAGCAACTGTGTTTTGACAGCTAGAGGAGGTGGGGGTCACTTGGGAACGCCCGCAGACGCGTAGAACAAGCAGATTTTGTTATTTGCAAAACCGCGCAGGATCTCAGTCAGTCAATCAGTGAATCAATGAATGAATAAATCAGTCAGTCAGTGAGTCTGTCCGTCCGTCCGTCCATCCATCCATCCATCCATCCATCTCTGTCTGTATCTAGCTATATCTTCAATCTTACGTTATTGATATCTATCCCTCTTTATTTTTTCTTCCCATCTATCGATCTTTTCATCAATCAATCAATCGATCAATTCATTAATAATCTTGGTCTGTAATTAATTTGCGCTGATAAGAAACTGGCCGATATCCGTTGTCTAACCAATGGTCAGTCTGGTGTTGACCAGTGTCAACCTAGTGGTCAGCAGTCCAGTCCGCTAGCTGGTCAGTCCAACTGGACAGCAGCAGTGGTCAGTAGTGACCTCGAAGTGACCGATGTAAAGCACCCTCGTGTAGCCACTCCTTCAAACCCCGAGGAGCTGAGGGTGGCTCAGGTGGTACAGCTGGCTGTCCAGGTATCTTACCCCTTTGGGGTTGTGTGAAATCAACTCCAGGGTTTTATTAACCCTTGTTATTTTACTATTTTGGGGTTGTGTTAAGTTAACCCCAAGATTTTAATTACATTAGGTGTTTTACCCTCTTAGATTTGGTATGATGACCCTATGTGATTGTCACAGGTTGTGTTAAATTAAAAATCAGCCCAAGGCTTTTATATGCATTTAGTATTTACCCTTTTAAATTTGTTAATTTGTCCTTTTGGGCATTGTTTTTTAATAACCCCATGGTATTTTACCCCTTAGGCTTTGAAGTTGTGTTAAATTGACCCCAAGACCCCAATTGACCACCAACTACGGTTGGTGTTTTACCCTTTTTGGAGTTCTGTTAAATGTAGCCAAAGTTTCACTAAGAGTTGGTATTTTGGGGCTGTGTTAAATTAACCCAAGAGTTTCATTAGCATTTTGCATTTTACCCTATTATGGGTCGAGGTTACTTCACATCATCACTAATTGTTCGTTTAGTTACTGGAATTTGTTGAAAAAATTTGGTTAAAAAAGTGTTTTTTAGATTAATTAACTGTTTTGTTAGGTTGATTAAGTTGTTCATCATTTTGTGTTGATGTTAATGCTTATTTTAATCATCATCTTCGTCGTCGTCGTCACCGCCGTCGTCGTCTTCGTCATTTTCATCGTCATCGACATCGTCATCATCATCATCATCATCATAATCATCATCATCATCACCACCACCACCACCATCATCACTGTCGTTGTCATATTAGTCATCATCGTTATTTTCTTGTTCTCATTCTTGTTCATATTTCTCTTCCACCTCCTCCTCCTCATCATCGTCGTTGTCATCATCATAGTCATCATCATCATCAATACTCCCCACGCTGTGTGTCTCTTGTTGCTCTGCATAGTCCTCGAAGGTGTTCACTTGTGACGCTCCCTATCCAGTGGACGCCTTCGTTCGCCTGAGCCTACGCAGGAGAGGATGGGTGGAAAAGTTCGGACCAAAGGTCACGAACGCTACGTCATCACAGGTCAATACGTCAGAGGTCAAACTGGAGGTCAACACGGACGAAGGTCAGAGGACAGGCACTGCCTAAATGATCTTATGCATGCATAGATATAGACATATACACATATATATATATATATATACATCACTTTCCCATTCATGTAGTCAACCGTCATGAAGCGACGATGACGATGTGACATGACATGACATATATACACATATATATGTATGCATATATATGTGTATATATGTATACGCATATGCACATATATTATATGCATACCTGCATATACATGCATTTATGTATACATTGCATCTCAATCCCATAATCGTTAAATCAATGAGACTTGATAAAGCGCCTATTCTAAAAATCTACTCAGAGTCGCTCTCTGCGCTAAGATGATGTTACAAGATGTTGCAATCATACATGTTATTTCAATGAGTGTTAGAACAGCAACACAGTACACAGTGAGCTAAAAGAGTGGCCAATGGGTGGCCTACACAGTGCACACAAAAGCGTGGAACCAACCAACGTGTTCCTGTCAACAGCTGACACTGTCAGATGGCTTGGATGTTCAGAGTCTCTGGGCCAGGTTGTGTCGAAAGGGTAGAGCGACGACGACTGCCGAGATCGAATCGCAAACACGAAGACGGAGTCGACGAGTAGTCCCTCACTGGTGGAACATGACGCATGTCCTGATATTCGTCGAGGCACAAGGAGGTCGTAGAGAAGTCATTCGTCGTATGTTGGTAGGTAGATTGAATAGCCACACGCGACTATCGGTTAAGGTAACTCCTGTGGCCGCGTCAGCCACCCTCCACCGAGTTGAAGACGCGCGGCTACACGGGGTGTACACGCCACGGTCCGCGTGGCTAGGACTCGGCCGTGCAGTCACATGGCTAGACAACTTAATTGCGAATAAAAAGTTCAAAATCCTCTGTAAAGTCGACGAATTAGTTTACAAATTAGTCCAGAACACAAACCTATAATTATATAGAACTCCAGCATGTTTGAAGTTACTGATCGAATTCTGTATATTTAATTTTTTTCACAGAATATCAGATGATCTGTGACGTCAGCTTTCCCAAGCCCTGGGAGGAGGACAATGGATTGTACGCTGTCATGGTAGGTTCCCCTACCAACTTACCTACCCTAACTACCTATTTATTTACCTACGTAACTTCCCTACCTACCTACGTTCTTACCATACTTACACACCTACCTATATATAATATTATCTATCTACTTACCAACACTTCTTTCGTTGCTCGTTTTATTCATGAATAAGCTGGTGCCCTGCACTTAGCTTTCAAGTGGCGCTTTAGAAGTTTGGAGATTACGATTAGTCTAGTTTTAATCTCGTTTCAATCTTGTTTTAATCTCGTTTTAGTCTCGTTTTGTGCACCGTTGTCCCGCGAAGTTCATCTGGGGAGGAAAGAGCGTGAATAACTTGGTGCTCAAGAGTGACGTCATCGTCAACCACTTTCCAAAGGCAAAGTTCTTCAGCTCAAAGGTGTGTTGGGCAAATTCTTTTATATTCTATTGTAGTGTCAGATAGACTTGCCATTTGGGTAGTGGAGAGTGTGAGTAAAGTGTAGGGTGGGTTTTGAACTATGGAGTCACATGACGACCGAATTTCTCTCCCTCCTCAACCCAGTTTCCTTGAATCTCTCCCCAACTCTACCAAAGTCTCCACCAGGTCTGTTCTTATCCTCATCTCATACCCACCAGATCTGTCCCCATATATGTTTTGAATTGGAGAAGGAAGGTGGAGGAGCTGTGGTTGGGGTGAGGTGTGGGTAGCAGAGGAGGGAAGGACAAGCAATTGTGGCTCTCTCACTGCCTACCTCCTTTCATGGCTGTCAGCCTCCATGAATGTTTACAATTGATAACAACCATATCGCACCTGGCAACAGGATAAGAGATAACGTTTGTCACTGCCTCTGTCTGTCTGTCTGTCTGTCTGTCTGTCTGTGCGATCATATCGGACCTTAAGTCACTCAGATCGGAAGGCGGCGGATCAAAGGGCACCCTTCTCTTTGATCGCACCTTTCTCACTCAGTCAAGGGTCTGTGTATTTCCGTTGTCATAGGTAACCGTTTATCAGGGCAACAAATCTGTTGTTGTTATTATTATAATTTTTATGATTATTATTGTTTTTAATATTATTATTATTGTTATTATTATTATTATTACCGTTTGAAGCCAGTAGTAGTTTTATGAGTTTCAGTTTAAGGACAGCATGGTAACAGTGATCATCCTTATCGAGGCTTGGGATTAGCACTGCCAAAGTCCAAACAACCTTATTTACCTTCCATTGTCCCCTTCAGTTACCATGCCAACTCCACCACTGTTTGCACTGGGCCAGTCCCAAGCCTGGAAAAATGAGGAGGGCGATGCTAATGGTCCTCTCTCTCAGACAGTGTCCTTAAACTTAAACTACTACTAGTTACCATGCCATACCTTATTTCAGCATGCCTCCTCTCCTTGACTCACCTTGTCTCACCTGTAGTGTATTCTCTCTGTGCAGGTGTTACTGGCCACCAGTTTGCGAGACCTTGCCTGGCACAATAATACCGATTCGCTTACCTTCTTCCCACGATGTTACATTCTTAACGAAGACGATAAGCAGGACATCATCGGTAAGCCTTGGTCGATCCTTTGATTGATAGATTGATTGATTAATTTGGAGATCAACTGATCGTTGATTAAATTATTGATTGATTGATTGTTTGTTACACTGACTGACTTACTGTTTGTTTGATTGATTGATTTATTGCTCAATCAATTGAGTGGGTGATTTTGATTGCTCGATTGAACTATTCATTATCGATTGGTTGATTTGGATTAATTGTCTGATAGATTGATTGACTGTTCAATTGACTAATAATTTATTGATTTATTGACTTAAAGTCTGATTGTGTTGTGTGCTTTATTCATTAAATTATGATTTTTACATTAATTTACAATGGTTACATAAATTACAGTGGTTACATTAAATTACAGTAGTAAAAATAGGTCACTGTCGTTACATTAACTTGCAATGGTAACATTAATTTACGGTGTTTACATTAAATTACAATGGTCTACAATATTAGACAACCTATCAGTGGTGTGGCACAGTGGCCGATCGGTTAGAGCGGTCAGCCCGTAACGTTCAGTTTGTGCTGAGCACGTGGGTTCGATCCTCGTCCAGGGAGTTACTGTGTGAGGACCTTGAGCAAGTTCTTCGCGCACCAGTGCTCTGCAGTACAACTGCAATTGCGCCGTCGAGGCGTGTGTATGCAATTCTGAGCAAAAGATGTTGGAAGAAAGGTGGTATCAAATTTCGGTAATAAGAATAAGAAAAGTTTATATCATTTGCATATCATCCGATTGTCTCGTTCTCAGTCTCGTTATTCTTTTTCACTTCCTTCAGAGGACTTCCACATAACCGCGTGCATGTCTCTACTCAAGCTCGCCCTTGACATGTACAGCCCCTTGCACGACAACCCTCTCCACCCGTCTTACTCCGACATCCACGCTCCCCTCGACCCCGAGCATGATGCTGACGTCATGGTGACGCTGGAGTCATCGACGCCCGATGATGCGCATCAACGTCAAGAACCAAGAGACAGGGAACCTGGAACGGGTGACGCGCGGAACGACCCGCCCGCGGTTGAAGATAGACCGGAAGTGCGTGCGGCGGAGGCGTCACGTGATGTAGTCGAGGAGAGTGTGACGCAATGTGCAGCTGACATCAGCGATGACGTCGACAGGGTCGTCATGGCAACGTCGGGTCAGGTCAAAGGTGAGTCATTATTTCTATTACACATGTTTATGCTTAGTTTATGGTATTTATTATACGCTGCTTACTATTGCACATGTTTACACTAGGTTTAAAGTATTTGCATTACAACTGCAACAATTGCTTGCATGGCTTTTGAATGACAGTTGCAGTGATTACTTCATAGTTAGAGTGGTTATATTGAGGTTCAATGGCTATATTTGGTTGCAATGTTACATTAAATTACAGTGGTCACATAAGATTATGCTGGTTACTATAAGGTAGAGTGTTTCTATTAAGTTATAATGGTTGTACTTAGTTGCATTGGTTATATTGAGTTACAGTGGGTTCACAAATTTACAGTGTTTACATGATTTTACAATGGTTACATAAAGTTACAATGCTTACACTAAACCTCAATGGTAACATTAAGTTACAGAAGTTACATTGAATTACAGAGGCTACATTAAGTTATAGTGGTTACATTAAGTTACAAAAGTTACATTGGTACATTTTTCTGATGTCTTTGATAATAGTGGCTCCAGATTTAAAGGCAAGAAGTGATCGAAAGGGAGGCAGTGTACCAACGAAAGCGATCGATTGGGCGATCAATCAATGCGATCGATACGTGGGAATGAAGAACCACGAAGACATCGACTCAAGGGTCAGTGAAAAGGGGTTTGTTTCAGATGGCTTTGGTTCAGAGGGGTTTGGTTCAGAGGGGTTTTGTTTAGAAGGGTTTGGTTTAGAGAGGTTTTGTTGAGAGAGGTTTGTTTTATGAGGGTTTGGCTTAAAGGTGTTTGGTTTGCAAGGGTTTCGTTTAGAGGGGCTTGGTTTAGATGGGTTTTGGTTTGAAGGGTTTGTTTTAGAGGGGTTTGGTTAAGAGTGATTTAGTCTGGAGCTGTTGGCTTAGAAGGGTTTGGTTTAGAGGTGTTTGTTTAAGACCTTGGGTGGGTTCTCATGGGTGATTTTGGTGGGGTTGTCTTTGGTTGGATTTGTTTAACCTTGGGTTTTTTAAATTACTTTTGGTCATTTAACCTGTTGTAATTGGTTTGTGGTTGAAGGCTCGGCGAGGTCTTTTTCCAAACCAGTGGAATCAACTGTTGTCCTGGTTCTACCAGGTCTCACAGTAAGTGGTTGTCTCTTTCCACTTAGTCAGACTTGTAACATCATCATCATCGATATCATCATCAATATCATCATCATCATCATCGTCATGAATATCGTCATCAGTTTCTGACGCCTGCCATTTGGTGGTGATGCGTACGGATAAATTATTTTCATTGTCCTTGGTCGTTTCTTGAGTATATTGCTGCTTTTGGTGTTAGTCCAATTGATGTCATGTCCTTGTTTATTAAATTAAAACTGGCACGCAAGCTGTACAAGCTATTGGGTTGCCGTAGTGTAATGG
Source organism: Bimastos eiseni (assembly GCA_959347315.1). Lineage (NCBI taxonomy): Eukaryota > Metazoa > Annelida > Clitellata > Crassiclitellata > Lumbricidae > Bimastos > Bimastos eiseni. Next base: position 25,383,346 of record OY365813.1, on the reverse strand, counting down.
GTATGACACTGGGGTGTAGAGCTGTGGAACTGAATTCGAGACCTCTGTCCCCAGTAAGGTTGACTAATCCTTCTTTCGCTAGGTGGCTGCGTTTTTAAGTAATGGAGATGTGTTACGTAATTGATGCCTTAAATTTGACTCCCGTAATAACTTTTCATCATTCGTTCATACTGTACTTAAAATCAGAATGCAGTTTTTTTCATTTTTAAATTAAACAAATATTATTATTATTACCTACGCTAAATTCGATGATACCTTGCTCTCTCAGAGATGGCGCCACGATATCAATGTCTGCGAGCAAGCTGACGGACTGCGAGAATGCGCTGCACAGAATGAAACAGGTCTGGCCTCAGTACGATTTGGACGGAATGAGAAACATTTGGATTATTAAACCAGGAGACAAGTCAAAGGGAATAGGTGAGATAGTTATCTCTCTCAAGAGCAATAAGTGATTGAGTGATTGAGTCAGGGCCATACAAAAGGGGCAGCGGGGCCTAGGCCCATGGACGCAAATGTGGAAATGGCGCAAATTTCAGGATGGAATAACTTATTATTCCATAAAGTGCTCAGTTTTGAAATTGTGGGGGCACCAGATTGATGCTACACACAGAGCGCAATTATAGCTCGGTAGGGCCCTGGGTTGATTGATTGAATTACTTAATGATTTAATCGGTCTGTCAATCGATTGATTGAATAGTAGTAGTTGTAATTATAGTTGTTGTTGTTTCAGTTTAATGACACTGTGCAATAACAGAGATCACTAGCGTCGCCCTCCTTCTTTAAACAGGCTTTTGACTGGTGCTTTTGGAATGCAGATGCTGTAGATTACGGTTGAAATGCAGTCGACGAATATTTATTGCTTTTGCAAGAAAAGTAGAAAAGGCTTATAAATGATGTCAACAGCCGTCTAATTGGTTGGTCTTTTCTTAGTATGATCAGTGATAACCGTTTAAGAGTACAGTAGAGATTAAAACCACTGTTTTTTGTATATAGAGGGTGTTTGATGTGCATTTTAAAGGTGTCTAAAGAGGGCATTATTTATTGTTCAGGTTTAGCGATATCTTGTGGCCGTTTGGGCATTTCTTGTCAACCTGAATTCACTCAAATTGCTCCTGAAAATTAACGATTGAACACAATCAGATATTAGTGTAAATTAATTATACTATTAATTATACACTCGGTGATTAAGATTGGATTTGATCCAGGGTTTAACGACAGCTTATGACAACAATGGCCGTTGCCGTCGACAGAAAATTGCTTGACATTTACAGCTAATATTAATGTGTAATGTGGTTGGTTGAGATTCGTCTTGAAGGAGTCCGAGCATCGTTTCTTCAGATTTTAAACCACTGCGATGGAACTCAGCTGTTATATGTATATATATATAAAATTATGTATAGGGTGGTTGGAACGCGTTTTGAACGTGTCTGAAGTGATCTTTTGGTTTTTTAATGACACGAGGGCGTTTTTTCAATGTCACGTAAAGCATTTTAAAAATAAAACTTATTATTATTGTTATTATTATTATTGTTGTTATAGGAATATCGTTTTGTGACAATCTCGACGAAATTATGCAGTCTATGAAGAATCAGGGAACTCAGGAATACATCATCCAGAAATACATCGGTCAGTATTTATCCAATTAATAATGCAATCAGTAATTAAGTCATATACATGTATGCTATCCAATCAATGGTGGAAAGACAGGATTTTGAGGACTGACCGCTCGCTGTGATAAGCAGAATCTAAGAAAATGAAGCCTCTATTAGTTAAGGAGCCTGAGACCGAAAATGTTTTTTTTAAAGCTGAAAATGGTATACATTGATGGTATATTTTAGGCTTATTTGAGACTGAAATGGTATATTTGATGCCGAAAATGGTATATTTAATCCGAAATGGTATATTTTTGACCGATAATGGTATATTTGAGGCTGAAAATGTTATATTTGGTCGATAATATTGCCAGGAGAGCTTGGAATTTGCAGAAATTGTGGAATTTGAATATCTTAGTTTCGCACTTTATGAAAAATAAATTACACGGCTCTTCTTACTTTTGCTGGATCTGTGAACGGCGCTATATAACGATGCAAATATCATAGCTACCTTCTTCTTGTATTTATATATTAAGTGAATGCAAGCCTATTAAAATGTGTTTAAGGGAATTCTATGGCGTTACTTGGTTGGTAGTTGCAGTTTAGTGACACTGTTTGATAACATAGATCATTGGTGTCGCCCTCCTCCTTCATCCAGGCTTGGGACTGGCACTGCTGGATTGCAAGCAGTGTAGTATTTTTAGAGGTTAATATTAAATGAAGTACTTTTAGTGCTGTGTTCGTATGTTATTGTGAATGAAAACCTAATAAAAGGTGTTTAATGGACTTCTGTGGCGTTGCTTTTCGTGCTTTTTATAAGCATTAATATTATTAAGCAATTAATTAAGAACATTGGACCAAAAGCTTACCTTTGCTTCTCATATTCACCGTCTCTGCCGTGATTCATAAAACGAGTAGCGTCAGCTTCGCGCTGTTGCTCGCTCGCTAACTCCAGATGCCACAGCTACACGGTCTTGTCCACGCCTTCGTCACAGCCCGACTAGATTCTGTTGCTCACTCTATGCAGGTCTTCCAGCTGGGCGGTTGCGGTGCCTGGAGTGGGTCCTGAGTTCTGCTGCACGTCTTGTCAGATGCATTCCGAAATTTGGTCATGTCTCCGGCTATATACTGGATGTGCTCCATTGGCTCCCCCTCCAACAGCGAATCTCGTACCGTATCATCTCTTTGGTATGGCGGTCCTTGCTAGGTCTCGCCTCTGTCTATCTGCGCGATCTATGTTACTCTAATTTTAGTGTACCGGGTCGCCGCTCTCTCCGCTCTACTGAGCGAGGCCCACTCACTATCCCATTTGTTCGTATACAACACTAAGCAAAATCGTGCGTTCTCAGTGGTTGGTCCATCGCTCTGGAACACGCTCCCACATGGCGTTGCAGTTGTCCCCCATGGTCTACTCAGACTCCTTTTATACTCGCCATAAAGCTGTTCTTTTTAGCCGTACCGGAGTCTGGAACGATCTTGAGCAGTAGCCTTGAAGCAACGCTATATATATTTTCGTAATTAATAAATGAATAAAAGGTGTTTTTAAGAGACTTCTATGTACGTGCCTTTTCGCAGAGCGCCCTCTGTTGATCTATCGTTGTAAGTTCGATATTCGTCAATGGTTCCTGGTCACTGATTGGTCACCGCTGACCGTTTGGTTCTACAAGGTCTCGTACCTGAGAATATGTTCACAGGAGTTCAGCTATGACTCCATGCATGAGTGAGCGACATATATTTAATTATCTCGTGCTGAAATAGTAAAATATATAATCTGTATGATTAAACTGTTTCCCTGATTGATTAATTATTGATTGAAATAATTGAGTATGTATTTATTAGCTAAATAAGTAATGATCTGTTAAATAAATTAATTGCCTAATTAATTGAGTACCAGTTTAGCTATTTTATGTAGTGCCTATTTGTTAAATAATTAGTGATCTAAATATGTGCCTAATTAATTGCTGAAGTATTTATCTAATTGATTGATTGAGCAAGTAATTAATTAATTGCGTGATTGATTAACTAAACAATTAGTTAAGCGGTGAACTAATTAATTAATTGATTACTTGATTGATTAATTAACCACGCAAGTAATTAACTTAATTAATTAAATGAGCAATCAATTAAGCAAATAATTACGAAATTAATTAAGTAAGTAATTGCCTAATTGATTCATTTTTTAGTTTAGTTTTTAAAGTTTTAGTATAATGTTATCTTTATTCACTAATAATTTACTATTTATTTTCATGTCTTCTGATAATTTTTAAATTATACGGTGATTTTAGAGTTTTGCTTATATCAGCCTACTCCTGTTTTAATTAATTTTGATTAATTCATGCTCTTTTACTCGATAATCCTAGTAGGTTACCTGCTTATCCGCAAATGACAATTGTTCGAGGCGACGATAGATTTTAAGGTTAGATAGCCTACCTACTGCTTTTAGACACCCGTAAAACGCATTTATTGGACGATATAAGAGTTACCGGTCGACAACGTTGGGTCATTTTGCTGTGAATGGGATAAATTTGAGCGTATACAACAACTATAGAAATAAATGACAACTATTATAAATTGCATTGATACTAACGGCATTTTACTCCCAACTATTATAGCAGTTATTATCATGCATTGTTCTAGTCAGAATTGGCGTCACAATGATGTAATTTCAGTGACGTCATTTGTTCACAACATTGCGTTCAGTGAGGAATAGTAATACACAGAATCAGAGTTGCATGCCGTTGGCAGACATTTCGAACACACATTATGACTAGTAAATGTTAAATATGCGATTCATAATCAATAAACTTAAGTCTTTCCATATTTCATTAAGATGTGTAAATTATTGCCCATATCATTATTTTAATTCTGGACGCTCATTTATTTCCCGTTCAACGTGGATATAGATCGTATGAGACTCGATTAGGCAAAATATGTGCCGATTAATTGTGAGCTAATGTACCGTACACATGTAGCTATGATGCCTGACTAGATCGCAAAATGACGCTTATTTCTATCCAACGAACCATATAACCAGGAAATTCCATCTCTGCCTATAGCAAGCATTGGATAAATCCTAACTCTTTCTCCCCTCCCACTGAGGGGCTATTATTGGGCAAGATCTTGGACTCCATTGCCCCATACCACGTCTATCACACCGCAAATAAATGATGTAAAAATGAATCGTGTGTCGACATTTAACCCATCGTAGTAAATTCAGTTTAACTCTGTCATTGCAATGATTATTGGCGTCGCCCTTTTCCTTTTTCCAGACTTAAGACTGGCACCGCCAGAGTGCGAACTGTGGCGGGGTTGGTCAATCTTATTTGGAGTTAAAATAAGCATGTATTCGTTTCACACATCTTTTGAGTATTACTTTCAGCTTATATAGACGCAAGCCAATAAAATAAACTTATATGAAATGCAATTCATTCTGAAGGCCTATTTTCTCTATTCCTTCCTCTTGCATGATTACATTAATTAAAGTGTTAAATATTATTGTATCTCTAGATCCGTTCACCTGTCGAATGTGGCCGTACAAGAAAATTACCTGAACGGGAAACGATCGGAGAAGCTTCCGGAAAACAACTTCATGACGAGCGAGGAGTTTCGAGAATATCTCAGGTACCTCAAGATCCACTTACCTGTTCCACTCACTTACCTGTTTCACTTACCTCAGCGGTTTTCAACCGGTGGTACGCGTACCCCTAGGGGTACGCCAGCTGTTGCCAAGGGGCACGCAAGAAAAAATATTATAAAAAAATATTTTTGCAAAAACAGATAAAACAAATACTTTCTTGCTATTATTTTAATCCATGTTTAGCTATTCTATGTTTTTCATAAAATTACGTCACAGTTTCATGATACATATAAATAAAATAAATACTTTCTCGCTAACATTTTAATTCTTGTTTAGCTATTCTAGGTTTTTCACAAAATAACGTCACAGCTTCGTCATGGATTTAAATAAAATAAATAATTAAAAATTAAATAAGAAACAATATAGAATTTTAGATTTAAAGTTTTAAACTGTCAAATTATAGAAAAAAATATTGTAAAATAAATTAATAAAATACCATGGATAGATGGCTCAAACAACAACCATTAAAAAGAAAGTTATCCTCTGACATCGCTACAGTAAGCAGCGAAACAACAGAGACAGTCACTGCAAACGTCCGTGCAGATTCAGACTCCGATGAGGAAAATCAAAAACTTAGGAAGGTTAGGCGATATGATGAGAATTATTTGTCTTTTGGATTCTCATGGTGTGGTGAAGAAAAAGAACCGAAACCCCAGTGTGTCATATGTAATGAAAAATTATCAAATCATTCGATGAAGCCTTCATTACTTCAACGTCACTTCAATACAAAACATGCTCTTCTCAAAGATAAACCACTCGAATTTTTTAAAAGGAAAGAAGTTGAATTGAAACACGGTAAGAGCACATTAAAATCATTCACAACGGCTAACTCACAAGCTTTAACGGCGTCTTATTTGGTAAGCCTGAGAATTGCTAAAACTGGGAAACCACACACTATTGGGGAGAGTCTTATATTGCCTGCAGCTAAAGATATTGTGTCATCCATTCTAGGACAAGCTGCTGCCAAAAAACTTGATGTCGTTCCCTTGTCAGACAATACGGTTTCTCGAAGAATTCATGATTTAGCATCACAAGTAAAAACAATTCTTATTAAAAGAATCAAGCAAAGCAAATATTTTGCAGTTCAGCTGGATGAAAGCACCAACGTTACAAATTTTGCACAGCTTATGATGTATGTCAGGTATGAATTTGAACAGTCAGTTGAAGAAGAATTTTTGTTTTGTGAGCCTTTATCTGGGCGGACAACAGCAACAGAAATATTTAAGAAAGTTGATGATTTCATGACTTCGAATGAAATAAATTGGCAAAATTGTGTTGGTGTTTGTTCCGACGGTGCAGCTGCGATGACTGGCAAACACGGGGGAGTTATAACACAAATTAAACAAGTTGCACCACAAGCAAAGTTCACACATTGCAGTATCCACCGTGAAGCTCTTGCTACCAAAGCCATGCCCACCAGTTTAAAAACTGTTTTGGACCAATCTGTAAAAGTTGTTAATTTTATAAAAGCTCGGGCTCTCAACTCTCGATTGTTTTCAATAATGTGCAATGAAATGGGGAGTGACCATAAAAAGCTTCTTTTGCACACAGAAGTAAGATGGTTGTCACGTGGAAAAGTGTTATCTCGACTTTTTGAACTTCGCTCAGAAGTTCAAATATTTCTCACAGACAGTGAATTTCAAACAGCTGATTTATTTCTCAATGAGTTATGGTTAATGAGGTTGGCGTATTTAGCAGACATTTTTGGTAAACTGAACGAGTTAAATTCTAGCATGCAAGGACGAAATATAACTCCATTCGTTGTGGCTGACAAAATGACAAAATAAATGCAACAATTAAGAAGCTTCAGTTCATGTTGTCAGATGTTGAACAACTTAAAGTAACTGCATTTCAATCACTGCAAACTTTCTTGACAGAGAACGAACTTCGACTGCATCCTGACATGGTTGAAGATATTAAGAAACATTGTTCTCAATTAATTTCAAATTTTCAGACCTACTTTCCTGAACAGTTTGATGACAAGAGTTGGATACGAAATCCTTTTTCCGAAGTTGCATTGCCAGCTGATTTTTCTGTCCAGGAAAGAGATCAATTCATTGAACTTTCATGTGATGGTGGATTAAAAAGCGAATTCAACAAGGACTTTTTGAGTGATTTTTGGCTTAAAAGAAGAGCAGAATATGGATTGATTTCCGACAGAGCTTTGAAATGTTTGATCCCTTTCAGTACGTCATATCTCTGTGAAACTGGATTTTCTGCAATGCTTGCAATTAAAAACAAATACAGATCGAAACTTGAACTTGAGCCAGACTTACGTCTAAAATTGACATTAATAAAGCCTGATATTGCAGACTTGTGCAAATCCAAGCAAGCCCAGTGCTCGCATTAAAATGATTAAACTTCCATTTGACTGATTAGTTAGCGGCTATTTGCATGCTATTCGAAAATATTAAAAATAAAATAACAAAATTTTCAATTAAACTGATTTTATTTGTGTGCAACAATAATAATTTCAATATAATTATAATATATTTAGCAAAATTCATATGATATCAACTTATGAATATAGGATTTCTTTAATATATAGGAGGATAGAACCAATTAACTAAAAGTTGTCAAATAACTAAAAAACGTTTTGAAAAGTTTTTTTCTGATGGGGTACCCACCCAAATAAAATTTTAGTTTGGGGGTACAACAAAAAAAAGGTTGGGAACCGCTGACTTACCTCATCCTCACCTCTTGATAATTGTATTATCTCTTCACAAGTCCTAGAGAAATAAGTAAGTAATTAGTAAATAATTAAATTACTGGCTTGATGATAAATGGGTTATATTCAAATAAATAATATGAAAAATTGATTGTTTTAAAATAAATTGATTAGAATGTGTCTTCTTTTTCCTCCTCTTCCTCTTCCTGTTCTTTCTTCTTCTCTTCATTCTATTCCTCCTGCTCTTCCTTTTCCTCCTATTCTTCCTCCTCCTTCTCCTCTTCTCCTTCCTCTTCCTCCTCCACCTCTCCCCTTCCTCCTCTTTCTCCTCCTTATCAACCCCTTCCTCCTCCTCTTTCTCCTCCTCCCTTTCCTCCTCCTCGTAGCCTTTTCCTCTTCCTCCTTCTCTCCCTTGTCTTCCTTTTCTTCTTCTTTCTGCTCCTCCTCTTACTCATCCTCTTCCTGTTCTTGTTCTTTTTCCTTCTCCTGTTCATTCTTTCCCCTCCTCCTCTTCCTTCTCTTCCATTCTTTCCTTCTCTTCCTCTTCATCCTACTATTCCTCCTCCTCCTCTTCCTCCTCCTCCTCCTCCTCATTCGCAGCATGCTTTTAAACCAGATTCCCTTCCATGACCTTTGAACTTTGTAGTGAGGTTGGCGGTGAGGGCATGTGGGAGGATCGAATCTACCCCGGAATGAAAGAGGCGGTCATCAACACCCTCATCGCCACACAGGAAGTCACCGATCATAGAAAGGTGAATTATTTATTCATACATTAATGCACTCATTCAGCCATTCATTCATTTACATTTTTATTCATTTATTTGTTCTTTTCATTCATTCACATTTTTTATTCATTAACCACACTACCTCGGCTTCACTCCACAATTGCTTGATCTCTGACAGTGCCAGTCTCTAGGCCTAGTTAAGGGAGGAGGGCGACGATATGGGTCTTTGTGATCACAGTATGGTTAAACTGAAACTACTACTATTAGTTTCCCGGCTTTGCCTTTTTTAATTACTATTTATGGATATTTATGTAAGCATAGGCATGTGAGGCTTTTTGCTCTTTGGTAAACCCCCCTTTCCTCTTTACCTGCAAGGGTCTCTTGCGATCTTCAACTCGCGACCTTCTTATTGTTACACGCATGCGCTCTGCTATTGCCCACTCAGGAAGTGAATTACCGACGTTTTTTCAGCGACGTTTTATATAGCATCGGTCAACTCCTGTTAAAAGGTGTCTAAGAAGACCGCACTTATTACGTCTTTGTCGCAGAGCGCCTTTGAGTTGTACGGAGCGGACTTTATGATGTCGGAGGATTACACTCCTTGGCTGCTGGAGGTCAATTCCTCGCCTGGGATGTTGCCCAGCTCCATCGATAAGGCGAAACTATGCTCATCGGTCATCGAAGATACGATCAAAGGTATGTATTACAAGGATCTATTTAGACACCCGTAAAAAACGAAATTCACCTCCGCTATATAAGTGTCGAACGCTTCAGATGTTTTGTAATATTTTGCTTAGGCGACATCACTACTTACACTCGTCAGGTGCAGGTCTTAAGCCTGGATAAAGAAAGAGGGCGACGATAATGAGCTTTTTTTATCGTACAGCGTCGCTGAACTGAAGTTATTATAACAATTCACCCACTTGATCTCCAAACCTCGCACTAGCGCACCACATAGGGAACATTAGTTAATGCGCAAAATTGGTAGTTACAGTAGTAATAATAATAATTATTATTAAATTGCTTTCCGAGATGTTGTAATAGTACGAAAAGTAATAAATATGGTGACTCTTTTCAGATTACTGTGCACAGTTTTGCTAATAGACATAAACTTATTTAGCTTGTTAACTATGACATTTAACTTCATTTAGGCCAGCACCTCTGAGTAGATGTAATGAAGGGTTGCTATATAATTATCGACTATAATATATTACTATTACATTATTTCTTTTCTCAGTGGTCCTTGACTATCGTGAGAACAGTGCTAGCGACACTGGTCGTTTTGAACTCATCCACCATGACACAACGAACCCCAACACACGCGGCCTCGACAGCAAGCTCTTGCTAGAGGGTCAGCGAATTCGAAAACCAGATCTCCAGCGCTACACGATCATCGATCAGAAGGCGATGAAGATCGAAAGGGATCGAGAAGAGAGATCGAAGGAACGGGAGCGAAAACGGGCGAGAGCAAAGGAGGAGCGCGAGCGGCAAGGCGAGGAGAGCAATAGCAATAACTGTAATTCTGACGGGGCTGCTGTTGACAGCGGCTGTGAGATATCATCCATGGTCAATACGCCAACTAGGCAGTCCCCTGTTGAAGGGAAATGGGGAGAGTTTACCTCAGAGGAGAAGTCAGAGATACTATCCAGCCTCCAGGGGTCTTTTCCGCAAGAGGTTGGTGTAAAACGGCACGACCCTGGTGTGCACAAAAAGCCCCCCAGGGATAAGCAAGGTACCAAATTCTCCTTGCGTAGCACCATTGTTGATATTTATGGTGGTTCGAGCGCGCCTAATAAAGCGTCCACAAAGGCAAAGACTCCTGGGAAATTAGGAGGCTTGAAAGACGCTAAATAGGCAAGGTGATTTTATGAATTATTCGTGATTTTATGGTTTTTAAATTCTTGAACGTGGAAGATTTCAAATTGGTTAAAATGAATAACTAATACATCATTCAATATATCTTTCAAAAGATTTTGAAAATGGAAAGATGAATGATTGAATTATTCGTATATTTTTGTGATTTTAAATTTCCACTCTCAGCGCGTGCAGATAGGGCCTGAGCAGTTTACATCAAAGATAACAAATGGGTGAGATGCATATTAGGTGTTTTAACGAATAAATTCATGTTTAAATCAATGTCTTTCTTGCAGATGTATCTGTTTTGTGCATGCCCTAACTTATTAGCTGGGCATAAGATGCCTAAATATTGTTAAAAGTAGTTCACTTAGTGTCCTATCACCGACCTGCTTATCAACCACTTGGCTGTATGACGCATCGATTGACCGACCCACTTTCTTCGTTGCTCATTGGCCGTTGTGTTGACAAAAGTGCAATTTCAGTTGAACCCAGGTTGAACAGGGCAATTCTTATGACCCGCAGCAGGGATATTGTAAACTGGGTGGCGATGAAGCCACAGCTGGGTTATTATAGACTATCGTACGTTGTTATTTGTGTCGAACATGGTTTTCTTGTGGTTCATTTTACAAAGCGTAATGTCCGAGAGGCGTAATGTAAGAGCAGCGTACTTGTGATATTTTTTACGTGGTTCAGCATGGGTTATGTTTAGGGTTCAGGCATATTGATTGATTGAAGGTTAATATATTCATTGATTGATGGGTTGATTTGTTATTGATTGACTGACTGACTGACTGACTGACAATCACTTACTGGGATTAGCCAATCAATGAATTGATTGAAATTGTTGACTTTTTTGATTTTTTTCTTTGTTAAGTTTTACAATGTGCAATTAACTTATACTTTGCATCCATCCATACATCTGTTTACTACTACAACTACTCCACCCACTGCTATTATTACTACTACTACTCCCACTAATAATAATAATAATAATGATGATAATGATAACAACAATAGTAACTGTAACAATTATATTATAAATAATAATGATAGCTATATTGATGATGATAATAATTGTATAGTATCTGTTAGGGCCTGTTAGGCCTACCTGCTGACTGTGATAACTTTTATTAAACTTGTTCGCAATATCTAGTATGGATCCGGTGTTTCAATTTCAAATGCGTGTACCTTGACTTGTCTGTGATGCAAAATAAAGAAATATTTATAATGTTGTGTTATGAGTTTGCCATTTCGAATCATAATTAATTTGCCTCATGAATTATTTCGATTCCTTCCTCATCATTGCAAATCACCCACCATCACCTGCACCAGGCTCTTCTGTCCATAACCCTCGGACTTTCATCTCGAAACTAAGTCTCACCTCTTCAAACTTGACTTGTCCTTCCTTCGATTGCCCCGCAGCAGAAGGAATGAATTATAGAAGGATTATTACTACTAGGAGGGGAAAAATGATAGAAACAAAGGAACTTTGAAAAGGGGATGATCGTTGCATTGGTTAATTCATAATTATGCATAGTGTAGAATAATGGACGTCTTTCATGACTGCCGACAGTTAAGTTAATAATAATAAATATTCGTTTATTGATTATACATGGAATGTCACACCGCAATCCATTATAATATATAAGTTCGACTCCTGTAATAACTTGTCATCATTTGTTCATACTGTACTTTAATAATACTGCGTTATTGTTAGTTTGAAATTTAAAAAGCTTATTTTATTATTTCCACTCACATCGTCTTTCCTACAACCACACCCGAATGAATTGAAAATGAATAATAACAAGCTCCAGTCCTCACAGCCGTCCTACCTAGGGTTACCAGGTGTCCGGTTTTCAACCGGACAGTCCGGTATTTGAGCAGACTGTCCGGGATAAAATTAAAATAAATACCGGACATGTATATGTCCGGTTTTTCTAAAATTTTCTCAATTTCTGTTTGTGTTCGTGCTCGTTTTATTATTTACACATTATTTTTTTCAAAAATCAAAATTTCTTAAAGAACTACGCTCGTTGTTGTTGCTGTTGTTGTTGTTGTCTTCTTATTTCACTTAGGCAGCTGTGACTGGGCTGTCGAACTGCCTGTTACATAACTCTTTGCTTAAAATTGTTGTGTCGCCATCTATCACTTGAGTAAGTTGAGTTGGTATTTGTAACGTGTCACATCCGGCGAGAACGCCATTGGCCCATTTCGTCGTTTGCTGCTATCCACCTATATTAATATTATGTATTTAACCAGTTTCCTGACTTTTGACTCCACAGAGTAATAGTGTTTAGGAGTAATAACCGTTCAGAGCTTTTTGGGGCGTTTATGATGGCCCGATGGGGAGGGTTCAGAGAGGGTTTTTTACGGTTTTTCCCCATCCCTGTGAGGAAGCCCATGAAACAAAATCAATCCTATGATTCCTATTTCAAAGAAATGCAAGGATAACAATAATATAACAATATACACAATTTTCCCATGGGTAATACTCTCGTACCCCTCCCCCGCTTTGCGTGATACCCGGGAAGGGAAGGATGGGATTGGGAAGGTGTCCAGTATTTTCAGAAAAGGTATCTGGCAACCCTAGTCCTACCGCGTCAGTTTTACACGGTCCAACCACATCGTTCAACAACCATCAAACTACCCCGCCCTTCCGTAGCACCATCACAAAGTTGCAAATTGCTCCATGGCCTATTCTGTCCCGCCTCTGAAACAAACTCCCTCCTATATTAAGACAAAATCCATCCCGCACGCTCAACTGGATGCGCTATAGAATTCAATGCTGTAGAGACTGAAGTGAAGCAGACTAACAACATGGCGGCGCCCATCACGTTACGTTCTCTCAGCAATTATTTAAAATGTTGCAATGTTGTCCGAAATTTGCGAACTGCCACACCTATGATAAGTAGTTGGAGATTTAGTTCGACAACCAACTCAGGTAGTTTTGTAGTATTTAAATAAAACTGAAATTTATTAGGCGCTTCATTTCTCGCGTCGTCAAGGACGGGCTCACATGTCCGATTATAAGCAAGACATTTTTATAGCGCTTAAATAACGAAGTGTATTTTCACAGTATGCGACGAACTCCATTTGTTCGGTTTCTACAATTGCTTCATATTGTGCATTCCTCGATTTGTGGTGTTTTAAGTTTCTGAGATTTTTGCGTAGCTATCGTATGTTTAATTTGTGTAAAATCTGATAAATAATTTTTTCGGACTCCCATCCACACTTCCAAGAATAAAATTCGAACTTATTACAGAAGTCGAACTTATATATTGTAATGGTTTCCGGTGTGACATTCCATGTATATCAATAAACGAATATGTAGTATTATTATTATTAACTTAACTGTCGGCTGTCATGAAAGACGTCCATTACACTATGCATAATTATGATTTAACTAATGCGAAGAGCATTCCCTATTCAAAGTTATGCCTTACCTTTAAACCGTTTTCTTTGTTTCTATCATTCATTCCTCCTAGTAGCTACTTTCAACAGCTCTCTCGGTTTCGATTCTTATGCGCGATGGTGCTTTTTGAAATCCACAGATGCTTCGAAAGAGAAACCAGAGAAGGATCTGGAGGAGCTTTTTCTGCGACCAGAGGTTCAGCGGATCCTCAGGAAGATCACCGGATTCGATCTGGACAAGATCTTCCGACGTAGACAGATTCTCGATCTCAATGCACCGAAGTATAAACTCCTAACGGACAAACAACTGAGGAAGGTAACATCTGCGAAGAGTTTAGAGGTCTCTAAAATGTGTCTGCTTGAATGTAGGCCTATGTGTCTATGCATGTATGTATGTATGTATGTTTGAGTGTTTTGTATGTGTGTATTTGTAACAGTACATATGTATGTATATAGGTATTCATGTATGAATTTATGCATGAATGACTGAATGTTTTGTGTATACCTTTTGAATGAATCAATGAAGCTTGATATATCGCCTCTTCAAGAAATCTACCCATAGTCGTTCTCGGCGCTAGCCTATATGATGTTAAATGGCATGTCAACAACATCGAAACAATTGGCAAAACAGTGCAGAGTTAGCTAAAAGAGTCACCAGCGGTGGGCCCACGCAACCAACGGATTCCCGTTAACAGCTGACACTAACAGATGGCTGGGATGTTCAGAGTCTTGTATGTGTATGTTTTCATGCAGGGATTTACGTTGGTAAGCGTTTCAATTGTTCTCAATTCAATTTATTTGGTTTTCAAAATACAAGTAAATAACAGATATAAGTATAAGATATGAAACAATCTGATTACAGATACAGGAGCCTAAAGGGGTCATGAACCTTGCTAACCAGATGTCCCCGTGCAAAATCGACAACAGAGCAATGTCCTAACGACTAAGTAAATGAAATTGGAATAATTGGAATATATCTGAAGTGACTCTTAACTAAGGTCTCATTACAACATCCACAGTATGTACGTTTGTAAATATGTCACAGGCAATGTGTGAAACCGGCCATTTTGTAAAATGCCTGGTTTTTAGGCAATTTGTAAAATCCCCGATTTAGGGTTTGGGTAAGATATAGGGTTATAGTTACAGTTTTACATATTACCTTGGCATATTAAAAAATCCCTGGTTTCAGACATTGCCTGTAACATTTATACAAGTTTGACAATCTACTTTTATTTCACTCAATTATTTCAGTTTTTGCCCTAAGCAGATGGACAAACCGTGCTAAGAGCCATCTACTTTTCTCATGCATTTCAAGATTATTTTGGGTACATGTTGTATGATTTTGTTACACAGTTTGAAGAGGAGGCGCAGAGAAAGGGTAAAGAGCAACTCCAGATGCCTCCCGTCAAGCGGCCGTGGGGATTTCACGACGAGGGAAAACAGGTTCTATCGACCGACCATGAAATCGAGGATTTTGACATTAGCGGACAACGTTATGTGTTCACCGACATCAGCTATGGACTTCCAAGAAGAGTTAGTCAAGTTTTACTTCATTTGTTACTGGTGTCCAATTGGTTAGGGCAGTCGCCTTGTAACGCGTGGAGTACATGGGTTCGATCCTCCTCTTCTTCCTCCTCCTCCTCTGAGATGGTTAGCGCCATCGATTGATGCCTCGTCATTAGATAATAATAATAATTTATAATAATATGCTTAATAAATGCTTTAATAAAAGTACATCAAATTACTTGCGTAAATGGAAATAAAAGTGTGACCCTAACTGTAAATAAACACAAATGTAAGCAACAAAGTAAACTTCACTCGTAAACGTGCCACGTCGTCACGCACATCTTCATCGTCATAGCAATGCTTCCACCATCATGCTCGAAACCGATAGAGGCGCTTAATAAATGTGTAATAATGATAATAATAATTTTATGAAAATATAAAATTAACTTATAATGATAATAATAAGTAATAGATGTGATAAAAATAATTATAATAAATAATAATTGTGATAGATGGCATTTTGAAGTTGTTTTGACAGCTCTACTAGAGCTTGGACTGTTCGTAATTACAGAGGTCATGATTTTATCATTATAATTTCTGTCAGAATAGAATTATAATGATCTCTGCCATTGTCAGAAAACTCTGTCATGGTCATTATAATCTCTGCCATTGTCGTAATAATCTCTGTCATAGTAATAATAATCTCTCTCTTGGTCATTATGATCTTTTCCGTTTATTTGCACCAGAATCGCATCGTCGTGGTACGAGAGCCGGACGGAATACTCCGCCTCGCAGATCACGAGGAGAGAGACCGTATTCTCCAGGTCTACTATCCGTCATCAGGAAAAATGTATCAAATGCCAAAAATGTTCCTTGAAGAAAATCTCGAGGTAGGATTATCATGCAGAACCTAGCATTCTCTGTGATATTCCCTAGGATTCGGAATGGCCTTTCTCTGGAGTTACGTCTGTTCCCTAAATTTGTAGTGGTGCCCTTTATGGCCATTTGAAAACTTACCTTTTTTTATCCAGGCTGGAGTTGAGTAGTTCCAGTGAAAGGGAGCTATATAAATTTTTGAGGGAATTAATTATTTTTATTATTACAGTAATTTCAGTTTGCTACCCTTCAAGATTTCTTACTCAGAGGTTTTCCCAGCCCAACCCTTGTAGAAGTAAACAATATTAAAGGTAGCAAAAGACTAGGCAGATGGATCAATATATATATGACCAATAGGGATTCAATGCCATGCGATACAATTATATACTATGCAATACCACATGATGCACTAGCAAAAATAATGATGTTTATTTTTTGTAGAAAGTTTTAGCCGAGCATCGATACGAGTATGTGCTCAATCGAGCGTGCGTTCAGTTCGAGCCAGATGACCCAAACTACATCCGGGTAAATGTCTCGCTGCGAGTATATCAGCGTAGATAATGGCACTGTAGTATCTATACATTGAGGTTAAGTGTATGTATTGTTCCATTAAGGGAATGTGGAACATTAATAACTGGAATAATTACAATGGTTATAAAAGTAATGATAATAATTGTTGTTGTCGTAGTAATAATAATGATAATTAATATTAGTATAATAGGTGTAGCAGTAATAATAGTAATAAGGATTGTTGTATTCATAATAATAATAATAATAGATTTGCTAGTTATAGTGATTATTCTTATAATAATAGTAGTAGTAATAATAATGGTTGTTATTTCATTAGTCATTTTAGTTAAACTTCTTCAAATGACAGATAATAAGTATTAATTGATAATTTTAGTGATAATATTCATTAAAATAATAATGGTAATAATGACGATAATAACCGTAGTAACCATAACCAGTCGTTTTATTGATTAACTGGCAATCGACAAAGATTATAATAGCATGACAGTTGAATAATAATAATTTATTAGCACTGTTATTATTGGCTATTGTGGTGGAATAATTATTTTAATAATAATGAAAATAATGTTAATATTATTGATGATAATAATAATTATAATTTTGTTTATTTAGGTGACGCAAAGAACTTACGAGCATGTCGCAAGTCACAAGAAATTCGATGACCTACGTTCCACGCATCATTTTGGTCCGATGTCATTCTACTTTGCCTTCCATCGGAAAATCGACCTTCTTCTCATTGATATGTTGCAAGACGACCTGTAGGTCAACTGTTCTCGATTTCAAACTTAACGATCTAATACAGTTTTAAAACTTGTGCTAATGTGTGTTAACTGGCCTGGACCATGATTAAATTAGAGAAGATTTTATTGTAATTGACTTACCTTACCTTGTGCTGTTATTTTTTGGAGACCTAGCAACCGCCATGACCAATCTCTCCAATTTTTTCTGTCCGAAGTTGTATCTCTTAATTCCTCCAGGCTCATTTCAGTTTTTTCATATATCACATCCATCCATTTTTTCCTTGGGCACCCTCTTTTCTTCCTTCCTCCTCCACATGCCAGCATCATTTCTTTTTCCATTCAATTTGATCGCATATCATGTCCGAAAAGTGAGAAATATAATTAACTACAGATGCTATTATTTAAATATATTTAGAGGGTTTGTTTAGGGTGGATAGGATAGGTTGGCTTTAACTGATTTGGATATAGTTAGATTTCTTTGGATTGATTTGTGGAGGCTATGTCCACTCGGTTTGCAAACCAACGTTTTTGTGCCTGTGCTAGCTTATTGGTCTTTGTGAAGCAGCCCTGGGTGAATTGATTGTGCTAGGAAATGAACAGTTGCTGTTAATTATTACAGTGTGAATAGCATTTAGTGAACAAAGCATCACGTTAATTACTCCTTAGCCATCAGGTGACCTGTATTTCTCTTTTCGTTGTCTCAAGGGTACCCTTTTCTGTGGGTCCCTTGCACAAGAATCGCCTCTGATTGTCGTGCACTGGTAGAGGCGCTATATAAATTCACAAATACAATACAATACTGTACACTGAACATCCAGCCATCTGTCAGCTGTCGATGGGAATCCGTTGGTTGGTTCCACGCTTGTATGTGGGCCAACCACTGGCGACTCTTTTCATCTCACTGCATAGTTTGACTAATTGTTGTAAAACATTCTTTAGTAACAACATTAACATCGCTCAGACCAGCGTCAAGACCACCTCTGAGTAGATATCTTGAAGGGACATTGTATAAATGTTCGATTACCTTACATTACAATATTGTTAATATAAGTTGCGTTCTTAGTTAGGTCAATTGTATTACTGAACTTTGTAGGTTGAGTGATGCAGAGGATCTTGTCTCACTGTATCAGATCCTGCATCCAGATTGTCAGTCTGCTGTTGAGGCAAAGAAACTGGGATTGCGGGGAATTGCACTCATACAGGTCTGTTGTTAAGATCTTTGTAAGATCTTAGTTTAATTACCAACTTCTGTGTTGCCAAGTGTCAATTGCAGAAGCTTTGACTGATGGTGCTCCCAGTAGATCATTCAGCTGCAGTATTGTGGTCAGATATTACTAGAGCATTATTGAAACATGGAGATAGTTTCTTGCAAAAATAACAAAGATCTTAAAATAAGGGATGAACCGAGTGTCAATTTCCTCCCGAGTTATACGAGTTGAGTTGTACGGAAATGAGTTTTGAATATTTAAAATAGTTTCATTCTCTTTATTTTTGGTTTAGCAGTTTGCACAATTTTTCTGAATGTTTTGGTTTTGCGTCAGTTTAGACTAGAAAGTAGTAACTTGTAAGTACTACCATTAACAGTAATTGTGTTCTTAGTTAGGTCAATTGTCATTTTGTAAATGAAAAATCGGATTTTCGGTTTCAGAACAGAAAATCAGAAAGCCATTTTTTTAATAATTCTCGAAACCATTGTTTGTTCGTCTGAGTACTACGAAACTCAGCCAAGCCGAGTTTTTGAACCAGCTTTTAATTTATCCCTAATCCAGTCACTTATCTTTCATTCATTCATTGATAACATTTACATTTGTTCCCTAGATCATGTTCTGGTACTTTTTATTGCCATTTAAAAATTTACCTTTTTGTCCAAGCTGGAGTTATGACCCCTTTTGAGTAGTTATCTTAAAAGGGCACTACACAAATCTTTGAATAAATGGATACATAGCAAGTCATCCACTCTGAAATATTTATAAGATGAACCACATCTTCATCATGTTCAAAAATGCTCTTGACCAATTCTTCTTGTTTCAAACTTTTCCACAGCTGTTCGCGAAAATGGACGCCATAAGCGGAGGCGTTGTGGAACTGGCTCTCCAGTCTTACGAAGAGGCTCACCCGGTTCTACAACATTCGGAAGCATCGTAGCAGAAAGCGGCCAATTTGGCAATGAATGAACATCTAGGTTCTTGAACAATGGGTAGGACGTGTGAACGTTTTGTAAACGATGTAATCATGTGTTGGAGAGATTTCTTAGCTGTGCAGGATATTGATTCAAAGTCTGAGAAAGCTCTTGAATGTCGACCCGATTTGGTACATCAGACTTTTTTGACTGTGCCTCAGTTTGCACTGGGAAGTAGTTACTACTAAGTACTACTAGTAATAAGACCTATCATTTTCAGGCATATTTTGATTGTGCCTCAGTTTACACTAAGAAGTATTAAATAGTATATACTTCTAGTAACAGTATTTGAATTATTATTGTATTGTTTGTCCAAGTCCGGGTAATGTCGAGTACTACAATACTCAGCCGAGTTCTGAGCCGAGTTTCGGTTCATCCCTACCTTCGGTAGACTGTGCTTTGGACTCTTATCAAGATTGAAGTTGTTTCTCTCTCTCTCTTTCTCTCTTGGTTGTATATCCATCACAAACTGTATTTTTGAGTTATACCTCCATCTGTTTATGCCTATCGCATTAGTAGAAGAATAATGCCGAACGGAGTTTAATGAGAAAAGCGTAACACTGTACTATGAAAAATTTATTGACTCCTTTTTTAACAATAACAGCAACAATTATATTCGTTTGACTACAAAATTTGACTCAATTGTTTTTTTGGTTCAACAACAACAAATGCCTACTCTCAGCAATAATACATGTAATAAAGTTGGTATATATATATATGTATGAATATATATCTATATATTTTATGAATGTTTTGGTTTTGCCTCAGTTTAGACTAGAAAGTAGTAACTAGTAAGTACTACCATTAACAGTTGGTCTCTCCTCTGTATGTGTATATATATATATATATATATATGTGTGTTTATATATATGTGTGTTTATATATATGTATATATATATATGTGTGTGTGCATAATACCAGTCACATACATGCATGTAGTTCATGCAGTAATACCGGTAGCAATAACAAAAATACGATGCATGTGATAATACATTAAGTAAAACCTGTAGCATTACCGGTAATTATAATGTAGTAAATGTGTATTGGCAGTAATGTTTGTAATGATACTGGGCATCATAAAGGGCCTCATGAGCTTGATTCTATAATAAGAAGGATCATCTATATATCAAAAGGGTCAATGGGCGCCATAAAGGGTCGCACGAGCGTCACAAAGGCCCAGGTGGGCGTCAAACGAACTGTCCTAGAGCCGTGTAGAAATCCTGTAGACACCTCTGAAGCTGTTTGAATGTTGGTCTCTCCTCTGGACAGAACGACCAACAGCAGGCCATGATCGCAAATCTGGATAAAACAGGAACGAGAAGATGAACAGTCTCTTGCACACCACATCACTCTCAGAACTATTCAAGTACATATACTTATATTAATATATATTATACATATATATATAAATTACATACATAATAATTTTTATATATATTATACATGCTAATTATATATGTATATTGTATAATTTATATTGATTTAAATATTATATATATATATATATAAATTATATATATAAGTTTAAAATTACGGCTTACAGTTCGTTTGGGCAGTTGACTGGTTGTGTGACTCTGTATCCTGCCTTGAGGTAGGTTGACATCTCAAACGGATCGATATTGGCGTACGGTATTTGACCCAGCGTCATCAGCTCCCAGAGCAAGACGCCGAACGCCCACTGCACAGCAATTGCAAGCATTAAATTAAAAAAAATTGTGGCGCTTAATGCTAAAGTGAAGTAAGTATATAGTCAAAATTGGTTAGTTACTTCACTTTAGCATTAGGCACCACTATTATTCCAAAGTATGACAACACCTGGTATAGTTTTTGCAAATAAGGCTTTTTTGACCGTATCGGTTCTTCTCTGATTTCACTTCTTGACCTTGAAGGCTTTCTGTTGGTTATTTGTTTTTTGTTGCTTCCCCTATCTTGTTTACAGAGCACCAGTGCATCTTCCTACATGCAACGTGTTTTGAAAGGTCTTGAATATTTAGGCCTATATAGAATCAAGGGACTCTGTTTTGGAGGTGTCAAGAGAATTATTGGAATTTCGACCGACATGCTTATGTAAAATTAAGCTAAACCGTTTTAGAGATATCTGAAGCATTGTTGGAAATTCGACCTATATACCTAGGATTAATTTGTGTAAATTAGAACTATTAAACCGCGAACTATGTATATTTCTGATATTAGGCCCTACTCTAAGTTGTGAGGCGAGGAAGGAATGGCTGGGGGCAGGGAGAAAGGGGCGATGCGTGAGCGGCCAGACGGTCATGGAGACTGTTGTGATACCTTCGTTAAGTGTAGTTGATCAACTACACTTAACGAAGGTATCACAACAGTCTCCATGACCGTCTGGCCGCTCAGGCATCGCCTGAAAACGTCGCTGAAAACGGAGTTTTTTCCTATTGCTTTTTTGGGTTAATAGACACCAAAAGATCTCGAAGTCGTTTTTAGGCTTAGTCTTAAGTTCTAACCTACTGAGCTTCTATGAAGTCCTTTAATTTCTTCACTTTCTGGACTAGTAGTGAATCTAAGGTTTGTTTTGATGATTGTTTTTTTTATTATAGGCCTAGGCCTACCTTATTCTTGACATTCAGCATGCTTAAATTTATTGGACGTAACACACCTCTTTCAGTTATAAATTTCCAAATAAGTAGGAGTAGAAGACCGCGATCGTTAATGTTCTGTAGTCATCAATACATTACGTAAGTTCAATGTACAAACGTTTAACTTTGTTTAGGGAACTAAATCTGGTTTTTGCAGATGCATACTGGATATTGCAAAAACCATTTCATAAACTATTTTAAACACCAACAATTGCACACAACATATTAATTGGTTTAAATTGGTATAAATTGGTTTGTTTTGTGATGATGAATGTATGGCTTTATTATTGATACTTTAGTTGTTAAATTGATATTAATTCGTTTATTTTGTAATCCTGAATGTCTGGATTTATTATTATTCCTTTGGTTGTTATGTTGATTTGGATTATTGAATATTGTCTATAATCCTATACTATAAATGATGTATTGTTAATATTAAATATTACTTGTTAACATTACATAGATAGTTTGACATTGATGTTATGGAATTATTTTGATGCCCTGTAAATAAGATGGAAAAAACCTTTATGGAAAAAAAACTGAAATAAGAAAATAACCGATACAGTCAAAAAAGAGCCTTCATGAGCAAAAAAGAAGCTATATGGCCACATGCATAAATTTTACATATATATGTGTGCCTACATTGTATGTATATATATATATATATATATATATTTATACAATATGTATGTTTATATATGTAGGAATAAAATATAATAATCATTTATATGTTATGAAATATCTACAACAACCATATGTCGAATATTGCTGTCTCAGCAACCAGTCATTCAGAAATGGAATCAATAACAACGCAAAAGGAAGAAAGACAACATAAAGATAAAGGATTAAAACTAAATACGAAATTGAACTGAAATGTAACAAATTCTGAAGACGTCAACAGCCTGTGTTGCTATAAGATGTCGTTAAACTGTTGAATAAATAATAATAATGATCGTTAATGTTGTGCCTTTTGTAGACAAATAACAGCATTAACGTACTGTCGTACAAGTTATAGTCGCTGTTGGCTGGTAATTAAGGTGTGCTATAAAGGTTGTCCTACTCAGTGGGTATTGTTGATTGGCATGTAATGACGTGAACTTTATTCTTGCGTACAATGATGAGAGAAACTAAGATGGATTTGATGTATATCTGCATGTATGCATCCCTCTATCTATCAGTCTGTCTGTCTATGCAATTCATATAGCGCCTAGCCGCCGCTTCAGATAACCATAACGCTTCTGACCCAATGTATTATGTAAATATTTAATACTTATTAATTGAAAACCAGTCTTTATGCATGTATGTGTGTATGTATGTCTGCATGTGTATGTTAGTATGTGTGTTGATGTCATACCGTGTCACTGGCGGGGGAGAATATTTTGAGGCTGAGCGCTTCTAGGGCCAACCATTTGATCGGACGATTCTCGTTATCCCCAAGACAATGGTATTCGTTGGGGAAGACGTCGCGTGACAGCGCCCTGTCAGTCAAACGCACTGACAACCGACTGTCGACCCTAGACCAACAGAATCAAACCATGACCTCTGGAATCCATTATCCATAATCATTGTCGTCGTCGTCATCATCATTATTCAGTAGTAGTTTCAGTTTGGCGACACTGTGTGATAGCAAAGATCATTATCATCGCCCTCCTCCTTCATCCAATGCTTGGGACTGGCACTGGCAGAGTGTGAACAGTGGTGGGGTTGGATTTTGTGGTGATTGTGCTACAGGACATAGAAAGTACTGACATTAGCTGGATGGATCCATGGTTTAACGACAGCTTATGACAACATAGGCCGTTGCCGTCGACAGAAATTTGCTTGGCATATTGCAGCACTGTCACCTACATTAGCTGGTCTGCCTCATTTAATTGCGAGACTCAGTTGCCAATTAAAAGAGGTGTGCAAATAGCAGCTGATGTGGTTTTTGTTGTTTGACGGAAGTATTTGGCGATTTCGTCCTTGATTGAATTAATATTTCTCAACATCGTTAGTTGCCACTTACAGTTTAACGACATTGTGATTAAAAGATCATTAGCGTCCCCCTCCTTCTTTATCCAGGCTTGGGACTGGCACCGTCAGGGTGCACACAGAGTTGGAGTTCTTAAGTTACAAGTTCACAACTTGCTGGCGTTTGCGGCTGTATAGTTCGACTGATGGTCTTAAAAGAGGTGTTTAATGACGACTTACACGCAGTTCCTTGTGGCTATGTCTGTGTGTACGATACAACGTTTGTGCAGATAGTTAATGGCTTTCGTGATCTGAATGGCTATGTAGACGAGCTGTTGCGTGTTCAATACCTAAGGAGACAGCAGGTTTTCATTAACAGCAACAACAGCACAGTTGATTTAATTGCATTAGATTTAGAATAACGGTGAAATATTAGTAGGTCTAATGGATATCGATGGTTGAGGTGGTCTTGTGGCTTTCAGGACTGATGAAGTTCAGCTTACTTTAGGAGCTGTCCACATATTGTGCACGCAAGGAAGAGGGGAGAGTGGTATCAAATTTCGGCGATTTTGCGTACCGTATGGCGGGATTAGGGTCTAGAAAATGTGTACGTACACAAATATAACTGTCTAATTATGATATCAACATTATTGAATATTAAAATAAGAATTGAAAAACCAAATCTCGGACTGTATTCCTGCTTAATCAATTTCATGTAGCTTCAAAGATTTCTACATGTAATTGTTGTCAGCATATTATTTCTTCATAACAATTAACAAGTTTAAGCTGTGAAAAATGATGCTTAAAAAATAGCCTACGGTATAATCAGTGTCTTATAGATGTTTTTGGCTATTTAACCTTTGTAATGGGGAAGGGTAGAGCTCAGATGCAGGCACGCCTGGGGGATGGTACACAAACTGCATGGGCTGCAACAGGGGAGGTCCAAAATTACGATATTTTGCGTACGTAATATATGGAAGGACCCTTACTTGGCCGGTGTTTGGCTTTACTGATACAGCACTTCTCTGTAGTCAGTCCTATTTTAAAGGTGTTTGGTAAACCACACTTAACAATCGGCACACATAGGCCTACAATTTGAACAACTTATTGTTATAAAGTTTAGCGTCATATTATGTCGTCGTATTATGATTCCTGTTTGAAAGCCCTTTATATCGTATACTACTTAGAAACTCTAGGCCAGCGGTTCTCAACCTTTTTGACATGGGGACACACTTTGCAGTATCCAAATCCTAACGAGACACACCATTCCAAAATCTGGGAGCATGTATGTATGTAGGCCCCTATTAGGCAATTTACTTGGCGCCTTATAAGAACCTCTCGAAGGCGCTAAATGTAGCTACCCAATAGATTTAGACAAATATGATT
Organism: Bimastos eiseni; assembly: GCA_959347315.1. Lineage (NCBI taxonomy): Eukaryota > Metazoa > Annelida > Clitellata > Crassiclitellata > Lumbricidae > Bimastos > Bimastos eiseni. The sequence continues at coordinate 25,357,679 of OY365813.1, read as the reverse complement.
TGAGTAATTTAGAAAAGTTGGCTGCAAGCAGTGCAATGTTGCGAAGCTGTAACAGAAGAGCGTTCCATTATGATGGTCCAATGCATGAGAAGGCACGGTTTGTCCGATTCGATGTACGGGAAAGCGGGACCATCAAGTCTCCACGAGCCGCAGCACGCAAGGATCGACGACCTGGCTGGCTGGAGACTGGAAGACATAGCTCTCTGATGTATTCTGGAGTCGTGCCGACCACCGATGTCGTCCCATGAGAATGATCTTGAATGTGATCCTATCCTCAACCGGGAGCAAGTGCAGTGTGTCACGCATATATCTTGACATATGCGAGTATTTTGGCAGCTTAGCAACGACTCGAGTGGCGCAGTTGAGAACGGATTGAAGCTGTCTCATCCGGAACTTTGGCAGACCCGCACGGACACCATTGCAGTAGTCCAGGCGAGTCAGCGCGAAGGAGTGGACAATTAAGAGTTATAGCGGCGTAAATTGACAGATTTCGCCGAATGACAGTAATCTGCCGCAATTGATAAAAGCAAGACCTGCGCAGGGAACTGACATGTTCCTCCAAGGACAGGTCTTGATAATCTTGCTTTATAGCAGTATATTGACGTAGGAACTTGCCACGTAAATGGACAAGTTACCTCTCACCCCTCAGGGTCGAAATCATTTGACCAAGCATTGGGATCAAGAGATCAGACACTAGAACTACACAAATCCTTCTCCGAATCTGCCAACAGTATTTTTGTCATGCCGTCTACCAATGCTTGGTAAAACTGACCTCGATAACTTTCCCTCTCTTTCCCACTGCAAGTAGCAAACGATACACCTTTGAAAGCTCTTGCATCTGCAGCCTGACCAGCCTCAGCATAGTACTGTCCACTCGGTCATTTCTAGCTGTATAATGACTTCGATTCGTCTTGTCAGGACTCAGGAGTAGATGATCAACAGGAAGAGTGATATAAACTAGCTGCAACGCTAAGGACAAATCGGCCAACTCTTCCAGGGCATCATACACGAGTCTTTGTGAAAACAGGGTTAGCCAGTTTCATGACCGTTCCCAACAATTTCTGCTGCTCTAAATCAGCTCTCCTACTACTCGCTGATCACTTGCTGAAATAATTGTGTGAACACACTGTAGGATTGCCGAACATCTCCAACCAAGACCAAGAGCTTACATTTGCACCACACATTCACCGTCTTCTGTGTCACTGTGTGAGTCATGCTAAAAGTTGCGTCAGCTCCGCACTGTTACTCGCTCGATAACTCCAGACGCCACCGCTACACTTGTTGATCTTCGCAAACTCTGACACCCATCTCTAAGTGCATCGGGTTGGGCTAATTACCGCCCTGCAATTTCAATCAATGACTTCAGATATAATTATGTCGTTAGACTTAATTTAACTTGCCACTGATCTGCATTCCGAAGGACAGTAAACGACGGTAACCACATTATACCACATTTACGACGCAATTAAATCAGAGCTTGAAGTAGACACTGCTTCGAGGTATGATCGTTGACGATACAGTGAGCTGTAAACTTTGGCTTTGCAAAATACGTGGATATGTCATACAGCACAACTTAAAAATAGAGATCCCTAATGTGTGAAATTACAGGATTATCTGCAGGACAGGATCTATATAGACTCCATTGTTCTAGCTACACAATAATTGTAGGCCTATACGATGTGACTCATAATTATTTAATATTTTATTCTGCACTTCATTTGTCATTTTTGAAGCTTCACACGATCCCAGATATACATATCGAAGAAACCTGTATTGAGATAAGCGACAGAGAATGCTGAAGTTCAAATGTATTGGACAGAACGCGCCCCTCAATCGGTAGGTGGCGAAGTACGTGTTTGAAATTAAAAATAATAATCGGTATTATTGTGGAGGCCTGTTTATGAATTTCTAACGTATTAATTTGTTGACTAAACGAAACTGCATCCCTTTCTGTGCGATGATTGATGTGAAATTAATCTTTAATTAAATTTAAAATTGTAAACTCTTTTGAGAGGTGTCGCGCACACGAATCGCTAGATCGCATCGTACATGTGTATATTGAATTTACAATAATAATTATGATTGCTATTATTACTTTAGCTTATTTACCATTTAACACTGCTATTTATTGAGTAAATAAAACTACTTTCCTTTAAGTCTAATAATTGATTGCAAAAAATAAGGCGCAGCTGACAGTAGATTAATGTAATTATACTGCTTTATTATTTTATTAGACACCTTTATTTAAGGAGGCATTGATATGATACTATATAAAGAGTGGAACCCGTGTATGATATAGTTGGGAGTGGACGGGTTGATAACTACAGATTCTGAGGATAGGCCCTATGGTCCAGTGAATGCACAATTGCATTTGAGGAGGAATGTGTAGCGGTTCCCCGGCTCCCAACTTTTGCAAAACTTCCGTTTTGACGTTTCAATTTCTTGTTGAAGAAAACTTCGATTTTTCTATCCAACAGTAATCATTGATGGACAAAGATAGCGCTGCTGAAATTAATACTAGAGGAACTTTATTCTGTAGAGGTATTGCATGGGTTACAATAAAGTGCCTGTTTTGTCCTTTCTCAAGACGAATTTCTATTATATGGAAGCGATTGCTGTGCGCTGAGAGAGGCGCTATATAAACAAAGTGATTTAAATACAACACAATGCAATATGTGATGGCTACCGTACCTGACTTCAAGGAGAGTAGGCCAACACTTCTGCCAATGCCCCTCAACTTCCATTCCCTTTCGCCATCTATTATCCTCTGCCTCTTCCTCGTCCCCTCCTCTTTCTTTCTGTTCTCATGGATCCTCTCCTTCCGCTGTCTATTACTATCCATTGTATTCTCATTCAATTCCCATGCTAATCCCCTCATCTTTCCCTCCTCCCCTTCACTACCCCGCAATTTTTCTCCACCTCCTTATTATTTAGTCCTCACCTGCCCATACTTTCCGATTTCAACACTTCGTCCCATTTCCATGCTCCTCGCTTATTACTCCCATCCTCATTAGCCCTTCCCTCCATTCTAATCCTCGCCCATCTTCCGTTCTCCACCACTCCTAATCATCCTCTGCCCTCCCTATTATTGTAGTGATCCGTTAACATGCCCGGTTTAAGGCCTTATAGGCCTACATGTCATTGGCGCAAAGCTGCTTACAAGCAGACAACTAACACATATAGGCCTGTAAGTAATTCTAAATAAGACTCATAATTAAGAGTAATGAATTAGTTGTCGTAACTGAACGCACGTTCCGAAAAAGAGTTTTATTGGAACACATGCGTTCCGAGGGTTCCATTACATTGTGAGCAGTGGGAACGCAGACACAGGATTTCAAGAGCAGTGGGAACGCCGTTCCCACCCACTTTAAACCCTGCATATTGTATGATCTTTGTTAAATCAGCAAGTCACGCATCAATGCATTGTACGACTAACCATGATAGCGTATAACAAAACTATAAATAAATCATAATAATTTTGCATAATGTGAAAAAAAATAATATTAAGAAACATTTATTGTTTGACTCACATTGAGACATAGAAACTGTTAATGAGATGGCGGGGCTTGCATTCTGGTCAGATGTACAGTACAGTAGCCTAAGTCAATACGTGGGCTGATGCTGGTTAGACACAAGCTTAAGTCATTATTTACACAGAGCATATTCCTATAATTATTTAGTCTTGAGTGTAATCATAGCTGAACAGCCTGTCTCACAGATGTATGCGTAGTTTAAACTGGCAGCAACACTGACAAGGCAACGATCTATAGAAAATATAGCGCATTACATTCACGTGACAATATTTTTCAGTGGAAAAAATGCGATTTCAAAGAAAAATTGGCGACCCACTTGGATATTCTTTGCGACTCACTTGCGGGTCGCGACCCACAGGTTGAGAATTACTGCTCTTGGCCTATATACTTAATTTTGGCTCTCAAAAATAGCTTTTGTTCAATTGACGCCAAATTTGACTGACTAGGCTAGACTTATATGCTCCCATTGGTATATAGCATCGATCGACCACATTTCAAAGGTGTCTAAAGTGACCACTCTGTATGAAATTGACTTCTGATTCTCATCATTATAATATTATAGCATCGAGCGACGCCATTTTAAACGTGTCTAAAGTGATAAATTTTCTTATAAGCCTACCTGTTGAAAAGCGACGTCTGATATCTTGCATCGTTGGAGGAACTTCTTGAGGTTGCCCTCGTCTAGGAAGGGGTAGACGAGCAGAGGGAGATGCTCGGGGTCGAGGCAGGCGCCAGTGATCGAGTTGATGTTGTCGTGTTGAAGGCCAAGGGTGAAGCAGCCCTCTCGCAACATCACGTCTATCTGGTCCAAGCGGGCTTCATCTGTACTTAACGAAATCAAGAAAATAAATTAATAGATTAATAAATTAAGCAAGAAATCAATTAATCACTAAGTTAATAAATTAATAAATTGATCAAGTAATCAATTAATCAATAAATAAATCACACTACATATTAAAATAATTAAAAATCAATTATCTCACTTAATTTACTTTACTATACTTCACACTTTCCATTGTTTTACTATAATTGTATTGAGTTGTTTTTCATTTATTAAATTCAATTCAATTGAGTTAATTAATTAATTACATTTAATCGACTAATTATATATATATATAATTATATATATATAATATATACTGTATATATATAAATACAGTCAGCACAATTGAATGAATCAGTTGATCAAAAGGTTCAAAATAAATCTTCGGAATGAATGAACAGGATATGATAGGGTAGGATGCGCAGACGGTGCAACCTGCGAAAGATTTCTTGTAGCAAAAAAAATAATAAATTATATATATTAGGGCTGTACCGAATATTCGCTTCGAAACCGAATATTTGACCAAATAGCTATTCGGTATTCGGCCGAATAGTAGCCGTCGGACCGAATACGTATGTGGTCACGTGACCTCTGTTTCTGCCCATGCGATGTCTGCTGTATCGAGTGGGTCCTGAAGTTACTCTCCATGCTGCAGTGCTTGGACCATGATATCGAGTTGTCAGCCGTCTCATTTCTAAGTTTTAGTTAAAATTAGTTATATTAATAGTTTTACAGACTGGCAGAAGGATGCAAAAATGACATCTGGTCGTGAGCATTTTGTTTATTTATCAATTTTACTGAACTGGGACTCGTGCCCACATTTGAAATTTGTCGATAGACCTGTTTTGCGCACTATTCGCATTCGTATTCGGCCGAATAGTTGGTCCAATTATTCGTATTCGGCCGAATAGTGAAAATCACCTATTCTATACAGCCCTATGTCGAAATATATATTATAGACTGACGGTGGCAAGATGAGAATGAGAGTGACAGGGTGAATCGCCGGGGCCAAGTACATGTAATAAAGTTTATGAAGGCGGAGAAACTCACATACATTGGGTAAACCGGGGGCAGTTAACAGAGTCTACAATGTCAGTTTCAATCTGAGATTATTCTCAGAAATATTTTTTCTTTTATTTATAAGGCGCATGTAATCCTTAAGGAAGGTGTGTAATCGTAATTGCATCTAGTGCCGTATAAAATGGTCATTTCGGGCGTTGCAGATTCTGCTATTTTGTGTACGTGATAAGTTTTTTAACGACGTATCTACGAGAAGGATGATGTGCTCAAGACTTGTGCTGGTTATAATTGGGCCATTATTTATATTGTCAAAGTGAACCTCAAGGAAGGTGTGTAATCATTCTCGAACAGTCCTCGCCATTCCTATGGCATAACAGAGCTTTCTAAATGAAAGAAATGCCGCAGGATTTTTATTATGTTGCGTAAATTAAGATAACTTCAAAAGACCGATACATCTACTCGTTGATTTTAAATCAAACGCGTCAATCTCTCTATATAAGATAAAATTAAAATAGGATTAGTAGACAAAATATGTTCATCAACAGATTAAATTATCAATGATAAATTTAGAAACCTGTTAATCGGAGTTTTAGTTTTCTATAAAATGAAATCAGCCAATGCAACTCCTTACAACAATACAAGTTCTACACCTTTTAAACGGAAAATGGTCTGGTATAGGAGCATATTGAACGGTTGATATTTAAAAGAGCGAACGTGGAAACATTTCAATACCTTTTCACGGAAACTGATTTACCATAAATAAACAATTCAAACAATACTTAACAATTATAGACAAAGGGCGATGCATTGTTTTTTTTATAGTCTAAATTGGAGTAGGGCCTTTAGACCTTGCAACTATCTTTCACCCGGATTAAATCTGCCACTGCCTGCAGTGCTATTCCCAAGCCTAGATAAAGAAGGAGGTAGACGCTAATGATCCTTGTTATCACTCAGTGTCATCAAACTGCATCTATCCAACCAACGGTAGAGGCTGTACCTCTATCATCCGTAAAATTTGTCCACCTTTACAACGGAATCTAGTCTACCATAAAGACATAAGGGACGCCTGAATAATTAGTACAGCTACATTGGCTTATACCTAAATACCCTTTTCATGAATTTTAGTTCGCCACAAATAAGCAAGGAAAACAACGCCTAGCAATGTTACTACTAACTCCCATAATGGTTGCACTCTCATGGTTGCACTCTCCTAGTGCCAGTCTCAAGCCTGGAGAAAGGAGGAGAGCAACGCTAATAGTCTTTGTTAACACACAGTGTCGTTAAACTGCAACTACCACCACCGCCGAGTAACTATTTTGCAAATAAACTGTTGCCCTACGCTTGGCTTCCGAGAGATGGAAAGAAAGAAGTAGGCATGAAGAAGGAAGAATGGGGAAAGGAGGAGACCGAATGAAGGAATGAATTAGGGTGGGAAAATTCAAGGTAGGAACGAACTAAGGTTGAGGCTAGGATGGAAGGCCATACCTGTGATGGTCTTTATGAAGACTTGTTGGACTTGGTCTGTCGTGGAGTCGCCCTCCGTGGTCCTTATAGTCCCAACGTAGATTTTACCAAACGTACCTGAGGCAGACAGGTGGGTCAATCCGGTGTCACCTTCATCATCGTCGTCGCCATCATCATCATCATCACCACCACCACCACCCCTACCACTATCATCGTCGTCGTCGTCTTTATCATCATCGTAGTCGTCATCATCACCGTCATCATCGTCGTCATTGTTATCATCAGCAGCAGCAGCAGCAGTATCCTCATCCTCTTACACCCTTATTCCTCTAATGCCTTTTATCCTCTTCTGTCCTTCCTTGTTTCCTCATTTTCCTGTCCGTCCTTCTCTTATTATTCCTACTCCTCTTCCTAGTCTTTCTCCTACACCTTCCTCATTCTCTAACCACCCATCACCACCCGATTAACCCACCCAAGCAACACCCCACCCTTAATAACGAACCTTCCATGAGTAGTTCAGTGAAAGAGATTCGATCGTAGTCGACAGAAATCGATTTCAGATTCTGTCGAACTTCATCAGGTCTCAACTCAACAAAGGCACAAGACGTCACTCCTCCTCCACGCTTAGACAACGATGCCATCCCTGCGTTTAATTATAACAACAGTAACATAGTAAATAATTATAGTAATTATAGTAATTACAACAATTGAAATAACGATGATGATGATGAAGAAGACGACGACGACGGCGGCGGCGGCGATGACGACGACGGATGATGACGATGAAGACGACGATGATAATAACAGAGTTATAATAAAAATAATTATACTAATAAAAGTATTGAAAATAAATAATGCCAACAATGATAATAATTGTAATAATAATTATGATGATTAATAATATTAGTAATATTAGCAACAACACTGACAAGGAGACAGGCAGATGACAGGTGATGGAAAATAAAATAAGATTTCCCCTTTCCCTTTGGGCTTTTCACACTGATTAGCTTGACTCTGTGAGAGGCGCTATAGAAATCTGTAAATGATTAAGATATGATTAAGATGTGCTTCTAAAACATTGGTTACTATCAACTATGTTTAGATTTTAATATGGCCAATGTTCATTCAGTCTTTTAATATTTATAGTGCAAAGTTAATCTTTATAAGAGGTGTGTATCTTTGAAATATCTAAATTTCCTATTACTAAGAGGTCATAAGAACAGTAGCATATTTGGAAAAAAACAATTGCTAATAGAATTCCTATCAATATTACTGTTTTGAGAACTTCGTGTTAAACGTCCTGGTTTAATAGAATTACCGGATAGACTCTTGATTTAAGAAATTCAATAATAAATTCCTGGTTTAATTAAATTAAAAGGAATATTCCATGTTCAAAGGTTTGGCATTATATTTTCATGACGTCGTATTGGTTTACCATTAAAATGAAGACTTATGTATCGTTTTCTCAATGAAAGATCGATGTTTTGAAAGACAGAAAGAAACATTTTTCCTACCTTGAAGGACTTTATTTATGTATATTAACTAATATTGCGGCAGTACAATGCGCTGGTACCTGAAATGGTACTTCGACTTGTGGTGTGATCGTTACTCAAGTAGACTGGTTCTCTTGACAACGAACTCATGACGTCACTGACCAAAAACAGAAACAACACCAAAGTATAGGAAGCGCAGGGAGGTGGACAGACGGACAGAGAGATGGAGACACAGGCATACAGAGCAAGTCAGACAGAGAGACTGAAAGATGATAGAAGACAGTCGAAGACAGACAGACAAACGGACAGACATACACAGACAGAAAGAGAGACAGACAGACAAATATAGAGAAAGAGAGAGGGAGACAGAGAGACAGAGACGGAGAGAGCCATATAGAGATAGACAGTACAGACAGACGGACAGAAGCAGGCACAGGGGCACGTAGACAAACACAGAGACACGCATAAAGACAGAGAAAGTGTGTGTGTGTGTGTGTGTGTGTGTGTGTGTGTGAGAGAGAGAGAGAGAGAGATATATAGAGAGAGGCAGGTAGAGAGAGAGATAAGAGCCGTCGGGCAGAGAAAGACATGCACTGAGACACAGAAAGACATAGAGAGAGAAAGACATAGTGAGACATACATAGAGAGACAGAACAAGAGCAAGAGACAGGCAGACACGCAGACAGATAGATAGAGCAGAAAACGAGAGAGAGAAAGTGACGGAGACATAGACAAACAAACGCGCACACACACAGAGTGAGAGAGACAGAGAGAGATACGTAGACGAAGTTACACAGACAGACAGATAGACATAAAGACAAACATTGAGCCGTGAGACAGAGGTGAGCGTTGAACTGACCCTAGGCGCTGGTCATCTGTAGATTTCTTTGTCTTCATGTAGTAAACGAAGACAGACAAAGCGATGACCATTATTCCACCACAGGCACATCCGATCCCAATATAGAAGACGTGGCTCGAAGAACCAGACAGAAGAGCTCCATCGCTCGCTACATCAGCAAATGATTATTATTACCATAGCTATTACTGCATTCATTCAGTCATTCTGAGCTTTTATATAGCGCCTATTCAGGAAACCTGCACAGGAGCGCTCCCAAACCAGCCACGACTAAAGAAAAAGACTCGAGGGACTAGTAAAAGCTCGACGGTAGAGCCACGGGCACAGAGCAGAACTCAAAGCGGGAGGTTGTTCCATGAGAGTCCGTGGAACTATATAAGCTCACCCCTCGTCGCAGTTGTCACATTAATAATATTATAGGTTAAGGTTGTTGCAGTTTAACTCCACGGTATTAGGGACTGTCCATCCGATCTCTTTCCAACTGATATTATAATTGTTATTACTATAACAATTATACTTACTAAAGATAGTAGAATCGTAGACTAAGATATGACACTTCCTATCTCGCTGTGTATTTGATTTGTGTTGTGGTCAAAACATAAAAACACTAGGCCAGTCGCTACGTAGCGCGTCTGGCGTCACGCCAGACGCGCTATGTAGCGACTGGCCTAGTGTTTTTATGTCAGCAGCGCCACTTAGCGATTGGCCAAGTGGTATCTTAGTGGTACCTTAGCAACGACAATCGATTCCAAGGTAGATGGAGCGAACATTCAGATACGCAGAGAGATAGAAAGTGTCACATCTTAGTCTAGGATTCTGTATACCATCTTTGCTATTACTTTTGCTATTATTATTATTATTATTATTATTATTATCATATATCATTATCATTATTATATTATCGACATTTTTGCTACAATTATTATTTACTAACCAATAAAAATGTCCGACTCAGCTCCATCTATCCACGTCTCCAATGGCAATGGTTTGTCATGGTAATCACGGCCCAAAGGTTCAGAATCTACAAAGCGAAGAATAAATCTAAATGTGATTCGAAATGTGATTGGTGTAAATTTGATTGGTGTTTGATTGGTGTAAATGTGATTCGAAATGTGATTGGTGTAAATTTGATCAAAGACCAGTTTATTCCAGGCTTAATCCAGTTTAATCAAATCTAAGATTAATTTAAACCAACGAAGCCTGGCCTAGTCTATTATAAGTTGATCAGCAGTGTTCATAGGGAATGTTCCCATTGACGTGGGTCTTTTGACTGGCACTGATAATATATACTGCGTCTCTGGCGTGGTAGCCAAACACCTTTAAAACGCTGTTAACCATTGCCATTATAAGGTCAAGATAGGTATGAGGAAAAAATTGAGAAACATTACCTTCCTTACAACATCTAGGTCCTAATAACTCCGCAGTTGTCTCCTACTATTCATAGGGACTATGCAACACTATTTAAAGGTGTATAAGTAATACTAATTTATTTTTCACTTATTGCACACAGATCTAGACCTGATGTAGTCTATTATAAGTTGAATAGGAGTGCTCATAGGAACTGTACAAGACAACCAATACGTATGTCTCTACTCGTTCACTTAAAACTGTTCTAGTTGTATGTAGAAATTTCCGCTTAACGACACTGTGATCACATAGACATTTTGCATTGCCCTTCTCATCTATTCTAACTTAGGACTCGCACTACCAAAGTGCAAGCAGGAGTTAAACTGCAGCTGCAGTTAAACTGTCGTTAAACTGCAACTGCAAGCAGTTGCAGTTTAACGACACTCTGTAATGAAAAAGAAAATTAGCGTAGTCTTCCTCCTTTATCCAGGCTTGGGCCTGGCACTGTTGGACTGCAAGCAGTGGATGAGTTACTTTTACAGGATACCAGCTCGTACTCACACATAAAAAAACATTTCACTTTAACAGGGTGTTTTAGGAATTGCTTATCGTCATCCCTCCTCGGTTCAGAGAATACTGAATGTATCTGTCTGTCTGCCTCTTTGTCCATCTATCCATCCGTCTCCGTCGATGTGCATATGCGTCTGTCTGACAGTATTTACCCTTCTGTCTGTCAATGTCCGTCGGTCCGTCCAGCTGTCTGTCTGTCTGTCCGTCTGGCAGTCTGTCCGTCCGTCCTTCTGTCCGTCCGTCCGTCCGTACGGCTGTCTATTCGTCCGTCCGCTGTGTGTCCGTCTGTCTGGCTGTCTGTCCGTCCGTCTGGCTGTCTGTCTGTCTGACCTGTCTTTCCCTTGTGGCATGTCTTCCTTCGTCGCAGTTCGAGGGTTGTGACGTTTGAAGCGGAGAAGATGGTTACGTTGATGAAGATTTTGATGTCGACCTCCGCTGTTACCATTCCACTGCAAGGCAGGCTCACCTTAAACACTATACAACGACGATATCGTCGTCATGATCATTTTCAGCATCAACATAATTGTTATCTTCATAATCATAATCATCATAATCGCAACCATCACAATCATCATTATCAGAATCATCGTTCATCATAATTGATCTGGAATATATTCATTATTATCATCACCTTAAATATCGCCATCGTAATTATCATCATAATCATCATCATGATCATTATAAATCTTCCTTGTAATTTTACTAAAAAATCTCATCATTGTAGTCATGATATTCATAATCAATCATTATCATTATCATCATCCATCCATCCACTTACCACCATGGCACCATCATTATCATAATCATTTCATCATCATCATAATTGTCGTTGCCTACCCGACTTAACGTTTGGCACCTCCCCGTTGTTGCGAATGCTAGCCAAAGGCGAACTCATCGCTTGAGTGTTAGACACGGACAGACCCAGACTGTAGTACATCTAGCACATACAAAACAAATCAAAATTCAAACAACTGTATATATTAGACACCTCTAAAACAGTTGCAAGCAAGGTTACTTTTGACAGGTCAAGACCTTAAAAACACGATGTTGTCTTCGTATAAAGTGGTTCATTACTGCATATTTCTATGAGAAATATATCAGGGCGCTCAGATATCTGATGTTCATTGCACACGTGAAGACTTCAAATAAAGAACTAACAGAATATTACACGTCTTTTATAGAATAATACTAACACTATGTGCCCACTTTTTTCAAATCGGATGTAAAATTATATTCCAGCAAAGGCAATCTCTCATATTTCTCATATGAATATCTACGTGAATATAACTATTATCAGGTCACAATTTACATAAGATTGCGATTTTTTTAAACATTTATGCTTTTGAATTGTACATTTAGCCGACATTCGATAATGTAACTGCCGCCATTCGCGTTCGCATCATATGAAGGCTGTAACGGTTTTAAAATGCAGACCATGCATGTTAGTTACAAAACCACGGCCTCACTCGGAGCGCTCACCGAATTGAACACTCGCGATTTGGTAGGTCTACACGGAAATAGTTTCATCGCCAAAGCAGCAAACTCGCTGAGTGTAAGACTCAATCCCAGGCGAAGCTGGGCAGAATTGCTAGTTTTAGATAAGATTAGATTTTGTTCAGGCTATCATGTTACTTTCTATCGGACAACTATTTCCTGCTTATTTTAGTTGTGAAGCTTTGTAATTCGACGACAATGGATGAATCCAGAGTTTAACGCAAGCTTTTGACAACAGAGGCCGTTGCAGTCGCCAGAAATTTGCTTGGCATATTACAACACTTACAGCTTTGTTGGCATTAAGATTTAATTCAACGACAAGGTTAATCGTCTGTTATATATAACTTTTCATCGAAGAAGAGCACCGTCTTTTAGACACCATTTTAAAGAATATTATGAACCAATAAGTACTAACTAATAATCGGCCAAATTGAAATCTTATGAAAACAGTCATTTAGACACCTCTCAAGCAATGCTATCGACTAATTTTAAGTATTAAATAGAGAACAAATCGCAACAATATTATGCTTCATACAGATAAATCTGGCGGTGATCTTCGCAGGCTCTGCCAATTGAAGTAGATGTCGGAGGTGTCGGAACGGATCGGCAGATTGAACGATAGCGCATAATCATTTACGATCCCGGATCGAACGTAGAACACCTCTCCGCTGATCCCTATCACATAGAACAAAAATGAATGATCGATATATGATTAAAACAAATCGATCTATGAATGTAACATTATAATAATGATCACAATAATCATAATGACAGCGATTACGATAGTGAAATGCTGCTGCTGCCTATGATGATGATGATGGATGATGAATGGATGATAAAGATGACGATGGCGATGGCCATAGCGATGGCGATGACGACGACGACGATGATAAAAAGAGTTAAGGATGATCATAGTAATACCAATGACAAAAATAGTAATAATAATAATAATAATATTATTATTATTTTTGTTGTTGTTGTTGTTGAAGATAATGCAATTTGTCTGGAAATGGCCCTACTCGTCGTTGTTGTCCTGGTTGGTGAAAGTGCCTCGAAACGCAACTGTGTCAAAAAGTTGCATAGTTAACGAGATTCGTTGGTAAAGGAAAGAAGTTTCCCGTAGGTCCTCCGAGACCATATTGAGTTTTTGTCCAAGGTCAGATAAAAAGACTAGGCCTTCGTTATTTATTCGGCCCATGGTCTCAAATACCAGAGGGACGAACAGGTGTTGTGCTAGAAAACGGATGGTATTTATTATTATTATTATTATTATTATTATTGCTATTTGCAGTTATACTAATAACAGTAAAACAGCAATAATTGTAGTTATAATTGCAATAGTTGCAATAGTGGTGATAATAATGGCAGGTGTGATGGTGTTAATAATAACAATGACAATGATAATTATGATGATAATACAACAACAACTACAACAACGACAGCGGCAGCGACGACGACAACGGCAACGACAAAAACAACGAAAACGATTAATAACAGTGATAAACGATGTTTTGCCTTAAAGGAGAAATGAAGAATAAACTATTTTCCGGTAGAAAGAGAGATGGATTATCCGCCAACTGAGTTACTATAGAAAGCTACGATCAACCGCAGAATGAGACGATTGAGGAAGCGAGAGTCAAGCGGTAACGATGAAATGATGGACGAGGAAAAACTCATTAAACTATCCATCCATCCATCCACACAAACACACACGCTCACACACACACACACACACACAAGCACACACATGTCTTAGCCCGTTGCCGATTATGGTTACAGATTGGTTGAAAGTATTCATTTTATACACCTTTTAAACCTTGCAAGCATACGAAATATAAATAGACATGTCGAAGACCCAAGGCAGATTCCTAGGTTAAATAAACTTATATCAGTCAGTCCTAGAAAAGTCAATGTGAGTACAGTTTTAAGTGCTGTAATGCGCCTAGCAAATAATTATCGACGGCAACGGCCTATGTTGTCATAAGCTGTCGTTAAAACCTGGATCCATCGATCAATGGTACAGATTGCAGAGGCTTCTATAGAAACTAATAACATTCTATCTCCGTATCAGACAGGATTTCGGAGACATAAAAGCACTATGGACAAAATCCTTAGACTTCAAGATTATATTCATAAAAAACTCAACACCAAACAAAATATCTTAGCAATCTTTACTGATTTTGAAAGAGCTTATGATATGCTAAACGTTCCATCACTGCTAGAGAAATTTAAAAAAAAATTGGAATCACAGGAAACATTTTTTATTGACTTTCAAAATTTTTAGCCAACCGAACATTTAAAGTAAAGGTATGGTTAGAATTGTCAGAAAACTACTCACAGGAAAATGGTTCTCCACAGAGTTCCATTATATCTCCACTGTTATTTTTAATAATGATAAATAATCTGGACCTGGGTGTGGAACATGTTGAGCTATTATTATATGCTGATGATAGTACATTTTTTATGCTAATAGAAACCTAAAATAAGTTCTAGATAAAATTCAAAAAGCTATTAATAACATTAATAACTGGTGTGATGAAAATGGATTTAAAATTTCTCTAGCTAAAACAACTGGAGTATTATTCACACGAAAAACAAAATTGCCAAAATTAAAGATTATTTTAGGTGACTCTGCCTCCTATCTGGCATGACATGAAGCATCATAAACTGTAAACTTTAGACATTGAATCGATATTTCAGACACCACTTTTAAGATGGTCGATAATCGATCGTGAAAGTGCGAAAAAATTGACTGATGACAGTTGCCCCAACAGGTCTTTAAAGTCTTGGCATTACCAGATTCCAGGTTTACCATGCACAATAAGAGGGAAGCCTACGTTTCTTTGGCCGACACCTTATCTTAATGAGGAACGCAGCCGTGTATAAACATTAGGCGAGTCTCGCCATGGGAAATTTGACTGCACGTTGTCAAATGACAAGACGAGTGTAACGTCGGTCGGTCGGTCCAACGCAATTTTGGACAGCTGCGTGAGTAGGAGGTTTAGAACGTCTATTACTAAAACATCGGTCCATCCAACAGGAAACAGTCCAATGTGACGACTGAGGAAGTGAGAGTCAAACGGAAACAATGCAACGAGGGACGATGAAAGTCTCATTAAACCATCCATCCATCCATCCATCCATCCATCCATCCATCCATCCATCCATCCATCCATCCATCCATCCATCCATCCATCCATCCATCCATCCATCCATCCATCCATCCATCCATCCATCCATCCATCCATCCATCCATCCATCCATCCATCCATCCATCCATCCATCCATCCATCCATCCATCCATCCATCCATCCATCCATCCATCCATCCATCCATCCATCCATCCATCCATCCATCCATCCATCCATCCATCCATCCATCCATCCATCCATCCATCCATCCATCCATCCATCCATCCATCCATCCATCCATCCATCCATCCATCCATCCATCCATCCATCCATCCATCCATCCATCCATCCATCCATCCATCCATCCATCCATCCATCCATCCATCCATCCATCCATCCATCCATCCATCCATCCATCCATCCATCCATCCATCCATCCATCCATCCATCCATCCATCCATCCATCCATCCATCCATCCATCCATCCATCCATCCATCCATCCATCCATCCATCCATCCATCCATCCATCCATCCATCCATCCATCCATCCATCCATCCATCCATCCATCCATCCATCCATCCATCCATCCATCCATCCATCCATCCATCCATCCATCCATCCATCCATCCATCCATCCATCCATCCATCCATCCATCCATCCATCCATCCATCCATCCATCCATCCATCCATCCATCCATCCATCCATCCATCCATCCATCCATCCATCCATCCATCCATCCATCCATCCATCCATCCATCCATCCATCCATCCATCCATCCATCCATCCATCCATCCATCCATCCATCCATCCATCCATCCATCCATCCATCCATCCATCCATCCATCCATCCATCCATCCATCCATCCAACCATCCATTTGCACACACAGTGAGACACAAACACACAGACACAGACACACACACACACGCTTCCATGTTAAATATTTTAGCCCATTAATGCATTGTGATCACCGATCAGTTAGAGCGTTCCTGTTAGACACCTTTGAAACCTTGTTAACTGACCATACATAAGGCGTGACAATCGAAGGTAAGTTAACTGATAACTTGCGCAGAGAATGCACCAGTCCCATTGATAATCGAGTAGGAGGGCGACGCCAATAATACTATTCATCACACGCCTAAAAGGCCTCTCCTCATCACTGCTTGCAATTGGACGATGCCAGTCCCAAGACTGGAAAACGGAGATCAAAACGGAGATCGCTATGCACCTCAAAAACGTTTTCAGCTTATGCTATATAACATAAGCTGAAAACGTTTTTGACAGCGCCAGTCCCTATCCAGAATCAAAAAGGAGGGCAACCTTAATGAGCATTGTTATCACACATTGTCGTTTAACTGGGGTGATAAGTTTTGCGACCTTATTTTCTTATCATAGGCTTATGAAATGAATGGCTAGTGTGCGATCGATGTGTTGAAGACAGCGGTGGTTTGGAGCCGGTTCGGTCAGGTTCGTGCGAACCGTTAGTTCAAAATAATAAATATGCCTAAAATCAACTACTAATTTCAAAAAAATCAAAATGAGCTCCATTTGACGTCAAACACTTTAAAATGCTTGGCGGATGGACCCGAAACTCCGCTGAAGGAGCTTCGTGGGCCCAGACGCCAGACCCCCTAATCGTAATTTGACTGACTGTGGCGGTGACCGATATGGCATAAGGGGACATACTAACTGCGAACTCTTTGTTACAAATTTGGCAATACACCGCTGGTTGAAGATGGCTGAGTTGCCAATGAAGTCTCAGTTTGAGGCAGAATTTTAGAACAAGAGAATTCTTATTTGGTAAGGATTTGAACGCGGTCAAGCATCGACACTTTTTTAAGCTTGATATTGGCTATATAGGTATCAGAAGTCGCAGTTTTCACTTAAGTGGTAAATCACTATTAGATACAATTGCAAGTCGTCGCAAATATCCTTGACAAAGCAATTTTGCGGTGCCAGTCCCAAGCCTCGATGCAGAATGAGGAGGGTATCGCAAATGATCTTTGTCATCAAACAATGCCGTTAAACTGAAACAAACAGTACTATTATGACCTGGCACATGCTGTATGCTGTTAAAGGCTAGGCCAGGCCTAAAACAACAATTTTCAAGAAATTTGACTGCTGCTCCAAAAAGGTTACCTTCCGATCTGAATTTCAGCAAACAGGACGCAACTGGAAGTGGAAAGCCAATTTAATGTACAGTTTGCAGATCTATTTCGGTGGAGATCAATATTGTCACTTCCGGAGGAATATCGACATGAAAGTTTTTCATTCTAACAGAGTAGCCTCAGTTTAACGACACTGTGTGATAGCAAGGACAATCAGTTACTCGTTCTTTTATCTAGGCTTGGGCCTGGCGCTATCAGAGAGCGAACGCAGTTTTATCTATACATTACTGATCATTCATTAAAAACATAAATTTGTGATAAAACTTAAACAATGAGAGCGTTTGATCTTTTATCTTGTACACACCAATATATATATATATATATATATATATATATATATATATATATATATATATATATATATATATATATAATTACACATATATAAATTATTACATATTTATAATATATAAATATTATATATATATTATTTATTTTATTGCATTGACATGGTATATTAACCCAGTTCTTCGCATTTTTTCCTGCGTATTTTGCCGCTGTATAACACTTTGCGATTATGATCATGAAAGCAAGAAATTAAATCGCTTTGTTGGCGAATTCATGAATACACATAAAAGAGGTGTTTAATTGTTGTAAACAGATCGTAGAATAGTAGTAGTCTCTATTTAATAACACTATGCGATACCAAGAATCGTTAGCGCCGCCCTATACCTTATCCCAGGTTTGGGACTGGCGCTGTAAGAGTTTTTTCGTTGTCAGAAAAGCATGCAAATTACTATTATACCAGAGTTTAACGACATCCAATAGCATCACAACAGTCTGTTGACGTCTTCAAAGTTTTTTACGCATTAGTTCAATGTCATACATAGCTTTCATCCGTTTTCTTTCTTTTGTCTTTCTTTCTCTTTTCTTTCGTTCTTTTGTTATTCTTTCTCCTGTCTTTCTGTCTTTCTGTCTTTCTTTTGTCTTAGCTTCATCTGTCTATCTTTGTTGTATTTCTTTCGTTTGTCTGGTTATTGATTGATTCCGTTTCTTACAATTGTTCATATGGTAATATTTAACAGATGTGTCTTATATGTTCTTTATAACATATATATATCATTATTTGCTTTACATTTATATACATTGACTTATTATTTTTGAAGAATCCATCTTGGAGCACTCTAATGGTAAAATTCAAATTAGGACCTGGTGCATCATTACTATAATCTCTTGATAATGTTTCCTTTTCATCATTTCTATTTTCTAAAAACTTTCAGAACTTATCCTTATAATTTATCGACATTTTGTACCATCAACATCAACAATGTTAACTTTTACTTATACAACAAGGAGCACATTTAAAAGAGGCGTGTAATAATTTATCAACAACAGCTATGGTTCCCATATAAAAACGATGAGAGTTGTAACCATACTTACCGAGCAATCGCTCCGTTTCCGATTCATTCATAAACAGATTAAAATGCGCTAAAATGATCGTAAAATTTACGATTAAAAAAATAAGACAAGTTAAAACGCCGATCGCTGTCATAATCGAACGACGATTATTAACAATTATTCGCTTTTTCGCTTAGTGATAATCCGCGACATCATGCTGTACGTTAATCCAAATTCGCATAGCCTCGAGCTCGACAAAACTAATAATTAATACCCGATTTTCTCCTTCAAAAGTTGATTACATTTATTGAAATTAGGTCGTGCGATTTTTCAGAGAATATTTCTATCATAATAAAATCTCCGATTTTGAATTTTTATTCTTAAAATGGTCGATTTAAGATAGTTTCAGAACTCAGCCCCGACTGCGGTGGGCTGGTCTTGTTGTTGTCCGACGAATATACCTGATGTTGAATATTCATGATATGCTAACGCCGGAAATGAATATCGATGACCCAGCTGTTTGTGAATGGTCATTTCTCGTTATTTCCAAAGATGGCGATAGTGAGGAGAATTTGTTATAGCTGGTGCTATCTAACGAATGTGGTGCAGTTTTGAAGACAGACAGACAGACGGACGGACGGACGGACGGACGGACGGACGGACGGACGGACGGACGGACGGACAAGAAGATAGACAGAGACAGAGAGACAGACAGAAAGATAGGCAGGCGGAGAGTGCGAGAGACAGAGACATACATGCAGACAGACAGCTAGACATATATGAGTCGAGGCTGGGATAATTAAGTCTTCAATTGTTTCCCTTTATGTAAATTGTGATAAAAAAGGAAGAGGTTATTATATTTACATTTCACGTGGTAGGTCGAAGTCGCATTATCACGTGGGCCAAAGCATAATTATTCAGTTATCGACCTCAATCACTATAAGCCAAATATGTGAACTATTTCTTATCTTCAGCCCTTGGGCTGTTCTTAAATTGAGCCTGCAATATAAAGGTGTCATAAAATGCTTGACCTAAATAGCAAGATTATAATATTTTATTGGGGGCCTGCACGCTTTATCAAGCATAATCCTTGCATATTGATTGACTAAATAGTCCAATATTTTTATTTATTAATAAATAAAATATTTAATAATAATTTAATAATAAATAAAATAATTAATAAATAATATTAGCATGAGGTATGTAAGTGAGAATGATATGAAACACCATATGAATTTAACAAGGCTTTAAAACACCTTTTAAAATACTATATCTGTAATTATAAATAGATCTTCAGGTTTCAATATAAATTACAAATGCCATCTAATCCAATGCCTGAAACATAAGTGTGTACATTTATTCATGCAATAGCATTTCACTGACTGGCTGACTGGCTGACTGACTGGCTGGCTGACTGACTGACCGACCGACTGACTGACTGACTGACTGACTGACTGACTTACTGACTTACTTACTGACTTACTGACTTACTTACTAAATTAGACAGCCAATGCACCGCCCAAAGATGAACAAAGCCACAACCTCTAAACAATGAAAACCTTGTCACCACTCTCATGACCAACTCTCATTGCTCCCTCCCCATCTCTCCCTTCCAACACATTTCTTTACATCCTCTCCTGGCCTGAACACTCACATCTTTATGCATCAACACATGACTCACTGCAGCCACAAATAAGGGTACCTACTAGGCTCACCCCTTCATCAAATGCCTGGCCGCAGCTCTCGAAACCAGGCCAGCCTGCGGGGTAACACTTGCTCGTAAAGGTAGCCTACAAAGCTACGCCAAATAGTTAGCCATACATACGCAGCATGCCCAATAATTTGAATGGAGTTTGAACTGCGGTGTATGTACGACTTAACGCGTGGCAATAGGATCTAGAGAGCATTGCGGATGTTTAATGTTTTTCGTTTTGTTATTTCTAGTTGATATGTTCTAATATTCGCTTTTCCTAGTGGACGGTTTAGATTGTCTGGTTTTGGGACAGTTTTGGTTTGCGTTGGTTTACTGTGGATTTGTTTTATTGAGGGTTGGTAGGTCGTGTTGAGGCAATGGATAAGATTGAAGGTGAGTGTATGGCACAGGGATTATATAGCTTTGTGTTTGGGTGGGTAGATTAATTTGGATGATGATGTTCGTGATTATGATGATGATGATGATGATTATGATTGTGGCGATTATGTTGATGATGCTGATGATGATGACGATGATTTTAATTGATGTTTATTAAGCTGATTATTACAATTATAAGGATGATGATTATTACAATGATATTTACATTAATAATTTTAATGACGATTATGATGATGAGGATATGATTTAGGATGATTATGACGGCGATGATGATGACAAAAATGATGAGAAAATTACAGACACATATGTATGATACTATAAGAGCAAAATATTATTTTTTGTGCAATGTTATGTTATGGCTGATTTCACGGGTCAAGGACAAAACCCCCTCTGACAAACCCCCCCCCCCCCTGAAAAATCCCCTCTGACAAAACCCCCTCTGACAAACCCCCCCCCTGAAAAATCCCCTCTGACAAAACCCCCTCTGACAAAACCCCCTCTGACAAAACCCCCCCCTGAAAAATCCCCTCTGACAAAACCCCCTCTGACAAAACCCCCTCTGACAAAACCCCCCCCCCCTGAAAAATCCCCTCTGACAAAACCCCCTCTGACAAAACCCCCTCTGACAAAACCCCCTCTGACAAACCCCCCCCCTGAAAAATCCCCTCTGACAAAACCCCCTCTGACAAAACCCCCTCTGACAAACCCCCCCCCTGAAAAATCCCCTCTGACAAAACCCCCTCTGACAAACCCCCTCCCCTGAAAAATCCCCTCTGACAAAACCCCCTCTGACAAAACCCCCTCTGACAAAACCCCCTCTGACAAACCCCCCCCCCCTGAAAAATCCCCTCTGACAAAACCCCCTCTGACAAAACCCCCTCTGACAAACCCCCTCCCCTGAAAAATCCCCTCTGACAAAACCCCCTCTGACAAAACCCCCTCTGACAAAACCCCCTCTGACAAACCCCCCCCCTGAAAAATCCCCTCTGACAAAACCCCCTCTGACAAAACCCCCTCTGACAAACCCCCTCCCCTGAAAAATCCCCTCTGACAAAACCCCCTCTGACAAAAACCCCCCGACAAGACCCGCCTCTAACTAGGATAAACCGCCCCTAAGGAAAATTTGTTGTTACTTTAATACGTTTATTATTTAGAAACGTGTGTATACTTAAAAGTCTGAAGTAAAGCATGTGTCATATGTGTCATTTCAAAGTCTGAGACGAGACGGTCACTCAGGTATCGTCGTCCAATAGTTAAATAGCAAACAGTTAATTAGTTCCTTGGTTTTGTTGTTAATGTATGATAGGTTTATGTACACTGAATGCATCACAGTGCGTAATTCATAGGCTATCTGTGACACGGCTTTTTCGGACGCGTCAGGTGAGTCTATGCAGAGCGTATGTGTGTTATCTGTGACACGATTTCTTATATAAGTTAGACCAGGGGTGTCAATCACCCACTAACTGATGGAGGCAAACACCCTGGCTCTAAGTGTCAGGTAGTCAAGATATCCACCCTAAGACTCAAAAAATACCCCGCCCCAATCTGGACGCCTCTGAGTTAGACTAATAGTCGTACTGAGTGTCACTTGTAATGTTGTGCAGACTTCGTTAGTAGTGTCAGTTATTATGGTATGGCTTCTAATTGCAGAAGCTGGTTGGGGCAAGAGGGAGGGTTTTGTCAGAGGGAATTATGTCAGAGGGTTTTGTCAGAGGGGGTTTTGTCCTACACCCGATTTTCACAACAGTGGTGTGAGTTATGTGAAACTAAAATATTAGAATCTGCTTAGACACCTAAAAAAATAAATACCACTATGTTTAGTTTCTAATAATCTGCTTGGATACATGGTTTAACAACATTGTAAACATTATCAGATCACATGATGAATATGCATAAGGCAATCGATATGGTGCCCTGCACCACTACTACTGCTATAGTCTATATATTGATGGAATACCAGATTAGATATTTTAGGATTTATTTTTATATTGAACGCTGTATGATGATGAATGATGAAAGTGGTAACATTGGACACCTTTCTTTAAAATAGGACAAAACGATGCTATTGAAATAAGGATGGGCAGCAAACCCGTCACTAAATTCTTCTGCTGTAAAAATTCAGGCATTGCCAGTCCCAACTATGGATAAAGGAGGAGGGCAACGCTAATGATCTTTGTTATCACACAGTGTCGTTAAACTGCAACTATCTACCTAACCCGTCACTGCAAGAACTCAGGCAATGCCAGTCTCGAAATGGATAAAGTGGGAGGTCGATGCTAATGATCTTTGTTATCACACAGTATCGTTAATTGAACTGCAACTACCACCACCCGTCCTAAGTGAGATAATAGAAATCGGGTCTCATAGATAAATTTAAAATTGTACCAAATGATGCTATAAATGGATGAGACAAGATACAATATTGGTGAAAGGTTGGTAAAATGGTCGCTTCAAAAATCTTTAATATGAGACTAGACGTTGATAATTATAATTATAAGGACGGGATGTGTTATTTCAATTATTAGATATAAAAGGCCAACGGATGGCTAGAATGCACGCCTTGTAACGCGTAGAGTTCGGGTACGATCCTCCTCCTCCTCCTCCTCCACCTATTCCTCCTCTTCCCCTCCTCTTCCTCCTCTTCCTCCTCTTCCTCCTCTTCCTCCTCTTCCTCCTCTTCCTCCTCTTCCTCCTCTTCCTCCTCTTCTTCCTCTTCCTCCTCTTCCTCCTCTTCCTCCTCTTCCTCCTCCTCCTCCTCCTCCTCCTCCTATTCCTCCTCTTCCTCCTCTTCTTCCTCCTCCTATTCCTCCTCCTCTTCCTCCTCCTATTCCTCCTCCTCCTCCTATTCCTCCTCTTCCTCCTCTTCTTCCTCCTCCTATTCCTCCTCCTCTTCCTCCTCCTATTCCTCCTCCTCCTCTTCCTCCTATTCCTCCTCTTCCTCCTCCTCTACCACCTTCTCCTCCTCTAAAACTCTTACTGCGTTGGAACCCTGATATTCTCACCCAAAATACCACGAGATCAATACCACAGCGATCAATAATAATCAATATATAACGATCGATATTAAGAGCGAAACTAGAACGTGCGCTCGTCAAGGTCGATAGGCGAAACGGATTTAGATACACAGGCGGTGTTAGAGAGAGATAGAGAGAGAGAGAGAGAGAGAGAGAGAGAGGCAGCAGTGAGGCACAAGGAGGGATAGCCACATGAAGAGGCAGTAGGATAAGATAAAGCACCCAGAAATATGAACAAATGCACACGTAGACAGACAGACAAATAGATAGATAAACAGACAGACAGACAGACGGACGGACGACCACTGTGATTCTACTAAAATTGAAACTAATTTAGTAATGTAAAACAATATCTCTCTTCAAATAAATCAGTCATTCACTGACACTTTCTATCTTTCACTAGCTCACTCATTTGCTCAATCAATCAACCACCCAATCAATCAATCAATCAATCAACCAAATCAATCAACCAAATCAATGATTAAATCCAGTCTATATAGCTCAATCACACGACCACTCATTAATTCACTCTGTCGTTCATCAACTCAAGCAATCAATCAAACTGTAAGAGAAACAAACAGCAACTCAACCAACCAAAGTTTCTTTTCTTGTAGAGATCCTGCCTAGAATCGCCAGCTTCCTCAAGGACGATCTATCGAAGGAGCCTCTCTCTTCCAAAGCAGAAAAGAAACGACTCTACTACGTCACACGAATCGAACAAGCTCACCAGGATTCAGCAGCACAGGATATCATCATGAAATACGAACGTAAGAATTATCATCATAATCACCGGTCATTTTATTATTAAATTATTAATTCATTTATTAATAGTATTGTTAGTATGTAGGTAAGTATGTATGTATGTACTTTATTGAACCGCTTGCAAACACAACTGCGGGCACATCATAATATGAACGTTCAAAAGATGTAGACTCTCAAAATAAACATAACAAGCAATTACACAGCAAGTAGAACATCCTCAAAGTAGTTAGAGTAAAGTAATGTACACTCATAAAATAATCATAACTAGCAATTAAACAACAGACATCCCAGAGTAACTAGAGTAAATAGAAACCAAACAATACTAGGCCTAGTATTATTACTTCTGTCAATTATCATTGCTGTCATTATTATTACTGTTATTATTATTATTATTATTATTATTATTATTATGGTTTTTTTTGTCTTACTTCTATCTGTGGACTTTGCTAAACAAGAGACGCAATATAAAAAATGCTTAAATACAATACAATATATGCACTTACATACTACAATCTACTACAAACTAACTTGTATATATATATATATATATATATATATGGGTTGGCGAGAATCGTGGGATCCAATTGTATAATTGCTTTTGTAAATCGTGACCATTTTGGTCACATGCTTCCTCTCCGCCAGGCCCCTCTCCGTTGACATAGCAACACTATCTCCCTCCTGATGTTTTCGACATTCGATTCTTACGTTTCCGGAAGTAATATCTGTGGGATGGACACTCAGAGACAGAGTGAGAATAAAAGACAACTTAGGGTGAGGGAAAGAGAGAGGGAGAGACAGAAGGAGAATGATTATAATTTGTCCGCGTTGTGTTTAGTTTTTTTCGGTGATGAACGAGAGAAAGAGTGACAGACAGACAGACTGACAGAGACAGGCAGACGGAAGAAGCGGACAGATGGAGAGAGAGCAAAAGATTGAGGAAGATAGACAGACTGAGACAAACGGGGAAAAGATATACACAGATAGACAGAGATTGTTTATGACGTCTAGCTTTGTCCTGTGACTCTGGTGGCGGAGGTGGAGGTGCTGAGCGTCGGTCTACTTCTGTCCTTCGGGGCAATGTCCTTCCCACTCCATTCAACAGAATCTCGTTTCCACCTGCGGCGGAACAGAAGACAACAGTACAGACGACAAACCAGGTTGACTTAACAATCACCGTCATCGCTCTCTGTCTCTCTGTGTGTCCGCCTCTTTCTCTTTGTCTCTCAGGTTGTCTCTGTCTCTGTCTGTCTGTCTCTCTCTGTATCTGTCTCTCTGTCTGTCTCTCTCTGTCTCGCTCTGTCTCTCTCTGTGTCTGTCTGTCTGTCTGTCTCTCTCTCTCTCTCTCCCTGTCTCTATACCTCTTTCTCTGCATCTCTGATTCAATAGCTAATGATTAGGATTATGAAGGCGATAATGAAAATGATATTAATAATAACGATAACGGTAACAGTAATATTAATGTATTGTTATCGAGCATTTATATGGCGCCCGTTCAAGATATCTTATCAGAGACACTCTAAGCACTGGCCTAAATTATACTAAATGAATGTCGCATGAAATGAGTCACCAGTGGTGGGCCCACGCATAAGCGTGGAACCAACCAACGATTCTCGTCGACAGCTCACATATGGCATGGATGTTCAGAATCTCTGGGCCTAGTTGTGTCGATGAGTAATGCATGTATGTCCGTCTTTCTATGTCTCTCTATCTCTCTCCATCACTCTCTGTCTCATTATCATTTCATCATCCTCATCATAATTATCTTAATTCTTATTTCGTTTTATGGTTTATTCTGAAAGGTGCCGACTGCCTACGAAGTTCTGCCTTGTGACCAAACGTAAGAGCAAACATTGCAATAATTAACAATAAAAAATGATTTATATTTATGATTACCGTAAATTATAATCATCCATAATTTATCGTAATTATAATTACATCCATTCTATCCATCCATTATTAATTATGGATAGATGAAAGGATAATAATTATAATAACCAATATCTGCTTCTATTAATTTGATCACAATAATAATCTTGTTGATTGCAACTATTGGAAACATTGCTATCTCTAATAATACTATTATCTTACTTATGACAAATATTGCTTTGATATAGAACAAAGCACGCAACACATAGAATAGAATGTTTAGACAACGAATGAACCAGAATGGAACAGAACACAACTAATTAAATCGAATAGAGTAGAATGAGACAGGACATCACATAACGTAAAGAATGGAGTCAAATAGAACAGAATAGAACATAGTTGAACACAATAGAAGAGAACAGAACAGAATAGAACATAGTTGAACGCAATAGAACAGAACAGAATAGAACAGACCGTGTATATACAGCAGATTCTAACCCGATCCGTTTAGATATGAGGAGGTCTGTCCGAAGGTAGTCTACTCCGAGATGACTCTCCATGGCACAGCTCATCCATCCTCCTCCTCCATCCTCACAAACGGGACCAAGCATCCCATCGTTCATCCTCCGCATCCTCCTCCTCTTCCTCCCATTCATTCCGCTCGTCCTCCTTCTCCTCCGCCTGTGTACGACGAGGCGTTCCAGTCCAATCCGGAACGAATTCCAGAGGCGTCCGAATCAGGTGATTACCAGGATTTGGAGCTTTATATGTAACACAGACGAAGGCACACATACATGCACATGTATGCACGCATACAAATAATAACACATCACACTTTAATTGCACTTTAATTGAATATTAAACTGTAACACAGACGAAGGCACACATACATGCACATGTATGCACGCATACAAATAATAACACATCACACTTTAATTGCACTTTAATTGAATATTAAACTGTATCATCGTATCTTAAGCAAATAGTTAGTTTTAAAAAAATGTTACTTACATAAATAGCGTTGACTTGTATGTGTTACCCCAACCATACTTGTAAAACATAATTATAATGGTTACTTTGCCAGCGGGACCAAGGTCCCTTAAGGGTTTTTATCATCTCTTTCCAATTTCTCCCGATGGCTCTCTTATGTATTCATCATTGTTGTGTGTTATTTCGCTGTTTGTTTGATTGTATTGAAACAAAATGGTGGTTATGGTTGTGCCTTGAGTAGTTATCTTAAAAGAGCGCTATATTATTTTTGATTGATTTAAGGAATTAATTAGTGAGTAATTCAAAACCTACAATACCCAATCTTCTTACCTAACTATAACCACCTGCCCAACATTCAATGCATCTAACCATTCATTCTCTTCCATCTATTCATCCATTTACTCATCCAATATCCATCCACAAATCCATCCATTCATTCTTACTCCATCCATTCATCTAAAAATCATCCTTTCATTCATCCACCCATTCATCCATTCTTACACCAGTGAATTAATTTGTCACTTGTGGTGATCGTCTCATGATAGATAGTGACACCGACTATGAAGAGTATGCCGAGACCGAGGAAAAGGAGGACGACTCGAAGAAAAGCAAAGAATCGCAGCCAATCCGACACAATTCATCGAAACTGAAGACAAAGTGAGTCGCTTACGAATTTTATTAAAGGATGATGATAATAGCGATGACAATATTGATAAGGAAAATCTTGAGAATAATGATGATAATAATGGTGAGAATAAAAATTGTAATAATAATAATCATTACTATGA
Source organism: Bimastos eiseni (assembly GCA_959347315.1). Classification (NCBI taxonomy): domain Eukaryota; kingdom Metazoa; phylum Annelida; class Clitellata; order Crassiclitellata; family Lumbricidae; genus Bimastos; species Bimastos eiseni. Next base: position 25,328,926 of record OY365813.1, on the reverse strand, counting down.
TATTGACGATATTGATGATGATGATGACGACGACACGACGACGACGATGATGGTAGTAATAATAAACATGGTATTAGTAGCAAAAGTTTAAGCAAAAAACCAATTTATACGTCGCCATGATGCGTGATGCTACATGTTGGTCGTCAGTTCATAGTTGCGCGATTGGCCACAGGAGAGGTTAAGTATTTGTAGCATTCGAAGCTGAGCCAAACTATTTGTACCCAAACGGTTTCAGTTCCGGATCTCACAACGTGTAAGTCGCGGATCTTTTGTCCCGTGTCAGAAATTGCAATGACTAACATTAAAAACACATTTGTGCATCGTGTATGGGAAGCGATTGTAATTATGTATTTTCAGGCTGTCGTTATTGGTTTTATTACGGGTAGAAATATGTTGAACGTTGTTTTGTTATCGAGTTTGCCGCAATTACAAGTATTGAGGATAACGTGTTTAGGCCAAAGCTTGATACTAATAGTTACGGTGTTTATCTGAGAAGTTGAGTAAATTATTTACTCTTGTTTGCGAATTGTTCCGGGTTGTAATTGCTGTTTACTTTCAAGTTACGAGGATTACAGTTAATGGAGTTACGCGTTGAAAAATTACGGTGTAAATCGGAGGAGTTGCGTAAACGTTAACTCTTTACTCTTGTTTACGGCTGATTGTAACCGTTTACTTTGAAGTTACCGAGTGTTACGGTTGGTGGTCACGCTTAGAGTTATACGTTCAAAGATTACGGTGTGGATATGGAGCAGTACGCTATGCGATGAGAGGGAATGCGAACTTAGGAAAAAATGATCGAAATGGGAAGCAGGGAGAAGTGGGAGAGGAGTGGGCTTACGAGGTGGAGGAGTGGGAGGAGGAGAAGGAAGAGGAGGTCAAGGAGGAGGAGGAAGAGGTCAAGGAGGAAGGAGAGGAAGTGATCAAGGAGAAGGAGGAGGAAGTGATCAATGAAGGAGAGGAGAAAGAGGTCAGGAAGGAGGAAGGAGAGGTCAGTGAGGAGGATGAAGAGGTCAAGGAGGAGGAGGAGGAAGAGGTCAAGGAAGTCGAACCGGACAATCGACTGAATCGAATGCTTGCTTGGCTCTTTCGGTAGGAGATGAGGGTCACCCAACGTTATTGAACTATAAAGACACACGCACACGCACCCGGGCACGCAAGCACACACACACAGACAGACAGGCAGACAGAAATGGAAAGAAAGATAGAGAGACGGAAAGACAGACAAACAGACAGACAGAAATGTCGACAGACAGACAGAGACAAAGAGATAGATTTATTGAGACTATGCAATCAGTGAGGGCTCTCTCACATTGCCTACACGACGCTAAAATTGTCGTTTACAGAACAAAGCTCTAATCTCTAATATGTTCTAATCTAACCAATTGGAAGCTACTCTGTTCTGTTTCTTTATTTTGATTCTACTCCGTTTAGCACTCTTCTTTATTCTACTCTGTTTCATGTTGTTCCATTTTATGTTCTAGTCTACTCCTTCTAATATTATAACATTATTTTCTAGTATATTCCACTCTGTTCCACTTAGTCCTATTCCTTCTTGGTTTGGTTAACTCTTTTCCATTCCATTCTTTTCTTATTCCACTCATATTGTTTTATCTTCTCTTTATTCCATTCTAGGTATCCATTTAAAATTCTATATAATTCTATTATATGCTGATTTGCGACATATTCCTTACAAACCTGGTTTAGGAGCGCCTCTAAATCTATTAATGGCGCTATAAAATGCTCAGTCACAATTACAATTACATCACATGATGTCATTTTACATTGCTATCAATGATGGCGTTATATAAACCTGGGATCAATTTACACGGCATTAAACTTGCTATTCACATTGCTAAAAACTACTACACTGCTTGCAGATCAGCAGTGCCAGTTCCAGGCCTGGATAAAGGAGGAGAGTGACGCTAGTTATCTCTTTTATCACACAGTGTCGTTAGAAAGCAACTACCAAGAGCTCTGTCTAAGCTGTTAAGTGTCAAGCGAATTTCTGTCGACGGCAACGGCATCTGTTGTCATAAGCTGTCGTTAAACTCTGGATCCAATCCAAGACATCTTTCTAAATGATGCCACTGCTTGTGGTCCAGCAGTGCTAGTCCCAAGCTTGGATAAAGGAGGAGGGCAACGCTGGTTATCTCTGTTATCACATAGTGTCGTTAAACTGCAACTCGCCAACCAACCAACATTGCTAAGCTGTGTCCATCATTCGCCAGGGGTCGCCAACAGAGCTCCACAGTCGACCTCGCTGGTAGTCGTCACACTGGCTACCTCCATCAAAAGGGAACGTTCCAGTTCCAGAGTCGCTTCTGTTTGCTCTGCGGGACGCGGTTTCTGTGTTGCAAGAGCAAGAGGTCACTCAAGGTCGTGTTGGAGGTTGACGTCAGGGAGTACGAGTTCGTGCTTCAAGAGCGGAGGGATGGAAAGACGACGTCATACCCGCACGAACTGCGATTTTCCTGTCCTGGGAAGGAGACGTTTCTCTTTTACACTGAGTCCAGACAGAACGCTGAGGAGTGGATTAAGGTAGGGATCGATTGATTGAATTGAGTCGATTGATTGAGTTGATGGTTGATTGATTTGTCGATTAATTTGTTGATCCACCCAACCTCATCCTTCCGACGAAATCGATCATTTATTCAAGCACTCATTCATTTAATCACTCATTCATTTAATCACTCATTCATTTAATCACTCGTTCATTAATTCACTCATTCATTACTTAACTCGTTCCTCAGTTCACTCCTCCATTGATCCAGCCAGTCATTCATTCATCTATCCATTCATCAATGCACTAGCTGCTAATAAAGCCTCTAATAAATTAATGAGCCCATTCATTCACCAATTCAATAATTCATTCCATTCATTAAATAGTTCACAGGTTTATTCCCCAACTTATTGATCCTCCCATTCATTCATTCGAACATCGATTTTTAAATATTCAGGTGATTTATTTATTCACCCGTTTATAAATGCACCCATTGATTAATTCACCCATTCATTAATTCTCCATTTGTGTCTTGCAGGAGTTAAAACGGGCGACGACGTTGAAGCAAGATAGCGTGGAAGCCCGTGAAGATTCCGTGTCACTGATCGATGACACAGATAGACAGGTACTTTAACACAGACAGTAATAATGATAATAATGATAACAATAATAATAATAAAAGTAATAATAATGATATTGATAGTAAAAGTAATAATAATAATAATAATTGTAATAATAATAATTAAAGTAATAATAATGGTAACAATAATCATAAGAGTGATAATGATAATTATAATGAAGAAAATAATAATAATAATAATATAAATGATAATGATAATAATAATCATAAGTATAATAATCTTAATAATAATAATCTTAATAATAATGACAATGATATTAATAATAATAATAATAATAATAATAGTAATAATGATGATGATGATGATGATGGTGATGATGATGATGATGATGATGACAATAACATTGGTAATTAGAATAATTGCAGTAACAATAGTTACGATAGAAATGAAAATAATAGTAATAATAAGATATTATTATCATTATTATCATTTTTTCATGACGATTGTTTTTAGTCGGACGAGACGAACATCAGTGGTGGAAATATTGAAAAGGCAAAAACGCTCAGTCATAATGTCTCTGGTAAGTAGCCAATTTGAATACTTCAAATATCAGTTCCTCTACTTTGCCAACCATTGGCCTCTCGCTCAGGAACACGCTCCCGTTGGCTTTGCGGTTGTGGCCCAAGGTCCACTCGGACTCCGTTTTTACTCGCCTTAGAAGCGCTCTTTTTAGCCGTGCCGGGGTCGGAAGTGCTGCTGAGTAGTAGCCTTCAGGGGGCGCTATACAAATCTTCGTAATGAATGAATGAATGGATGAATTACCTTCGATTTCATTCTTACCTTCAAGTGCCATTTCCTCTACCTTCCCATACCCTTACCATCTATTACCGTCACCTACCGTATCCACTTCCATCATGTTCCATCACCGTAGCATGACCTATTCGTGACGTCGTTTCAGATGATGTAAGGAAGAAATCGAAACTGCAGAACCTTCTGGGAACAGTGGGGAAGAAACTGGGCAACAAGACAAAGAACCTTTTCCAATCGGTCGACTTTGGCCAACCGAAGGCTGAGCAGGAATTCGGTCAGGAGCTATATAAATATATACAGCTCACAAACACATGCACATTATGAAATAAATAATGTATTTATCCATTTGATTAATTGTCTATTCAGTTCATTTAATCACATTTATTTCGTTTCATTTAATTATTGTGTTTATTCGTTTTGTTTTTTGATCGTTCTCGTTTGATAAATTTTTTATTTATTTATTTCATTATTAATTATAATTATTTTCATTTGTTCATCGAAATTCCACTTGACTTATTACTATCATATCTATTATCGTCTCCATTTTTCTGTTGACTAATTAATACTGATGACAACAATAATGATGATAATTGATTACTCATTATAAATATAGTGAAAGTGATTAGTACTTTTAATAATAATGACTTTGATGATGATGATTAATAATTATATTTGTAATTATTACAATACAATGACAGGAGTTAAATTTGTTTATTTGTTTCATTTATGTAGAATATATTTAAAATGTCAATACTAATAATATTTATATGCTCATTAAAATGTCATGTTATTGACCATTCATTTAGTTTCGTCAGTTAACTAATTGATTTGTAATCAAAGGTTACGTCAGCATTCGCTCTGAGGAATTCACAGGTGACCGTTGGTTCAAGAGGTTTTGCCGAATAGAGCATGGTCATCTCAACTGCTACACTGACCAGTGGTCAACCGATGTCCGGCCAGAATTCAGCATTGACCTTCGCGGGGCACAACTGAAGCCCCTTGAGGAGAGGAACGAACTTAAGATCAAGCTCGTCAAAGACGGAAAAGAACACTGCATCAATGTGAATAATAATATATTATTGGTTTTAATCGTATGCTTTAGACACCTCTTTTAGGAGTAGAGGCATTATATAAGTAGATTATTTGCCCCACCATTAAGATAGTTCGAACGTGGTTGTTGCAGCTTAACGACGCTGTGAGGGAACAAAGACCATTAGCGTCGCCCTTCTCCTTTATCCAGGCTTGGGACTGGCATTGGCCCAGTAGTACTAGGTGGCAGGAATTAGCTCAATCGTGCTTCAAATGAGAGTATTTATATTTTGACTCCAAATCTAAAAAGAGGTGTATAAGGCAAGCTTTTATAGATCATCATATTTTATGATAAACAATGGTGAGTGTTAATTTAGGATATGACCTAATATAAATACTGACCATTTTATTAACAGACAGGTTAGAACAAAATTAACCCAGGGGAAAACGAAGATGATGGTTGGTGTCATGGACTTCCTCCTTGGTTGTAGTCATCAAGGCTGGGCCTTTCCTTACTGATTCACTTCAGACTTAATAGTAAAAGGAATTAAATATGCATCTGAGATTTAAAAGTTGACCAAACGGCAGTTCCTATAGATCGTGTTCATAGTTCTCACATCCGCCGAAGGATTCTAATGCACGGTTTCAACAGGTGTATACAGGTGAATAAATCCCTTCCTACAATTCGATAGCCTTTGAAGTTCTATCATTAAAGCAGCAAAGCGGGTATTGTGTCAGAATACACAGGGCCGTTGCCCCGGCATTCCTCCGTGATCGACCGCTGGGGTGTTATGACCGTCTGCTGAAGTAGGTCGGAACCGTTTCTGGTCAGTTGTTCGCCTTGTAACATCCACTGCCCTATTGGCTTCAGTTCAGGTGTCGACCGGCGGCTGGTTCCATCAACCATGGCCATCAATTGAATTGTTCGATATAGATCTCCTGAGTAATCGGGGCCATCCGACATCTCGCTGCCTCCCACTGTGACAGTCTGACAAGATAAATATCATGATTTTGTTCAATCTATGTTAGCGATTGTTGCAAACTATTGCAGATGACCGATACCATGCACCACGGGCAATGGCTAGTGACTCTGATCCAAGAGACTGGCTACGCGAGCCAACTGGCTTCAAAGTCATCGAGCAATAAAGACGTCTACGCACATCCGGTTCTCTATGAGGAGCTAGCTCAGTTTCTAGGTAGTATAAAGATGTAATTCTTCCATCCATTCATCCGTCCACCCATCCATTCATCTATCCATTCATCCATCTAGCCATCCACTCTCTCACAACACATTGCCAATTGTGCCATGGCTGTGGTATGTTTCTTATATTTTGATTTGTGATAGCAAAGATCATTGGCGTCGCCCTTCTCCTTCATCCAGACTTGGGACTGGCGCTGCTGGACTTTAGGCAGTGCTGAGCTTTGTATGTTGATATAACGTGATGATGATTATATATCCTCTGATTGACAGCGTAAAATGAGGTGTCTAATGCATTTCGAAATGGATTGGATCCAGGATTTAACGACAGCTTATGCCAACAAAGGCCTTTGCCGTCGACATAACTTTGCTTTGCATTATACGAAATAATATAATGTTGTATATTTATATCATAAATTGTATCTTAGTCGTAATTCTTATTGCTCGCTCTATCTTTACTCTCTCACAGCTCCAAGGACGTCTCTTTGCGATTGTTTAAAACGATTTCTTTATGTTTTTCATTCATTGCTTGTGCATAAATTATGTTTTATTAACTCAGTCAGTGTGCCGGAGGTTCAGTAAAGTACATACTTACTCTTTTCACCAATCCATTTATCTAACTATCCATCCTTGCCTGATCCTAACCATTCAGTCACTGACCTGTCCTACCGTGACCTAACCTCATTTGCTGAACCCTAATTGGCTTGTTCTATCAATCTCTCCAGACCTCGATGGCGTTACCGTGGACGATACGAACCTTGACGACGAGCCGCCTCCCCTGCCAACCGCTTCTCCACCCGCATCTCCCTTGCCAGAAGGGGAGAATTCACGGAGGAAGCAGGCTGACCCTGAGGGCATCTATCTACAACCCACAGAGTGGCTGCATGACGTTGAGGAACTCAAGAGGAAGAAGCGGAGAAAGGCTTTGAACGTCGCTGTACGTCTAAAATTTAATGCATTTAAGACACCGCTATAATAGAATTAACTGGTGTTACCTAATCGTGATACTTGATACCTTCAAACTTGTATCAAACGAAACCTTATATATGTAAGATGACCCATAGTTTGGCGACTACCGACAGACTTGACTTGACAACATGTTAATGGAACCAATTGATAGTTTTTAGAAGACGACTACCCGCATTGAGAATACTGCAACTGATTGCAGTCCATCAGTGACAGTCTGAAAAATGGACAACGGAGGAGGGCGACGCTATTGATCTTTGTTATCATACAGTCAGTGTCGATAAACTGCAACCAACCAACTGTCACTCCTAGCGCTTTCTCAGTGCCAAACCCAAGGCTGGATAGAAAAGGAGGGTGACAAAAATTATCTCTGTGATCTCACATAATGCCTTTAAACGAAAACTACCACTGCTTTAACTGTTCAAACGTAAGGTCACATTGAATATGAGTTAATTAAATATCATATTATGTAAATATAAGTTCATCCAGTTATCCATTAATATCTGTCTTTTTGCAGCCATGTCCTGTACGTGAAGAGGAGTCTGAATACATCAACAGAGACTTTGCCAGAACAGCCTTAAATTCACGAGGTATGAGATTATGAGCGAACGAGTGGGGGAGAGAGTGAATGAACAAGGAATGAGTTGTTGAAATAGGGATTGAATGATTGAACAAATGAATTTGTGAACGAATGAATTAATCAACGTATGAATGAATAAGCAAATGTTGTAGTGTTGTAGTTAAATGTTATGGCGCTGTAGTTGGATGTCGTTTAAAAGACGTTTTTAAATAGGAATGCTTCATGATCATTACACACCTCTTTTAGCTGTTGTATTTGTCCTTAGAGTATAGCGGGTAAAGTACCCAAATATGGGCACCCTAAGGATTTTATCGTGTAATTCATAATCATACTTACGAGTAACTAAAACAATGTATGTAAAGCCAATCATCAACACATTTGTCACTAGATTTATAATAAAGTAACAATAAAATGTCAACGTTTACTTGAAAAATATGGAAAATATAAAGGGCATCAAAGTGCCCATAATTGGTACTGGTGTCCTAATGATGGGCACCGGTGCCCAAATAAAGTTCCAAGTGTCAATGTAAGTCCAAATACTGGGATGCTACTCCAAATAACTCTGGAATTAGCCTATAGGATATTAAACAGTTGCAGTTACACCTGAATGATCTGAAACTCTATTTTACACATGGTGGACAAGTAAAGTTATTATCGTATAAAATTCTAAATCCTTCTGCGCAAGAAAAGTGAATGGATTGGCACTTCGAGCTGCGTAAACCATACAGTCTTGACTCCATATCCAAAATGAGATCGGTTGGATCATCTTCCTGTTCTGGTGTTAAAGTGTGGGATGACTAAGCGCTTTCCAAACTCCTTCACCTTTTTCTGCTTTTTTTACATGTCTTTGCAAAATTTCTCGAGGTATACCATGTCGCTTTGCTGCTTTTTGCTAATTCCACTCTGAGGAACAGCTGATACTGCCCATTTCAGTGAATGCTCACTCCACTGGTCTCTTCCTTCTTAACATTCTGAAATTTTGAAAACCACATGTCTTACAGAATATTAAAGTAGGCCCTCTATAAGGCAACAAAAAACTTATCAAAAACTTAACACCTCACGGTCGTGTCATCCCACCTTTCATGAAATTAACTGGCTCTGCATTACAAGCTCACATAGGACCTAAATGTCAAAATCTGTCTATTAATGTAGTGAGTGCACACAAATTCATCTGCTTTGCATGTTTCATCACATGTAAACATTCTTTCAACTTGAGGTCTATGATCTTCATCTGAAGCTGACTTTATTGTCACACGATCATTTAAAATATTTTGAAACCATGCCTGAATGGAATAAACTGCCCGATTTAACTTGCAAATCTTAAATATTATTGCTCTTCAAAATCAACCTGAAGACTTATTTGTTCAAGATATATTATGACTAGACTTTCTCAATACATACTTTTGTGCAAAATTCAGGCATGTTATAATTGACAATTTGAGCGACCTGTTGAACGCAAATTGCATTTTCAAAGGCCACTAGACCGTTGCTAAAAAAATTAGTTTGGCTTAGAACATCTATTTTCATTCTGTTAAACGTATTTATCTTTTACAATATGCTGACTCATATAAAATTATTAGCAATAGACTTAATATGGGCACCTGCTGCCTTAATATGGAAAAATTACCTCAAAGTCGTCCATCAGATACGCTCAAAGTAATCGAGGAAAAAAATCCCCGATTTTTTTAATTTTGTCACGGAAATTTATAAATTATACGATAATTAATCTTAAAATTCAAACATCGACCATGCAAGCTTGAATTTCAGGTGAATGATACCTGCCGCTGTAGTTCTATTGGAGTTCGACAGATGGCAGTACGAAAATAATTATATAGATACTTTTCTGGGGGGGGGGGTGCCCATATTAGGGGTATGCCCATAATAGGAAACTTTACTTACGCTACAAAGTCGAGATAAATTTTTTCGCTCTTACATATCTTAAAATCATCTCAGTCTGATATTTCCATTTCAGAGAGGGCGTCAAACAAGGACAATCGCTCAGATAAGGGGTAAGTTGAGTGCAGCGAAGAAGAAGATGTTGATGATGATGATGATGGAGACAATAATAGGAATAATAATAATACTAATAATAAGAATGATGATAACAACAGCTGTATACAACTGTTGTTATTATTGACGCAACAATTACAGCAACAATTACAGCAATGTTTACTACCAAAGTCGTGATCGTAGTTGTAACTGTAATTGTTGCTATTGCTGTTTTTGTATTGGAACTGTTGTAGTTGCAATTTGACTCCACACCTCTCTTAAGCAGAATAACCACCGTCATAAGTTCTTTTTTAATTGTAAATTATTGCGTGTCCAGCAGTTCTTGGATGAATCTACATACACACGAACAAACAGTTTTTTCTCTTCTCTTAACTGCTCGTTCCAAGGTTCCCTATAAATCCTCCTTGGTTAATTAGCGATATTAAAGTTGATCTTAGTTTTCACAAATCAGTAAATAAGAAAACAGATAATTCTGAACTTATCCGTCTTCTTTCCTTGGAACATATCAATAAATATCATGACTATACACACATATACACTGATGGATCTAAACTTGATAACTTGGTTGCTGCTGCATAAACAATCCATTCCTTAGAGATAGATAAACAAATCCGTCTCTGTAATGATTCTTGTATATATGCCGCTGAATTAACTGCAATCAAAGAAGTTTTGTTATGGATATCAGAGAATGAAAAACCAAGATAATAAGAAATTTGCTGTTTTTTCTGACTGTTTGAGTGCTCTTACTTCTATTAAAAGTAACTATTCACACTCTAAACCACTCCTTTTACAGGAAACAATGGTAGCAATGAATCAAAATTAGAGGAGTAACATATGTTTAATTTGGATTTCTAGTCACGTTAATATATTAGGTAATGAAACAGCAGATGCTTTAGCAAAACAATCTCTTAATTTGCCTATTATAAATTCAAGAAATTATTTAGAATTACAAGAAATCTTTTCCATTATAAAATCTCATGTAGTTAATGAATGGCAGATTGAATATGACAGTGACTCCAACGGTCAGCGTTATAAATATATTTGTCTTGTGATGGACACAAGCTTAAAATTTAGTGACCCAAATAGAAGGAAAGAGGTTCAGATATCAGGATTAAGATTAGGAAAAGTAAATCTAAATGAAAGACTTCTTCTTATGAAGAAACATGAAACTGGACTTTGTAGTTTGTGTAATGACACAGAAAATATTAGCCATTTATTGTTAAATTGTAGAAAAGAGAACATCTCTAGAACATTTAAAGATGCATGTGTTTTATATAAAATGGATTTTAATACAAAGAATTTGCTAAGTGATGGTATGTAAAGTAAAGTTAACATGCTTGTAAACCTTATTAGTAAGGGAAAAGTTGTGTAAATGTAGTCCTAAACAAAATTATTTTTTTGTTTTTTGATGTGTGAAAATAAATTGCTAAAATGTGCAATAGTTACAAAGGTCTTGTTTTGTTTCTTATGGATGATGTTATTGACCGTTGTGTATGTTAAGTGAGGGAATTGAGTGGTGTGATCTTGGTAAACATTATGCATAGTTACAGTCTGTAAATATCTGTAAAAAGTTTTGCATTAGATTAAGAAATCTTTACTCAGATTGAAATTTGCTAAATGTAATTCAACCCATACTCAGGTGCTAGTGCTAATAGATGCTGTAGAGTGGCTAATGCTTTTGATAAAAAAAAATCTTTATTTCAAATACCTTGCATTGATTGTGTTAATTAAATGCTTATACAAATAATATTGACCTCATTTCAGCCATTTCTTACATATATATGCATTTATGACAAATGTTATTGGAGTTGTATTAGAAATTATAATGAGTAAGTTAAAATTTATGCAAAGATGTAGTTCACTGTATATTATCACTTAGTATAACATTTAGACTTACATTATTAGAAAATATTTCTGTAATAATGTTTAATAGTATAAGAACATTATGGCAAAATCCAAGCCCAGAATTCTTTGAAGGTATGATGATTAGATAAATATACTTAGTGATTGGTCATACACAATTTGTTTTATTTTGAACATTTCTTGATCCAAATATTGATGCAAATATTGTTACATTTGCATGAGATACCACATGACACGTACTATAGATGATGTTAATCCGTTATTAATTATGTGTAAAACAGTTAACATTAGTTTAAAGTTCAGACAGTTATGAATTATGTCTTTTGGACGCTATGAATTTATTATCACTGTGCTGTATATGTTTCAAATCGTTGTCAACGACCACTGATGTCATACGACGACGTTAAACTGTGGAATAATAAAAATAAATTATTGTAACTACAACAATGATAATAATTGTATCATATATAGTTGTAGTTATTTATTGTTGTAATAATGATTTGAATAATATTAAAGTTAGTTATAAAAATAATGACTATTATAATGATAATAGCTATGCTGTGATCATTAATTACATTGGGAATCCTTCTCTATTCCAGGTCAATCAACTCCAGCAGCTCGTATCCCAATCTCACATCCGTAGGGATAAACAACGACGGTGGAGAGAGACCCAATGGCTCGGACGCCCCACGGGGAGCCACTGGACCGGAAGGCCTGGCCAGGAACGGACGAGCTGGTGGGAAATTCCGCCCGTCATCTGCAATGGTTGAATCGTTGGAAAATTTGGCCGATAGGTCTGAGAGAAATAGAGGTTCAGAAGTGACTAAGGTAGGTAGAGAAATATAGCTCATGGAAAACTTGTATTCCTTGCGCTTGGCTATAAAGCGGCGCTTTAGAAGTTTGAAGATTATGATTATAAAAGAAATTGCTTGTTGACGTGTTTCAGTTTCACTTCATATTGTACTCATTAATTTGTTCATTCATTCATTCATTCATTCATTAATTAAGTCATTCGTTCATTCATTAACTCATATATATATATATATATACACGGTGATTCATTAAAAAACGTACCCCTAGATATTTAATTGTAACTCCGTCAAATATCGGTTTATGTCAAAAAAATTTTAAGTGAACATAGAGGAATCAGTTCTGAATAGGAAGAAAGTTACAGTTTATGTTCAAATTGACCCCCTCGGGCAGTAACACACGCGCGAAGACGCCTACGCCACTGCCTGACTGACTCATCAATGATGCGCTGATCCATTTCATCCCATACCTCCACAATTCGGTGACGCAACTCGTCGACATCATGTATTCGATTTCTGTAGACTTTTTCCTGCATGACGCTCCATATCTTATAGTCCACTGGATTCAAATCAGGGCTATTAGGTGGCCAGTAATTAGGCGGGATGAAATCAGGTGTTTCAGTTTCGAGTAACGCAACGGTCTCCCGAGCTCTGTGCGCAGGAGCGCTATCCTGCTGGAAGATGAAATACTCCGTTATCTCACGAATGTCAGGCAAGAGATCCTGCATTAGTAGAACATCTCTGTAATATTGTCCATTAATCTTAACACCTGGTTCGATGAAATGGATGTTCGTACGACCGAGTGCAGATACCCCGACAGATACCATAAGGGACTTGCTGAAAGTTGGTCGAGTCCGCAAAAGACGATTTGCTGGAACGTCTCTCTTCCTTGTACCGGCTGAGACATAAATACGATCATTCTGACTGTTACTGGGTGCTACCACAGTAAACAATTTCTCATCAGTAAACCAAATGAAATTCACTAAGCTTGCAGGATACAACCTCAGTAGCTGACGGGAACGTGTCAATCTTGCTTGCTTGTTGGCTGCTGTGAGTTCTTGAGCGTGTCGTTTCTTTAAACATCGCAAATGTAAATCATTCTTGACAATTCTCCAAACTGATGTCTGACTGATTCCTATTTCTCGAGCAATTTGTCTCTGTGTGCGATGCGTTTGCGGCATATCTTCCTGGCTGAGCACCAGCGATTCAACCTTTTCAGCATTGTCGGTTGTTGCTGCCGTACGCGGGCGGCCGCTGCCTGGTCGACGATGGAAAGACCCAGTTTTGTCGATCTTTGAAAGTAACGCATTTAATCCACCAAGAGTCCACTCTTTATCAGGAAATTTCTTTAGAAAACGTTTTGCACTGTACTTTTTATTCTTTCGTAAGAATGTAACAAATTGTTTATCCTCTTCGGTAAACACCATTTTCTCGCGATATTTTCGTGACGTCATTAGTTTCGTCAATCGCGTTGCGTCATTTTAGCTTGGTGTGTCAAATGATTTATGTAGCACTTGAATAGAATATCAAGCATCATTATTCTGAAATTTCATTAAAATTAATGGTCATTTACCTGAGTTATGCTAACCTATGTAAGGTACGTTTTTTAATGAATCACCGTGTATATAAGCAATGGTAGATATATACATTACGATGATGGAAATGTAGTATTTCATATCAGCCAACGTTATACCATCCTTACCATCGATTTAAAGTTGTAAAATGTTCTCCCATCTCGATATTCACGAGCAATTTCACGTTCGATGATTCACTGTGTAACAGTGTGTATGGACCTTGAGCACAATTGCTCAGAATTACAACTGCAGTTGCGTCGTGGTGGCGTGTGCACTTCTGAGCAAAGAATGTTAATATCAATTTTGCATTGATAATATATGATCTGTAAAAACCTATGATAGGAGTTTAGTTATAATGTTGTGGTACCAAAATGGCGGTTACAATAAAAGTGTGCCATCTTTGTCTTTCCAGGGTTCCAGCCTTTCCTTTGATCGGTCTGCTGGGTTATTAGGTCAACCACTAAAGAAGCAAGATGAGCAAATCAAAGGTTATTGAAGACCTTTTTAGTGTTCATAGTTTATTCCTTCATTTCTTAATGATCAGTATTGCACATTCAAAATTTATTAAAGAGCACCAGCTTATTCACGAGCGCTGCGTTAGGTCGGAGGAGTCCTGAGATCGGCGAACAGAGAGAAAGACAGACAGACAGAAAGAGAGTGTGTGTGTGTGTGTGTGTGTGAAGAAGACAGAGACAGAGAGAGTGAGAGCCAGAGAGATAGTGAAAGGGGCAGAGACAGACAGAGACAGAGTGAGCAGGACACAGAGAGATATGTATTTATAAGCAGACAGTCAGACGTACAAACAGACGGGTAGACAAACTGACACAGATGGAGAGAGATAGAGTGAGAGAAAGATAGATTGCCAGAGAGATAGACATAGATAGGCTGGCATAGACAGAAAAAGAAGGTGATGGAGGGACAGACAGGGTGAACGATAGACAGACAGAGAGAGACAGAGAAGGCAGAGGAATATTTTTTATTTTATTTAATTTCGATTTGTATTGTTTCATGTGACAGGTTGTCAAAAGAAATCACAGGACCGAGCAACGACTAAAATGTAGGCACAGAATTTATAGGAAACAAT
Source organism: Bimastos eiseni (assembly GCA_959347315.1). Lineage (NCBI taxonomy): Eukaryota > Metazoa > Annelida > Clitellata > Crassiclitellata > Lumbricidae > Bimastos > Bimastos eiseni. Next base: position 25,313,922 of record OY365813.1, on the reverse strand, counting down.
TGTTTTGTTTTGACTTTGATATCTCAACATAAAAATGGCTCTGATTTTATTTGAAAACTCTTAAGTCAATCATTATTATAATGACGAGGATGAGGATAATGATGAGGATGATGGGGGTGGTGGTGGTGGTGGTAATGGTGGTGGCGGCGGCGGCGGCGGCCGCGGTGGTGAGGATGACGACGACGATGATGACGACGAAGACGGAGATGATGACAACAAAGATGAAGATAACGATGATGATTTTGATGCTCAAGTTTATGAAGATGAAGATGAGGAGGAGGAGAAGGAGGAGGAGGAGCAGGAGGAGGATGACGACGACTATTATGATGATGCTGTCGTTGTGCGCAGTGTTTGGGACGAATTGCTGAAGAGCAACAAAACTCGAACGAGTGGCAGCGAATCAAGTGACGATCTCAACAACAAGAAAATGGTTCAGAATCTCGTTCAGGTATTCTTACTATGCTCACTACTCCTAATACTACGACTACTACAATAATCTTACTATTACTACAACTACTACTGCACATACTGTAACTGACAGCGATGATAGCATTAGTAGAGATGATAAAAATAATAAATATAATTTTGAAATCACTATTATTATTATTATTATTCATTCAGTCGATCAACGAATGAACCAGCGAAAGCGACGGCGTTAACTCGTTGTATAATAACGGACAGTCTCTGGAATAGGAAGAGTGTTTCCTTCGTTTCTTCTGTCGCCTTGGTCAGATGTCTGCCTAGGTCAATGTTGAGCGAGAGGCCTCTTGAATTGATGGGGCATATTATTATTATTGTTATTATTATTATTTTTATTAATATTATTATATTAAAAACAAATGGCATTCCCTTGCTGGACAGCTACCGAGAGTAGCTGTCCAGCGAGGACAATATTAATATTATTATTAATAATAATATTGATATTATTAATATTATTAATAACAATAATAATTATTATTATTATTAATTATCGTCCTCGTAGGACGATAATTATCATCGTCATAATAATTATCGTCCTCGTAGGCCGACCGCCATCCTCACGGTATCGTCCTCGACTGGAGGACGATACCGTGAGGGTGGTGGTCGGCCTACGATTAGGGGTGGCCATCTGCGAGCCGCACACCTGCGCATGCGGCGCCCTCGTCTCTGCCAGAGGCGCACATGGCCTGTCCTGTTCATTGGGTTTTGCCCGTCAAGCAGGACACTGTAATATCAACGACCTTATCCATCACAGCCTCAACAGAGCCGGTATTCCAGCGGTCAAGGACCCGTCAGATCTTTCTAGATTAGATGGAAAGAGACCGGACGGGCAGACCCTGATACCGTGGAGTTGGAAATGCCAATGAATAACACTATATGTGACATAATAATAAAAATAATAATAATAATAACATAATAATAATAATAATAAAAATAATAGGTTATTAACGAATATAAAAATAATGCCACCACAATAAATCACAGAAAGCATAAACTCATTATCGAACGACGTGTTACGGACACTGCACAAGGCTCTCTTTAAACACCGGAGAATTGGGTCAGTCTCTACCATAAATAATTTTGAATCACTTGGATCGCTTGTCAGCCATTATGATAACAGCTAATATTACGCTCAGTGTTAGTCAACGATATTAACTCCGGAAACAGTTTAATCATGTGTGATTATGCCACTCTCGTTCTTGGAAGGAGGAAGAGGGTGACGCCAACAAAGATAATGATGACAGCAATGACAATAATAATTAAAATAATAATTATTATTATTACTATTATTATTATTATGTCATATATAGTGTAATTCATCATTGGCATTTCCAACGGATCTGTCATCATGCCATCTGGGTCGCCGCTTGTCAGTGGATTGTAATCAGAATAGCTTGACCCCATTGGTCATCGGTCATCGAAAGGTTGAAGATTCGCTCGATCCCTCCTCGCAGCAGATCGTCGTAAGCCCATAGACGCGGGTGGTCGTGGCAAGGGGTGCATCTCAATAAATGCATGAGTTTAGGCGAGCCGATCGAATGTCTAAGGCTCAGTAGAGCGTCTTGTCTAGCGATTAGTTGCAACCTGTCGAGGGCAATTCCGAGGTCGGCCACACAGGTGTCGATGGCTGAAAGCAGGGCATCCGTCGGGGAGAGCGGAGCCCCTAGGAGCACGGCCGATGATGCACTGACTCGGGCGAACTGTCCTAGGAAGCCTTGACTAACGTCGTTGATATGGGCGTCGGAAGATATGAGTTCGCATTTTTGCGGTTGAGCGCGAGGCCAAGTTGCAGACATCCCTCTTCGATCGAGTTAACATCCGCCTCCACCACCTTAGGATCTCCGCCCAAGGTGAGGTCGTCGAGGTATCCAAAGGCCAGTGGTGAAAGCAGGTGGTTAAGGATCGGCTGTAGCGGTAGGCAGAAAAGGAGAGGTCCCAAGGGATCGCCCTGTTGCGAACCTTCTTGCGATTGTATCGTGAATCTCCCGAATTTCAGAGATGTCGCCTTGGCGTATGCAAGATGGCAATATGCGGATAAATCAGGAATGAGTTTGTCCACTGATGCGAGCATGAAATCTTGGTGCAAGCTATTGAAAGCGTTCGAGATGTCAAGCTTCACCATTATTGAATTCGTGTCCATGCTGGTCAGGAATCGTCTAGCGGCGTGGGTTGCCGCCTCGCAGCCTCCGGGAACGCCAACCCCCAGTTGTTTAGGGGTTAGGTACGGCGTGACACGTGGGACGGCGTATGCGTTGGCGCATTTAGATGCGAGTCGACGCCACACGTATCCAATGGCTATTGGCCTTAGACCACCACAGCTTTTACGGAGGGCGAAAAGAGTATCTCCGAATAAGATAGGCCAAACCTCTTGAGGGCAGATGCCCGCCAGTAGTAGATTGATAAGAGCAGTCGTCGCTCTCAGCAGCCCAGGTCCCGCGTCTGGATCTCCAATCAGTTCCGCCACGTGTTGGGGGTGCAGGCCATCAGGGCCGCCGGACGACCCCATCGGGAAAGAGGTCGATCGAAGGATGGCTGGGCGGTCACGCGGCGGGGCAGGATGTTTTTGGCATAGAAGTTCCAGTGTCTCTTCATTAATCGTCGCTGGGGTGTCGTCAGAACAAAGTATGTGAGCTGCCGCACTAATGTTTCCATCCTCCAGTTTTGCGGCTACCGCCGCCGCCAGCGCCTGTCTTCCATTCGAGCCCGTAGGCCTCTGCCCTTAGCGGGTGTCCGCGTCTGGTTGGAAGATAGTGTCGGCCAAAGTCAGCCATCCGTCATAAAAATCTGCAATGCGCTTCTTGACGATGGACGTAAGATTGCGGCGTCGGCCGCCCCTCAGTGGAGTTTCCAAAGTTCCCGCACCAAAGGCGAGGAGGCGCCGCCATCCTCCGAGGTTCGCAGGGTCCGCCAAAATGGACTCCATAATGTCGGTTAGAAGGCGGCTAGCTCCTGATCTAGCTCCTTTGTGAAAATGCCTGAGAAGACCTCGTGAGAGGCAAGGGTGTCGCACTGACCTGACAGGTCTCGGGTCCGAATTTGGGGCGGCATCGGTCGTCCGTTCTTCGTCAGTCGTGATTTGTTCGGGATTCGCATTTGTCGCGACGGTCACCGAGCCAAAAGGTGCCAAAGGGAATCCTGAAGATAAGGGCGGCTTATTCGAACCCGGACATGGATTGGCCCTGGGCCCGTGTTGGTGGACCATGCCGTCCTTGTTATGGAGTTGGCGAACTGAAGGACATACATTGCATGTCCCTTGTGCCTTCTTCTGTTTAAGTTCAAATGTCCCTATCAGGGTCGGTGAATCCGTTCTCTTAGTGATTGTGCGATGTGTTAACTTGTGATTTTGATTCATTTGAGAATTTGGGAAACAGTGATATTGTTTTAATCTTCTGGTTTGATTTCTAGAGATTTAGTTCAGTTTGTTTACAGTTGCGCCGCCATTTAAAAAATAAACGTTGCGTTGCCATTGACGACTGTGACGCAGTCGGTCTTTAAACATGGCACACGGCCATCGGCGTAATTATTTAAAAGTGCGGCCAATGTTGGTGTTGAAAATAAAGTTTAAAAAAACCAATATTATTGAAGACTTAGCTGATCAGCTGTAGTTGAAAAAATCCATCGGGTCACGAGACGACATTCCGTTAGAAGATATAAAAATCCAACGCTGACGATAACGCGATCCGTAGTATTTTTAATTTAAAAGTGGGACGTTTAAAATTGTTAAAAATATTATTATTATTATTATCATTATAAAACTGTGCGTAGTAGGGAGTACAGCGTACTGTTGTCGATGTCAGATGGATGTATGATGATGATAGTACTATTATTATAATAATAAGAGTTATAACAGTAATTAATATCAACACTCACATCTGTTATTATTTTTTCTTTTAAGATGTTTGAAAAGAAAGTTTGACTCGGTGACCTGTGGGCGACCTTTGACCTGTCACATGACCTCGTCATTCCAGCCAATAGGAACTGCAGTTGGCATATGTTTCGCTAACTAAATGAAGAATTGTAATTAATAAAACGACTTATGATATTAATAACAATTACACCATTTAACTTTTAACCATCTATAAGTTAACCATCCGAATAAGTGTCGTTAATCTAGTAATTACGAAAATAGCTTTAATAATGACCTCAACCGTTGTAATTATTAATTCTAAATGTAATACTATTAATACTAGTTTAAGTAATAATAATTGGAAATCACTTAAATGATAGATTCAACGCCTATTCTAGGTGTTGTACGTGCCTTATAAGGAATGTCGTACGTCTTTAATGAGCTGTAAGTGCTGTAATATGAAAAAGTGCTGTAAGTGCTGTAATATGAAAAAGTGCTGTAAGTGCTGTAATATGCCAAGCAAATTGCTGTCGACCCCCCGGATCCATCCATCCATCCATCCATCCATCCATTTAAATTAAGCACCGACACTGGTTGCAGTCCAGCAGAGGAACGGACAATTGCCCCCCCTCAAAGTCAGAAAATTGCTTCGCTGGACAATATTCCCCCGGACAATTGCCCCTCCTAACTAGGACAATTGCCCCCCGGGCACGCACTCGTCCAGCCACCTCCTTATCCAAGCCTTAATAAATGAGGAGGGTGACGCACTTGATCTTTTTGATCACAGTCTCGTTAAACTAAATTGAATTGCGAACCGTTATCGTTCACCATCTCGTGCGATATTCTTTTGGCATTCGTGAGTGAGGCAAATCGCATTGGTGATTTGATTGATTGTAAGTAAGATCTCGATCGCTTTGAACACCTGGGGTTCACGAAGTACGACGCGTGCCTGGATTGCCTAGAGATGAAGGACTTCAATGGCAGAGCAACGCTCACCCGCTGCTCTCCAGGCCTATTATGTAGTAACCTGGGTATAGACCTATAGAGAGGACAGGCTACTCGGATCAATACGATTAATAATGCTTCATTCGAAAATATATATATATATATCGAATATATATATACATATATATATATATATATACATATATATATATATTAATGCTTCGTTCGAATATATAATATTATGCATAGGGGCCTATTATATATATATAGGAGACTGTAATTTTCCTATATTACATATAGTACTGTATATATAATATGTATTTTAATTTTTATATATGCGTTTGTGAGTAGTGACTAGACTAGGTGTGTTTGTGTGTATGTATATAACTTTGTTTTGTTTTGCGCCTTTTCGTTAACGTCTTATTGCAAAACTCACGTGTCCAGAGTCCAACAACGGCAATTTACAATATTAGGCTCATTATTTCTCAGTAAACATAGTAGTGATGGTTTCAGTTTAACGATCTTGTGTGATCACAAAGATCTTTGACGTCGCCCTCCTTATTTATCCATACTTGACACTGGCGCCAGTTTCGAGCTACTGTCACTGAATTGGCGTCATGCATTACTGCTTTCACTTGCATATATCACCCAGATGCACTCCGTTGTGGTTCTTCTTTTGCTCTCACTTATTCTGCGATAATAATTATAGCCATTAAAAGAGCTGTGTAATGTATCGAATGGGTTTTTCTTAGTTGGCAACCTGAGTTAAATTACTTCTTTCTCTGGTTGGAAGAACATCAGGTCCAGGGATGTGGTCTCGAGACTGGAAAGCTGCGGTCTTGGTCTTGGTCTCGAATGCATCGGTCTCGGACCATCGGTCTTGGTCTCGGTCTTGGTCTCGAATGCGTCGGTCTTGGGATTGATCTCCGTCTTAAATTTGCCGGTCATTTGCCGTATCAGAGCAATTTCTTTGGTCTTTGTCTTGGTCTTGAGTTTTTGGCCTCGGGCCCAATTTTGATCATGTTGCATCTTGTTCTTGCATAGCGTCTGCTCGTACTTATAGCGTAAATATCTGCTTTAAAAGAGGTGTATCACTGTGCAGCTATAGATGTATAATTGTTAGGGGTGTCTAGATTTTCAGGCGGGCGGATTATGACAAATATTATTATTATTATTCAACAGTTTAACGACATCTTATAACAACACAGGCTGTTGACGTCTTCAGAATTTGTCACATTTCAGTTCAATTTCATATATAGTTTTAATCCTTTATCTTTATGTTGTCTTTCTTTCTTTAGTCTTTCTGTTTCTTTCTTCCTTTTGTGTTGTTCTTGATTCCATTTCTGGAAGACTGGTTGCTGAGACAGCAATATTCGACATATGGTTGTTGTAGATATTTCATAACATATAAATGATTATTACATTTTATTCCTACATATATAAACATACATATTGTCTAAATGTATATATATACATACAATGTACACACATATATATGTAAAATTTATTCATGTGGCCATACAACTTCATGAAGGCTCTTTTTTGACTGTATCGGTTATTTTCTTATTTCAGGTTTTTTCCATCCTATTTACAGGACATCAAAACAATTCCATAACATCAATGTCAAAATATCCATATAAATGTTAACAAGTAATATTTAATATTAACAGTACATCATTTATTGTATAGGATTATAGACAATATTCAATAATCCAAATCAACATAACAACCAAAAGAATAATAATAAATCCAGACATTCAGGATTACAAAATAAACGAATTAATATCAACTTAACAACTAAAGTATCAATAATAAAGTTCATCAATAATACATTCATCAATACAAAACAATCCAATTAATATGTTGTGTCCAATTGTTGGTGTTTAGAATAGTTTATGAAATGGTTTTTGCAATATCCAGCATGCAACTGCAATAACCATATTTAGTTCCCTAAACAAAGTTACAAGTTTGGACATTGAACTTACATAATGTATTATTGAATATTATTCCACTATTTACTTATACTCATTAATTTTAATTAATCTTTTTATAATAATAGTAATAATAATAATAATCAAAATAATAATAATATTTTGTGTGAATATTGTGAATATAATAATATTTTATTATTATTATTATCGTTATTATTATTATTATTATCGTTGTTATTATTATTATTATTTGTATTATTATTATTATTATTATCATCAGGGTCTTTAATGTAAAATTAATGCTGATGTCGTCCGAAGTAACCCTGCTCGTTGGACTCCTGAGCAACGAAAGTTCCCTTGAAAGCAACTGCGTTGTAGCGTTGAATAGTCATCGAGAGGCGCTGGTAGAGGAAAGTTGTCTCCCTCTGCTCCCCAGTGACAGCGCTCAGTTTGTGTCCCAGTTCTGAAAGGAAGCTTTGACCTTCGGAATTGATCTTTTTATTGTTCATTACTTGTTACTATGTGAAACAGTGAACAGTTATGCTCTTAAAGCAGAATTTATTTACTTTAAAAAGGTGTCGATAGAAAATACTTTGACAATGATGATATGAAGAATACCTGTTTAATGAAATTTCCAAAATCATAATAATTATTGATTTCTTGACTTGTCACCAACTTTGATCATACTACTACAAGTGCCAATTAAACCACTGCTATATACTCTTTCAATGCTACTACCACCGCTACGTTCCCTACAACTACTGCCACGGCTGCTATTACATTGCTGCATAATGCTACTTCTTCAGCTACTACTCTTTCTGCCATCGCTGCTATATACTAAGAGTGCTACTATGCTATGCCTATACTCTAACTACTACGACTACTATTTCAACTGCTACTAATAATAGTAGTAACATTTCTACGATTTTAGCCCAGCTAAAAGCAAATGCTGGAGGCGATTTATAATTGCAGCAATAGCTAATAGATTCGCAACGATTTACCCTAATGCGATCAGATATTTTTGCCCAGAGTTGTAGTATTTTCTAAGTCCGGTTGAGAATTGAAAAATGAGTGAGCTGATAGAAGAGGTGGTAGTAAGTGGTATGTAGGTCCCAATGACTCTTGTAGAGAAGTGATAATCTGCCACACAGGGATCGTAGACCTATGCTTCAGTTGAAGTTGAATGTTGAACGAAGTTAAGTTGGTTAAGTTGCCACTTGATAATCAGTCAATGTCTCTGTCTGTCTTTCTGTTTGTTTGTCTATCTGTCTATCTATCTATCTATCTTTCTCTCTTTCTAACTAACTATCTATCTATCTGCCTACCAACCTACTTACCTACCTGCCCACCTCACCTATCAATCTATGTATCTATCTGTATAACTATTCATCCATCCATCCATTCCTTTATCCAATATTCTTTCCTCCCTGTAATCTATCATCCATCCATCATTTGCAGTTACAGTACAGTACATAGGGCCTTTGTTCAGATTTTCATTGAGCCATCGTCTATGAGGATCCCTGACTAGCATCAACCAAACACGTGAATACATTCTGGCTTTTCTGGCTTAGAGACAGGCAGCCATGTGTGTGTGTGTGTGTGTGTGTGTGTGTGTGTGTGTGTGTGTGTGTGTGTGTGTGTGTGTGTGTGTGTGTCCAATTGTGAGTGGGTGTATGCTTGTGTTGGTTGGTGTACTTGGGTGTATCGACATTAAATGGTCAACGCAACGCAAACTATGTAATTGACTTAGATAATACATAGTTATAAGTTGAATCACTATCTCGTGCGGTATTTTGTCCGTGAATATCACTAATAATAATTATAATAATATTAATATTAATAAGTTGCAGTTTAACGACGACGCTGTGTGATAGCAATTGATCATTATCATCGGACTCCTTCTGTATCCAGGCTTGGGAGAGGCTACAAGTATATTGCAAGTACTGTCGGTATTAGCCTCGAGTTTTGCAGTCGCGGGCAGCATTTAGTTTTATGATGGTGTAACTCAAAAAAGGTGTCTACATTCATTCTTGCTTGTCGACGATATTAAGTCTTTAGTTCATTCGTTCAAACTTACATGATTACAATTCATGAGATGAACGAATGATTACATATTATCGTAGGGGTCGAATTTAACTGTATGGCACCCGGGCAAGTCAGTCCGCTCAATTGCTCGTTTAACCAGCATCGACCTCTTCTTTACCGACGCTGGACTGGCATCACTGGAGTATAGGGCAGCGGAGGGGTAAAAATTGGTAGCGTCCTCTCCTATTTGAACTTATCTTTTGACCTTCGCGAGTAGGCTACATCGGAACGGCTTTGGGAAAGCCTTAACATGGGAATGACTCCCAACAACAAAATCAGCTGACGCAATATAATTAAGTCGTGCTTTCAGTTTAATAACGCTGTGTGATAACGTAGATCATTAGCGTCGCCCGCCTACGTTATTTAGGCTTGGGACTGGCAGTGTCAGAGTCCAAGAAATGTCGGAGTTTAGCTTCATTGTTATTATTATTATTATTATTCCTAGGTTTAACGTCGTCGTATGACATTGATGGACGTTAATAACAATTCAAAATATGTACAGTACTGTGAAACTATGTTGTACTGTACAGGTTTGACATCGTCGTCAACGGCCATTGATGTAACACAGCATCAACGACCGTTGACGACGAATTAGGGCAAAGAAATTTATTTATATAAGTAGATATATGCGTTAAAAGAGGTGTCGAGAATAAATGGGGGCATTCTTTAAAAGACGTTAATACGGCGTCACATCTAAATCTTGTACGTATACTTACCACACGCGAATTCAGAAAACTATATTGGTCTGAGGCCCGATTTCAGCCCAGATACCCAATAAAAATCAGTACAAATTGAGTCAATTAGCTATGGTTTCTTGTTGATGTATAGCACACCGCTTTATAAGCCAAATTTCCGTTTATAGCGGAAATTTGGCTTACAATTTGGCTTAGTAGGCAAATTTGTTGAATATATTAAGTAAGCGGGTATATATGGTAAATGAAAATCAGCCAAATTGATTCAATTATCACAAGTTCAAACACGCTCCTTTGACTCACGCTGCCGCCGGGTGGTGGGTGGGCTAGGTGGGTGAGTAAGAAGGGCGAATTATGCTAGGTGCGAATTAGGCTAGGTGCGCGTGTTCGTGGGTGCATATAATGATGGGGTCTGTTTTAGCTTCTGACGAAGTCGATTATTGACGCATTAAGGGCCCTGGATGTTAAGAGATTAAAGTGCGTGATACGAATATGCTCTGAAGAATAATAGTATTAACGGCGGTGATTTAGACTGCAAGGTGTGTATGAAAGCCGGCACAGGTGTATCAGTCAAAAAGCGTCATTGTAATTATTGACGATTATAATGATAATAATAATAAAAATAATAATAATAATATAAATGATAATAATAATGATAATAATTATGACAATAACAATAATATTAATAATATTAATATTAATAACTAGAAATTAGCAACATCCATGATACTCCACGCTTACGAAGTCTACTTTGACACCTTCAAGAGTGAAAAAAGAATGAAATAAAATCCACTTAGGGGTCATCCACAAAAGACGTCCGCAACGAAAGGGAAAAGTTAGGGAAAATTGGAGACAAATGCGGGCACGGGAAGGGGTCTTGGACTATGCGGACGTCCGCATGTAACCATGCTACATTTTCACCAAAATCACGTCAAATGGTAATTACATCACAATCTTAGTTGTTAATAGCTTTAGATTATTCTTCACATTTGAGAAATGATATACAAAGCTTATATGCAAATAGGAGCTTAGAAATTTAAGTTTTTTTTACATAGCTTATATTCAATCTCATTCTTTGTCAATATTTGTCTATTAAAAACCGTTGCGGAAAAATAATTATCAGCAGTTGCAATGGTGGCTTACACTTGTGTGATGTGGACGTCCGCACAGGGTGAGGGGGTCAGTCGAATGCGGACAAGGGAAGGGTTAAAAAAAGTAGGGTTTTGTTCGGGCGTCATTTAGGGGACCCCTTATTGTGAGTTTTATACATTTAATGGTCAATAGAAACATTGCTAAACGCCAAAATAAAAGAAAGACAAGAAAAATTACAATAATAATATTGGCAATAATAAAAAATATACTACTACTAATGACAATGAAAATGATAATGATATGCCATTTAAGATGAGTATGAACAAACTTAACTAGGTCCATCCAGGTCTCAGATTATAATCTCTCGAACTTTCATCGATCTCTCTAACGAAGGTCAAATCGATCGTAAGCGCGTGCGAGATTGACAAGCGATAATCGAGGAGAATAATTGGACAGTTGCCAAAGACCTCGAACACACATACACACATGCATACATTCAGACATAGATGCGTGCGCATTTCTCACGAGTCTTCACTTAGTTTCTCTTGAGAACGTAAATGACCTGAGTTCCAGGGAATTGCTGGTCGTGTGGGAACTTGTCGAAGGCTTGTTTTGACTCTCGCCTTCGTAAGTGTGGCTCTATCTGTCGCTGTCGCTGTCGCCTAGTCATTACGGGTATGGCTCTTGAATGCGTCTCACTATATGCGTGTCTGTCTGTCTGAGTGTTGTCACACACACACACAAACACACACATTCACACACATACATATACAAGCAGACAGAAGGCAAGTTTTATGTGTTTATGCAAGTACAGTATGTGTGTATATATGCGCGAGTGTGGTTTATGTAAGTATATATGTATGCATGACGCATATATATATATATGCGTGTGTGTATTTTATGTAAGTAGGTATGTGTATGTACGTTTGATATCTATATATGTATATATATATTTATATACAACATATATATATATATATATAAACTTGGGCGGTATAAGAGTTCAATGATTTTTATCCTCTTGTTCTAATCACTACCTGGATAGGTTTTGTTTACCAGTCGATGAGTTCGAAGACCTAACTAATCTGTCTTCTTGATACTCTGAATTCCGACCAACTGAGTTCATTGAAAGGCCGCCTTCTACGACTTTACGACCTGCAGCTATTAAGAACCCTGGGCATTCTCAATGGCGTCGGAATCATTTTTCATATAGGGGGCAATAGTTATAGTTTCGGCTTGTGTCTTGTCGTTACATGTATATATACATACACGTATGTATGAATATATATAGCATCGTTTGAACCGTTATTAAGGTGTCTAATTAGTTCTTTCAGTTTAGCGATACTATGCGATAACAAAGATCATTAGCGTCGTCCTCCTCCGATATCCAGGCTTGGGACTGGCACTGCCAAGATGCATGCAGTCTCGAAGTGGTCCTATGTAGTAGCATAGCGTGATCGATGTCAATGTTATTTGTCTCACACCGTGTAGTTGCAATTTAACGACTCTGTGTGATAACAAAGACCAGTTGAGTCGCTCTCCTCCTTTATTAAGGTTTGTGACTGACACTGGCAGAGTACGACAAGTGGAAGTTTAGTTAATATAGCATTAGCTGACTCCGTTTAAAAGGTGTATAAGTTTTAATTTAATTTATTATTACTATTATGATTTCTATTATTAACATAAGGTTTCACGATTATTGATTTATTATTATGATCATTAGCATCTATTTTTAACACTAATACTATAATAATAAAAATATTATTATTATTATTACCATCATTCTCATTATATTTTACATAAGGTATTAACGGTCTAATGTTGAAAATTCACAGGTCGGCACTACTCACTTCTACCTGAAATTTATCAAGAAAAATGTTTTTTATAGCGGTTTTTGCATCACTATCGATTCAGCTGCAAATGGCGCTGTTCTATACTATACTTACGTTGTAGGCCCTAAACTCATACACATCAATAAAACATCTTTTATTAACGCCCGTTGCAGATTATTTAAATCCTAGAAAAAAAAGCACAGGCCGGACATTTTAGCTTTATTTACAAAGAATGCACGCAACAACAGCACCGAATGCAGTAAGGTTTGCGAAAACGGCGGACAAAAGTGAAACGTTAAAGCATGACAGAATGACAGGCACGTGACTAAGGTAATTATTAATTTTGATTATTATTATCATCATGATTGTGATAGTAGTAATAACAGTAAGCACAACAAGAATATTACAAAGAATAACAGTGATCATAATAATTATTATATTAATAATTAAACTAACATTGACATCTCCAGGGTCAAAAGTAACATACGCCGCAAAAGCCCCTCCTGCGGGAACCTCCTCCTCCGGCCCCCTTCAGCCGACGCCCCAGGCCAGAGAATAAACGATAGAAAGCGCGCCTATACTTAGACAGGTGCGTGAGAGAGCGAGCGAGCAGTCAACGATTTGCAAACACCGATTATTGTTATCGAGAGCGTAATGAGTCCGTAAGCCTTTGGACAATAAAAACTGCTGAGATTTTCCCGGGCAAGTTTCGGGCGGTCTTTTGTCGGGTCTTCTGCCCCTATTGGACGAGTGAAACTGCTACAGAAACAGTCGAATTGCGAGTGACTGACGATGAAGCAGTTTTATGAGTTGGAAAACGTTTTGCAGCGAACGTGAAACGTGACGTTTTGCGGCAGAAACGGAGGTTGAAACACCGACACACGAGGTGAGTTCTCCTGTTTCCGTCTGTTTGTCTGTTTATGTCCCTCGATCTCCTTCCATCTCTATCTGCGCCTATGTCTCTTTCTCTCCCTCGCTCGGTATAATGTCTCTTCAGATGTCTCTGAAACTGCCTAGGTATCACTCTGTCTCTCTATTTCTCCGTTTCTCTCTGACTGTCTGTCTCTGTCTGTCTGCCTCTCTCTATCTCTCTTTGCCTATCTCTGTCTCTATGTCTGTCTATCTGTCTGTCTGTCTCTCTCTCTCTCTCTCTGCATCCCTCCCTCACTATGCCTCCCTCTGTGTATCTGTAATAATCTACCTCTCTCTCATTCATCTTTGCATGTCGTAATGTAGTCTGTAAGGATATATCATAACGTTGAAAGCATCTGCAAAGATTTCCAGATGGTTACCTCGCCGTTGTTTGCACTCTAACAGCGCCAGTCTCAAGCCTGAATAAAGCAGGAGGGCGATGATAATTATCCTTGTTACCACACAGTGTTTTCATAGTGAAACTGCTGCTAATAGTTTGGCCACAGAATGTTTGAAATAGCTGGGCCAGCTGAATGGAACACCCTACCAGAAGCATTGCGTAGAGCTTCCTCGATGGAAGTTTTCAAGTCTAAACTCAAAACTCATTATTTTCTGTGTAGTACTATGATAATTGAATTGTCTTGTAACGGGGCCTTTAAATAAGACTCTGTTTAATTAATTCGCGCTATAAATGAAAGTTGTATTGTTTTGTATAGTATAAATACAACTCTTTTATTATGGGCGCTGTACATAGAGTTTTAGACACCTCCAAATAAGGTGCATAGGGTACAATATAAATGCGATATAACACTGAATAATGTTCTGCAAAAATTTCCAATTTCCTCCTGAGAACCGTGAGGTCACCGTGGTATTCCCAAAGGTTCTCAGAGCGCGCAAAGTCATGACTAATATCGAAGAGCGGTAACCAGATAATTCTGCTTTGACTTCCAATA
>OY365813.1:25270729-25298953 GCA_959347315.1 Bimastos eiseni | reverse complement strand
GAAAAGCTGGTGTAAAATCCCTCACTGCCCTCGAGATGCCTGTGCGATGTCTGAAAGATCGAGGAGAGGAGAATTAATCACCCTTCATCAAAACTAAAATAAAAGTAACTAGCAAAACTGATCCAAATCTAACTGCTTTTTTGACACCCGTTTTAAAGATGCTCGTCATATTTAAAATGTGTATTGTAACTGTTTTTGGCAAATGAGGGGGTCTAGGCCTCTAGGGCAATTTCCCCGGACATTTTCCCCCGTAGGACATCTCCCTCGGATTTTTCCCCGTGAACCAGCTAAACTATGTTAATAGTGCAAGCAAAACAAATGAGCATTTACTTTAATTATATATACTATCTTTTTGATTGAAAGTGAATCAAAACTAACGACCAAAAGATGTTCATTCAATTTCACCTTTGCTTTACATTCACTTAAAGCTGTCCCTGCACCTCTCCGACGTTCGCACTCACAACTAACGGCGTTATATGTTGATTTTGTTTTAACATAAACATAGCCGTTTAATGCAACTTTGTTCTTTCCACGTATACTACGGTAGCACTAGCCACAGTCTCCACCTCCATCTCTTCGGATTTCTCGTCTAATAATTATTTATCTTACAGAGTCATTGCAGATTATATAGGAACAACCAGGTTAAATATAAAAACTTTGTTAAATATTTACCTAAAGCATAAAAGTTAGACACATTTAATTAAATAAGGTTGTTGGTTGTTCACTCGTAAACTATCAATTAATTAAGCAGTACAACCCTGGATGATCAACTATTCTTCTATTTATTTTTAATGCAGCATTTGTCTTAAGCATCAAAAGCAGACACGTTGAATTAAGGTTGCTCGTTGTGTTTTAACATAAAACCCGTTTTGTGATCACGGGGGGTGGGGGAATCAGGGGGAGGGGAATTGTCCTACGGGAAAAAATGTCCGAGGAGAGATGTCGGGGGGAGATGTCCGGGGGAAATGTCCGGGGATATGTCAGAAACGAGCTATAACCATGTCGGGACATTAAAATTTCCAAATAAAACACCCATTTTAAGAGAAGGAAGTGGCGCAGTTGTCTATATCTCACAAATAAAGCCAAACTCTGTACACCCTGGTAGTGTCAGTCCCAAGCCCAAGCAAAGGAGGAGGGCGACGCTAATCATCTTTGTCATGGTACAGTGTTGTTAAACTTTAACAACACACATACAGTGTAGCTCACAACTGTGGAACCTGTTTTTCTTTGAGACAACGAGTTGTAATTGTGTCAGCAGATTCAGTTTCACGACATTTTGTGATAACAGCCAACATAGACCATTAGCGTCGCTCTCCTTGTGTATTTTGGATTTGGTCTGGCACTAATACAGTGCTAGCAGTTTTGGAGATTTTATGGCGGTGTTTAATTTTGTTTTAACCACGCTCTGATAAAACTACTCACACTTATAGGACAAATATTGCTTTTTAAAAAGGTGTTTAATAATTCTGATGGGTTTAGCCTTTCTTTTGGCATAACATATTCTATTTCAACATTGTATTCTATGGTTAGATAGTTGCTGTACCACATTGCACCATATGAAAGACGATTTGCGCCGCCTTCCACTTTTATTCAGGCTTGAGGCTATCAGGTGTTCAAAATGCCTGCAGGAAATAATAGTCATGATTAAGGCATTTAGTGTCTAGTGACATCTTGTGGTTGCTAACTTGCTTGTTGATGAATAATACACACCCTTTAAGTTTTTCGAGATTCTATAAAAATGTGCCTACTACTCGTAGGAAGAATCTCATGAAAACAAGTGAGCCTTTAGTCAACCCTGAAACCATGATTCATCCGTTTTTAGGTGTTGCATGCAAGCATTTCATTGGTCCGCCGATGCGTCATAGGGTGTTAGTAAAACGGTGACAACTGTTGCCCTCGAAAGGGGGCGGGCAAGTCAACTAAAATTCGAATAACAGTTTTCAATAGAGGGTGGAGATGAGGGGTTAAATGCAAAACCCTGGACGCTTCGCAAACTATAGGCTAACCCTTTCGACACTGCGTAAACAATGTCGCATAGTTTGTACCTCTCGCCAGGACCCTAGAATGGGGTTGTAAATAGCAATAAGTTCAGAAATGTTCGTGCAATAGCAACGGGGATTCTCCAATAATATGTACACCCGAAGAAACGTTTGTTGCTCTGCTATAAGAACTAGAAGAAAACAAGAGAACAAAATAATGACTGTTTTCGATGGCCAAAGAACCTGCGGAGCCGAAGCCATTTATAACTTTATAACAAGCCAACTTGTTAGACACCTCTTTTAAGTTTTTTTCACTTTATAAAGTTTTTCCAAACGCAACTCAACGACTTTTGAGAGTGTGCGGCTATAGAAACCTCGTGCTAACAGCAACACGGACCCAATAAACATATATCACAATGCAGGCAGAGATAATGCCAAACTCGAGCGTGGTTTGAGAGGAGGGTGACCTGAAATAACGTCAGCTGTGATCTTTGCCTCTTTCCTAATGCATCCTCTCCTATATCTCTCACCTTAAAACTCTGTTTGTTTCACTGTAGATGGAGTTGGGAGTTCGTCTGAGTAGAAATCTAGCAGGCGCTATGTAAATGTTCTATATGAATTAATTAGTTTTATTATCGATTCATTTTTCTTGAACTCGGCTCAGTTACAACGCAAAGCCGATTGGCGTCGCCCTCCTCATTTATTAACGCTTTGAACTGGTAACAGCCGAGCTTCAAGACAGTTAACATGATATTAACTTGGCAGACATGTCGAGCAGTCGAGGAGATATCTATGGCTTTATATCGTTGTTTTACTCTTAGGCGAATGTAATATTTAAAAGAGGTGTGAAAGGGCCGGTCCTTGGTAACTTTGTAGTGTTTGAAAATCCGGTGTTTAATGACGAATTTGAGGCTGACAGAACAGAGCTGTTAAAATTGCCCTCCTCCGTTTTAAGATCCTGGGACTGGAGTTGCTAGGGCACAATAAGTGGAAGAATTAATATATGAAAAGGGATGGGTCAAAATTCATTAAACTGCATGTATAGGGACCGGGAAATGAAAGGGTCAGCATTGCGCATTGTGATCTACTATTGTAGGCCTATACGCTTCTGATGATGGTAGTTGCAGTTTATCGACAGCATGTGATACCAAAGATCATTGCGTCACTCTTCTCTCTTATTCAGGCTGGGGCTGGTAGTGTCAGAGTACTTATGCGTATGCTTTATAAGCTTAAAAAGTATAATTTCTATACCTAAAATGACATGTTGAATCCTTAAAAGAGGTGAGCAAAGTATCGCACTTTTCGATGAATTCTACAGCAAAACGTCCACCCATGGAAATAACACACATGCAAATCTAGTATGCAAATATTTACTTGCGTGAGAAAACTAATTAATGTATTGCCTAAGAACGCAACCGTTGCTGCTGTTCAAATACTCCGCAATTGTTGAAATTATAAGTCCATGTCACGCCGATAAATAAAAAACAATAACAGGCTTAAAAGGGCAACGAACTTGCTAAGTTGCCATTCGTACGTTGCTTTGTTGGCCATCGCAGAATTTATATGGCGCTGTATTTAGAGACAAATCAGTAACGTTGAGTCAAAACATAGTGATCGATTAACATTGAATAGAATGGAATTAAACGCAATATAATAAAATAGGGTATTAGGCCTAAATATAAATGTTTATTTAAATAACAGAGACCTACAACAGCGATTAAAATTCTGATTAGTTGCAGAAGCTCGATAAGTTATAGGGCATTGATATATATATATATATATATATATATATATATATATATATGCTGTTCTTTAAATTTAAAAGGTGTCCAAAGTGAGAACTCTCAATGCCCTATAACTTATCGAGCTTCTGCAACTAATCAGAATTTCAATCGCTGTTGTAGGTCTCTGTTATTTAAATAATATATATATATATATATATTTATTTAGACTAAATTTATATATAGACTAAAAGGGACATCATCGCAAAGAACGGCTAAACGATATAGGGAATAGGGAAATAAGCGGATTCAAGAACTGACACATATTGCATAGGACAAACAACAGTGTAAAGTCACGAAGAAGTGGACATCGGACATCTACGGGCGTTGTGCCCAGGATTAATGATGATGACGATGATTATGATTATATATAGACACACCAATTCGTTGATATCTGTGTAATATCCAGTTGCCAAAGAAACCATTCATAAAAAGGAGCAGGCACATAGTAGGCACATAGGAATCGGTAATTTGTAATAGAAAACTTCTATAGCGCTACTCGGTACAAGTGATTATGGTTAGTGTAGTGTCAATCGAGAGGTCACACGTTCAAATCTATGCGAGGTCAAAAATGATGTTCGCGATTTCTGCTGCATGCTCGCATGCACCTCTGTAAGTTGTAACCCCCTTGACCCCTAACCAACCCAGCTGTAGCGAGCACGCAGTAGTTGAGTCTATTGCATAAGCGAGCTGGTCACCCGCTCTCATATGCCGAGGCTAAGTAAATGAAGATGCCAGCTCTTCATTCCAATGACTACCTCTTCTTCGTTTACTTACTGCAAATTCCTGAGATATCCTGCCGGATCTCAGCCTGAGAAAGGGACCCCATGCAATACGAGTCACTGGGAACACGTTTGCAAACGACCAGTGCAGACCCATAGCTAGGTAGACGGGAAGAAAGACATTTGTTGACTGTGTGGTAAACATTGGGCTCTCAACTATAATAGAGCAAGAGGCCTATGAAAAGACGTTGCGGAAAGAAATTCGAGGTCTTGGCCATTCATTAAAGAATCTAAGGAATTCCTTATGAAGAATGATGATCTCTCTGTCTCTCTCTGTCTCTCTCTGTCTCTCAGTCTCAGTCAGTCAGTCAGTCAGTCAGTCAGTCAGTCAGTCAGTCAGTCAGTCAGTCAGTCAGTCAGTCAGTCAGTCAGTCAGTCAGTCAGTCAGTCTCTGCCTAAGTCTCTGTCTCTGTCTGTCTGTCTCTATCTGTCTGTCTGTCTGTCTGTCTCTCTCTCTCTCACGCACACACACTGTCTCTGTGCATCTCTCTCTGTCTCTATCTCTGTCTGTCTATCCGTCTGTCTGTGTGTTTGTCTGTCTGTCTCTCTCTGTCTCTCTCTCTCACTCTCTCTCCCTCCCTCTGAATGTAATATATATGATCCAGTGTGTAGCTTAAACATATATTTACATATCGGATTACAAGTACTTGCGTTGCCTCGTATCTAAGTCAAGACATCCAGGTCATTGCCTACGCACAATACATTAGTAAGTACTTCGCGCGCACACTCACATGCCCATCCACACACACACACACGAATCTAAATAATATATATATATACATATATATTAATATATATATATATATATATATAATTGTATATATATATTGATGTAGATCTCTGTACAGTTCGTCGGTCCCTATACAATAGAAAGCGGTCAACTGTGTCGAAGAATTTCGGAAGTCCATGGATTCTGTCTTAAGTCGGTGCGAAACGAGGACGTTTGTCTTTAGCGCAGGAGGTGTGGACAGATTCTGTGAGAGATGATGTCTAGATTGGCGTTTTGGTCTATCCCAATATTCGTCTGTCTGTCTCTGATAGTCTCTGCGTCTGTCGGTTGATTCTTTGCCTTGTCTGTCTTACTCGTTCTCGTTCTCTGTCTGTCTCAATGAACGCATGTCTGAGTTTCTGTTTGTCTATGTGTTGGTCTATCTGTCACTCAATCTCGTTATCTGTCTGTTTCTGTTTGTGTCTCTCTATTTGTCTCTCTCCTATGTAATATAATTTATATATATAGAGACATATATATATATATGGATATGTAACTATATATATGTATATATATATCTGTCCTCTGTCAATAGTGTCAAAGCCTGAATATTTCATCGAATAGGTAGGGTACAAATCGGCTGATGGTTAAAATGGCTCAGACGGTTTGACAAATAATATCATAGCTTTCAACGGTGTATATGTACCGTCGAGGTCATTAGGTCACGGCGCAGGTCAACTTGTCGCCTTTTAAAGCAGTCAAGCTAACGGGTCATCACAACACACACACGCGCGCGCGCGCACACTCACACACGCGAACTCACGCGCGCGCACACACACACACACACACACAAACACATGCACACGCAGGCACATACAACGCCCGAACAATTTGCGCTTACAGGGAATGATGCAATGAAGGTGGGCAATATAATATGACGAGTGTTATACTCTTGAAGTGCCAGTCCAATGCCTGACTAAAAGGAGGGCGACTCAGTAGTCTTTGTAATCTCCGTATCGATAAACTGAAACTAACCAACAATTTTTTTTCACACAACATTTCGGTTACATGCTTTTCTTTAGACGTTAACGACAGATTTTGGTACTTGTTTTTTAATTCACCCCCAAAATTTAATGTTAATGGGGTGGCCAGAATACCTTTATGTCCTTAGGGTTATGGTCCTAACCCTAACCCTGACAGTACATATTATTGCTGAAAGTGTCAGAAGATTCAAGTTTGTATGCTATATTTTAATGTCTAATCTAATTTCTTAATACTGCAAGAAATAAAATACCAATTCGCGATTTACTTACGACCTGTGAGGAAGATAACGGGAAACCACCTCACGCATCTCATTTCCGGGTGGTGTCAGGCCAATAGAACTGCCTTCGAGCAGAGCACTCATCATCATTAGCTCTTACACACCTCTGATACGTCGACAACTAGTACTATAAATAACCCAATTTATCAACACAAAATAAATGTTGTTACTGCGCGCAAACATGTAACACAAGTCCTTCTATCACAAATTTATTTATTTGCCACCGGTTGATTAGTCTTATTTAGATAGTGGCGCTTAATAAAAGCATGATAGCAATAAATTCCTTCTGCTCCTCCTCATCTTGTTCTGCATCTGATAATTATGTCCATTGTCTTTCAGCCTTATTCAAGAAACTGAAACCGGCTTCGGATGGCTATGGTCGGAACCGTGGTGATGTCAGCGCCCTGTGCAAACGACCTTCACGGCTTCCTGGCAAAGGCCAACCTGGAACGGTTCTACTACCGATTGGAGCACGAACTGAAACTGGATTCGGTTTCGCGGCTGCGTGAGCTGAACGACTTTTCAGACCTGGTGCAGTTGGGCATGACTAAGAAGGAGATTGGAAATTTGAGGAAACAACTGAAGAGAGAGGATCACCCAACCGGGGGAACTTTCAGCCTTCTCAGGAATAAGGTATGCAGGCGACGTTACTAACTGATCAGTCGCGTCAGTCAGTTGGTCGGTCGGTCAGTCCGTCTGACCAGTCAATTAGGCAGTCAGTCAGCCAGTCAGACATTCTGCCACCCTGCCAGCCATTATACCTGTAACTCACTAACTTGATATATGAATGCCACAATGTTTAGTGAACGAATAAATTAATGACCTGATAATTACAAATATCTAATAATTAAATAATTAAAACTTAGTTGAAAGCGATAAGATTTGTCTATTGAAGATAAATGGGCATTTGGCACTTGCCGTTGGCAATCCGGTTTCAATACTAACAATTCAGCGAAAACCAGTTACTGTTCCGTCCTTTTGAATTATGAGTCGCTTGTGAAGAGTCAAAGTAACCTTGAGTTCGACGAATATATAAAATGTCAAACCATTCTTTTCAGAGGTGTGTAAGGAGAGCAGTGTGTCATTCCGAGATTAGCAAGCTATTCAAATCATTGTTGCTTTACTCGGTTCAAACCAGTCAGATTTATCTCCTTTATTTTCCATAGTCAAAGTCAGGCAAATCTGTCACACCCGACGTCCAGGTTCCGCCATCTACTGGGAAAACTACAACGCCCACGAGAGCGATGAATTTAGCCAACCGGTTTGAACCGGATTTGATCGGAAAATGTTCCAGGTATTTAAAGACGTTGCTTTCTTCGAAATGACGACTCAAAAGACTGACACTTGTATAATAAGATTATTACATGACATAGCGTAGCATAACATAGCGTAACGTATCAAACGTAACGCAGGAGACGTTTTAGAAGCAGACAGGCGTGTAGCGCTAGCTGATTTATAGACACCTCTTTTATACGCTTTTCAACATTTCATATACTGTTATTAGTTACATATTAATAGGACTATACGATAAACCATTCTATTTGCGCATTAGATAGCGCTTCAATGCATCGTCACCTCCTTATGCTCTCAATTAATGCCAGTCCCTAGAATTAATACAAGAGGAGGGCAACGTCAGTCATCTGAGCTATCAACAGCGGCGGCGTCAAATCGAAACTTAATTATGAATGATATTTAAATATAACTTAAGGATTCGTTTACACCTTTTTACGCCCTTTCATCATAATATAATTAAGTTTTTTATGCTAGGGTTCCCACTTATAACCGTCATATACTCTGCATGGTGTCAGTCCTAAGCCTTTGTTCAAATAGGAGTGCGACGTTAATCAATCAGCTTCGTATTCGATAGCGTCTTCAAACCGACACCTAACTGTGTATATTATTTATATTACTATAAAAATTTCTGTCGAGACATATCCTCCACCTACGCCCCCTATCTAACTCTGTTGTAATGAGTAGGCCTACACTGATTATCGGTGGACGGCGTGGGAAAGGACTGACCGCCGTCCTTACACACCGAGGCAAAGAAAATTGAATCGCTATCCAGGGTTGTTTATCGGGTGTTAACTACTGGTGTTAAACTTAAGAGAGCTTTTATGTATGCGTTTGACAGCATAAGCGAAAGATCGCGAACCCTCTCCAATGTTCTATCGAGTGAGTTCTAAGTCGGTTTGGACATAAAACCTCGGAAAACATCTGACTACAGGGTGAAAGAGAAATTGTAGTAAATGCTCTTAAAGGGGTGCTATATAAATCCTCAAAAATTATTACTAAACGAAAGAGTAATTATTACACTGGTTGAAATACAAGTTCCACCAAATTTAGTTGCTATTTAAGTATAGAGTTGTAGCAAGGATCATCCTTATTCGCTAATCAGTGGCGTTGCCCTCCTACTTTCTTCAGGTTCGGCGCTGCTATTACTCTAGTTCCTCGGCAAATTGTTGCCGCAGCCATAATTTGATGACACCAGACGGAATCTCTTTAAATACTTATTTGGTTAATTGCAGTTTGACGACACTGTGTGCTAACATAGATCGTTAGCCTCCTCCTTTATCTAGGCTTGGGACTGGTACTGTTGAACTGCAAGCAATGTAGTAGTTTGTGATTATTTATCTGGTGTGTCCTATGTTTATATAAAATCGATTGATTCCATTTTTAAGGTGTTTAAGTCAACCACTGTAAACAATAGCTGTTTGCGACCCATCTTAACAAAGAATAGCTATGGCGATCACTCCAACCAATAGGCCAACCCGGTTCTCAAACTGACAAGACTAAGCTTCGTCGCCTGTAGTGCAATTGTAATAGAAACGCTGCCGTTTTATGACAGCGTTGAATAAATCTGACCAGCAACGTCTACAGGGCTCACTCGAGCATATCAGAATGGGGTCCGATTCTGGTGAAGATGTGCAGAAAGGGTCTTGTGGAGGGAAGGGTAAGGGTAACTGAGGGTGGCGGGGAGGGTGTTTGAGGCGACGTGGGTGTCTGTACAAAGAGGGGTTGGCTAGGTGCCTAGGAGTTCGAAGGGCAGTGTTGAGTTGGCGATTGGCTACAGGCCTTTAATACAGTTAGATAGCGTTTGGTCTAAGAGAGCACGTGAGAAGAGGAGTTTGTAGGGTCTTCATTATAGTGGAGGAGTTGACACGCGGTTGACCTTTTACAGTTGACACGTAACGGTTGACGCTTTACAGTTTACGCTTTACTTGTAAGACGGAAAGTTAGGTTCGTATAGGTGTAAGCTTCGGTGGTAGTTGTTGCATAGATCACTTACTGACTGACTGACCAAAAATTGAATGACCGACGGACTGATTGATTGATTGATTGATTGACTGACTGACTGACTGACGTTATTTGATTGACAGCAGAGAAGTGCAGTCTGGAGACAGTAAGAACCAACAACCTGCAAAGTCCAACTCTTCTGGAATCAGCGTTAAGCGAGGTAACCATTTAATTCATATAAATATATGTATACATCTATGCATATTATTATTATATAGCAGTATATATATATATATATATATATATATATATATTTAGTTATTTATTTCCGAAATTTGATTCGCCCTTCTTCCAACATCTTTTTGCTCAGAAGTGCATATACACGCCTCGACGGCGCAATTGCAGTTGTACTGAAGAGCAATGGTGCGCTAAGGACTTGCTCAAGGTCGCTACACAGTGACTGACGCCCCGGACGAGACTCGAACCCGCTTCGCTCAGCACACACTGAACGCTACGGGCTGACCGCTCTACCCGATCAGCCACTGTGCCACACCATTATATATATATATAATACACATCAATATGTACATATATTATATATATAGTACTACGGCGCTATATGAAGTTCAATTTCGCCGTCGAAGCGTGTGTGTGCACTTCAGTTGTACTGCAGAGCAATTGTGCGCGAAGGACTTGCTCAAGGTCCCTACGCAGTGACTGATGCCTCGACGCACACTGAGGGTTGCGGGCCAACCGTTCTAACTGATCCGCCACTGTGCCGCACGAGGGCAATAATAATAATGATGATGATGATGATGATATTGACGACGACGACGACGACGATGATGATGATGATGATGATGATGACGATGCTGACTTTCACCCTCATTAGGGTCCCTCAAGCGAAGCATGAGCGCAGCAACTGACCACTCTCCCAGCTGCCATCCACACAACCGCATTCACTCAACAGCGCATCCGTCACGCATGACTGGACAACGATTCGCCTTATGGCATGACGAAAGGTTAGAGACGTCATTAAAAGCATTCTTCTCTATTTTTGTTTAAGTTACTTTTTAGGTTTTAGCTTTAACTTCGGTTCAGTTTTGGTTCAGTCTTGATTTAAGTGAAATTAAGTCTCGAGACCAATGTAGATCATTTATTTTGTTTAACAGTGTCACTGGGGCTTTCGAGTCCTATCCTTATATAACATCATTTAATATCGTTTTAAAGGTGTCTGAGTCAATCGCTTGTGGCAGATGGTTTATATATCCTATTGATACAATAATAATAACAATGATCAATAGTGTTGCCCTCCTCTTTTATGGAGTCTTGTGATTGGCTTTGAAGGTTTATTATTGTTATTATCATTATTCAACAGTTTAACGACATCTTATAGCAACACAGGCTGTTGACGTCTTATGTAGTTTTAATCCTTTATCTTTATGTTGTCTTTCTTTAGTCTTTGTGTTTTCTTTCTTCCCTTTGTGTTGTTTCATTTCTTTATTTTGCGTTGTTATTGATTCCATTTCTGCGTGACTGGTTGCTAAGACAGCAATATTCGACATATGGTTGTTGTAGATATTTCATAACATATAAATGATTATTACATTTTATTCCTACATATATAAACATACATATTGTCTAAATGTATATATATACATACAATGTACACACATATATATGTAAAATTTATTCATGTGGCCATATAACTTCATGAAGGCTCTTTTTTGACTGTATCGGTTATTTTCTTATTTCAGGTTTTTTCCATCCTATTTACAGGACATCAAAACAATTCCATAACATCAATGTCAAAATATCCATATAAATGTTAACAAGTAATATTTAATATTAACAGTACATCATTTATTGTATAGGATTATAGACAATATTCAATAATCCAAATCAACATAACAACCAAAAGAATAATAATAAATCCAGACATTCAGGATTACAAAATAAACGAATTAATATCAACTTAACAACTAAAGTATCAATAATAAAGTTCATCAATAATACATTCATCAATACAAAACAATCCAATTAATATGTTGTGTCCAATTGTTGGTGTTTCAAATAGTTTCTGAAATGGCTTTTGAAATTTTTGTCTGTCCCGCTCTGATGCGTTGGCGTCCCATTCGTATTTATAGCATCGGTTGACTTTGTTTTAAAGGTTTTTAAGACAATTAACCAATTCAAACAATCAACGTCTGTGCCCCGTCCTTATTTCATTTAATACAAGCGAGAATATTTTTCTTTTTAATAATACCAATATGATTATTTTGTTACTATCATTGTCATTATTATCATTACTAATTTATTGTCACCATTCTCATTATTGTCACTATTCCAATTAAGACTTTGTGTAAAGCTGTGTTTCTTACCTTTGATTAAGTATGTTTGCGTATGAATTTTAGAGGTGACTCTGGATTATCAAAACGATTTAGCCTTCGTCCTGATGACCCACGCGTGAAGATACCATCAGGAAAGGTTAGTTCAAAGGCCTTTGTAATACTCAAAAGATGCTTTTTAACGGTTTGAACTTTCGTTAAGCAGGTTTATTTAAGACCCAACGACAACAGATTATTCTGTATCATTTTATTGCGCATTTCAAAATTAATTTAGACCTTTAAGAAACTTTTGAATTGGCTTAAACTTTACACTTGGCAAGTTTATTTAAGACCTAGCCGCAAAAAATAATTCTGCTACGTTTTATAGCGCGTTTCCACCCTTAATTATTTGGTTCAAATCAAAGGTACATGAAGCAAACGAAATAAAATGTTTCAGATGCATGTAGGCCCTCTGCTACTATACGATAGAAATTTAATCTCACCAACAAATCAACATTAATTTTGAAATCCATATTTATATGTAGCTGTGACTTCTAAAAATTAGCGTACAATTTACATCATTTATACCATTTTACTCACTTTTTCTATCTTGTTATATCAATTTATTGTCGCGATATATTAATGCGCTAAGCAGGCGATGAGCGAAATGCGCTATAAAAGCGATAGGTCGTCGCAACAATATGGACGCTTCAAGTGCGTCAGTATTATTATGTTTCGCATATGCTTCAATTCTTTAAATATCGTTTTTATTTGCGAAAATTTTTCCTATTGCTAGTTAATAATAGTAACAAGTTATATTGGGAAATGCTTGTTGCTCCGAAATATCAATTTATACTTTGTAAAAATAAGTATTAACACCAGGGCCTTACCGAGCTATAATTGAGTCCTGTGCCTACCATCAATCTGGAGCACCCACATTATGAAAATAGTGCATTTTATTGAATAATGAGTTATTCCATCCTGAAATTTGCACCCTTTCAACATTTGCGCCCAAAGCCACGGCCCTGCTGCCTCCCCTCGGTACGACCCTGATTCACATTATGGCCACTTCACCGTCATAGAAATGGCAATAGTGCTTAAAATAATCATTAATTCGTTATTATAATAATTGTGATGATAATAATAACAATAATAATAACGATATAAATGGTTGTCACCAACTCACCATCAGGGTCGTAGTAATTCTGCTATTAATACTCTCAGGATCCACTCAGAGTATCAGACTCTTTTTTTACTAGCCTTAAAACTGTTCTTTTCAGCCGTTCCGGGGTCGGGAGCGCTTCTGAGACGGCGCTATATAAATATTCGTAATGAATGAATGAATGATAATGATTATAATAATAGTTTTGAATTTTTGTTCCTTAGAACCAGATGGATAAAAAAGACTGCAAACCCACATCGCTCATGACCGAAGTTCTGACTGTCCTCTCTGGTCCTCCCTTTCCTCGTTCCGAGGCACCCATTCCGCCAACCCTCACGGATCGTTCGCCCCTCATCGAGATGGACAAGCCCCCCTTCGGTCACACTTTCGACAACGTTGCCGCCTCGAGTGGGTCTATCAGTCGCAACTCCAGCGGGGCAGGGCTCCTTCCAGAGCCCGGGAAAGGGAAGCCAGCACAGAAGCCACTTTATGCTGCGGTGGCCCGTCACCCAGAGGGAAAGAGGAGGAAGTGGTTCCCGCAACTTAGAGTGGTAAGCCCGGCCTCCCTTTAGGTAGAGTCTTTAGAAACAGCTCTGAATCACATAATTTACCGCACTCGTATTGATGTAAAGCCGATATAACTTGACAGTCTACATTGGATCATTGCGGTATTAATTACAGACCGTAGCAAAGCACTGAAATGCTGTTAAAACGCCACCGCTTGCTAAAGCGCATTGATATGAACACGCCATGGCATAGGATTACGTGTTGGATTGATATTTTACACAATTATTGTAGTTAATATTTTATTTATTTATTTTTTAATTATTGTTAACATCATCATTATTAACAGTGGTTGTGGTGTCAGTTTTGCGACACTGATAACAAGGATCATTTGCATCGCCTTCCTTAGTGGTCAGATTTCTTACAATCCAGATAAAAATGTGACTCCTTAGTATTTATGGAATCGGTTGACACTGTTTTAAGGGTGTCTAACGAAACACATACATTATCTTTGCCGCGAACAGAAAATTCCCGAAGACGACAACAACGCGAGATCGAGTTCAAAGGTCAACATCAAGAAACTCTCGGCCTCCGACGAGCGTAAGATAGACGAGGCTCTCGAACTGGCAGGGACCTTTGCCCGTCTGGGCACGACCGAGCACTTCGCCTCTACTCCCCGAACCCCAGGAGCATCTTCAAAGGAGTCCAAGGAGTCGCTGAGCTCGAGCACTGATTCGCCGACCACCACTGCGACCCACTTCCGTTTCGGGAACTTCAGGACGCGCAAGGAAGAGCGGCGGACATTCGCCGAAGAGCTGGCATCACAGCTTACCCACCCGAATGACCTCCTGACTCCAGAGGCCCTTGACGCCTACGAGGAGCTCGTATCTAAGGGTTGGGAGGGCTTACCTTTGAGGGCACACCCCCAGAAGCAGTCGACCAGACTGGCCCATCGCTTGAGCCTCAGGGTTAAGCTCTCCCAACATGGCCGTCCCAACCGGGGCGTCTCCCTGTCCGAGTCCGACAAGGGGGCTGCGCCAGAGGGTAAGGAACTGTCCAAGACATCACCCGGACGTGGTAGATCTGCTCGATTCGGGAGCACCGGACGGACCCTGGGGAGCCTCTCCGACGAGCAGAACCTCTTCGTTTGGTTCGACAAAAGTCCGTTTAACCCGACGAAACAGGACGCTAATCCACCGCGTCCCAAATCCTTCCAGTCCAACTTCACCTTTGATGCAACAGCGAGTAGATATCCACTCTCCATGCCGTCCCAGACTCCACCGATCCGCCTGGGAAAGGACTCCGAGAGGCCAGAGATCGCCCGGCGCGCTCCTCCTCCGCCTCCTCAAGGAGCAGCGGAGTTTTGCCCGCCTCCCACAGTCCCTCCTCGCATTCCCCTGAGGCAGTCAACAGTGAACACGAGACCCCGCCAGCGACAGAATCCTCTACCCTCTGACAAGCAGAGGTCCTACTCTGAGGGCACAACCTTGCCCGACGGTGCTAGGCTGAACCTTCCGCGCAGGGACGTCCGGTCCACCTCCTCCACCGATGATGGCCACTCCTCGTCGTCAGAACCTCACTCTCCGACGGGCTCGAAGCAGCTGGACATCACCCACGGGTCCGACGACAGCGTCTTCGATCGCAGGTCCCCATGCTTAGCCGCGTCAGGGTTCCAAAGACAGCAGCGGTCCTTCAGCGCTAAGAGCATGGATGTGGATCAGCTTGGTACCCTAGATCTTTTGGAGTGTCATTCAGAGAGTGACTTGCTTCGGGAGGCCCTAACTCCGATTCCAGGTCGATATGAAACCTCGGACTGTATCAGCTATGAAGATCTTATGGAGTTTGCCCTTGAGAACAGGTGAGATACTGATTCATTCACTCATTCGTTCGTTCGTTCATTCATTAAATCATTCATTCATCCATTCGCCCATCCATTTATTTATTAATTCATTCATTCAATCTTTCAGTCCATTCATTCATTCATTCACTCTGAGCCTTCATATAGCGCCCCTTCAGGAACGTACTCAGGAATGCTCCCAGTCCAGCCATAAATAATAAAAAAGACAGGTGAGACCCTAATTGCACACGTTCAACTGATTACAGCTAGAAAACTAGCGCCTTGCCTGGCTGCTGCTCAGTTAAATCGGACTTCTGTAATACATTTTGATTATCCGCTTGTATTGTACTTGTAATTATAGTTATGGCTTGCATTCTTTTAAATATTCATGAATTTATTATTATGAATAATTGCTATGTTAAACCTAATTTGTTGTTGATTACAGACCGAGTGAGACCAGTGAGATCTGCGACGAAGTTCGTTTGATGAGAAAGAAATTCTGCAATGAGGTACGTGTATGGATGATATGAATGGATGATATGAATGGATGACTGAATGAATGACTGAATGAATGGACGAATTAATAGAATGAATGGACTGAATTAATGGACGATATTTTGAAGGCGTTGGTGATGATTAGTAATGATGATGATCAATAATAATTAATAATGATTAATGTTCATTTGTAATGATGATAATTTGTGATTATGGTGAAAAGTAATATTATTGATGATGATTAATAATGATAATGATGATGGTCTATGTCTCTCTAGGTCCCAGTGAGTGACTGCATGGATGCTCTCGTCTCAACCGGTTGGGTCGTTCACAGCGCCATCAAGCTCATCCAACTCAAACAGTTACTCAACACAGGAATAGGATCGCAAGAACAGTGCAAGGAAGCCCTGATGGCTTCAAACTGGAATGTTGACGAGGCCGCTTCGTTCTTGCTGGCCACGGCTCATTCCGTGTGATCGGCCATCTCGAGCATCGATTGTTGTTCCGCATTGTTCCTGCTGGAGCATAGAGGCCAGCAATTCGTTTCAGCCGGCCTTGTTTTACAGATGGATTGGAACACTGAAGAGTGCAGTTTCGTTCCTGTTGTCCTTTTCCTGGAACATGTTGACAAGTCAACTTTCTTCTGCTGGCCTTTTATTGGAACATATTGATGAGGCCGCTTTGATCCTCTTGGCCTAGTCTTTAAGTGACTGACTTGGATTGTGGAAGAGGCTGCTTTGTTCCTGCTGTCCTTTTCCTGGAACAAATAGATAAATCCGCTTTGTTCCTACTGGCCTTTTACCGGAACATATTGATGATACCGCTTTGTTCCTTATGGCCTTTTACTGGAACATATTGACAAAGCCACTTTGTTCCTGCTGTCCATGTCTTCTGAGTGGCTGGCCTTTGACTTGAAACAGGACCTCATTAAAAGGCCATTACTCTTGTGATATGAAACTGTCTCGTGCCTTGGACCGAGTAATTAGTATACAGTTACGTGTAATTTTGTAATTAGTTTATAACTACCTGTAATTTTTTATTAGTTTACGATTATGAGTAATTTTTCCTGTAATTTCAGTTTGAGTCGAGTGAAACTTTGGCAAATTTAGGTTAGGGTTGTCCATATATTGATGTTGTTATCAGTGCAACAAGGTTGTCTTAATGCAAGCAACCTCTAGATTGGTCGCCATACAAGGGGGTCGTCTCGTATGGTTGCAGTGTTGCCTTTTGGACAGGTTGGTCTGTTTTATTGAACAAATTTGCTTACTTTAATTTTACAAAGACTCGTATTAAGAACACGGTTTGACGCAGAGATGTGACTTTGGCAGCATTAACTGTGATTCTGAACATTTCCATTCAATTCTTTAAGACCAGAAGGTCTTTCTGTTGTGGCAGCCATTTAACAGAATCTAAAAGGCTTTCTTTTCGAATACTGCGTTTAATATTCATTTTCACTTCGTATAGATGCAGTCTTTTGCTAAGCAGAGAGATGTCAGGAAACCATGTCCAGTTTTTGCAGACTTTTATATAATGTAGTGTTGTTTATTAAACCAATTTCGACACTAGGTTGGAGCAGCAGCAGTTTTTGTTTTACAGACAGTTTCGATTTTGTTAAATGTATACTCAGAAAACGCCTGTAATTGTTGAGTTTAGTAATAACAATAATAGTGGGTATATTCGTCTTTATTCAATTGCGGTTATTTAACGAAACATTAAAATGGGGTGGGGGTTCGAAGACGCCATCTGGGGTAAGACGCCTACCCACTAATATCTCGCAATTTAAATAAAATTGATCTTGTTGACGCAAGGAAATCTGTTTTCTTGAGTAAACACGAGGTCCATGTCGGTGTCTAATTTGCGGATATTTATCTTCTAAGTTATCGCATCGAATTATGAGAGAAACATTAGGGGCAGTTTCAATTTCACGACTGTGTAATAAGGGGCCGCCCACATATTACGTACGCAGCTAGGGGAGGGGGTTTAAAATTTCGGCGCTTTTGCGTACGGGTGCGCATGGGGGGGTGGGTCCCGAAAACATGTACGTACGCAAATATAATTGTCTAATTATGACGTCCACAATACAGAATATGAAAATCAGAACTGTAAACCTAATCACAGACTATATTCCTGCTTAATCATTTTTATATAGCATTAAAACGGTTTCAAATGCAAATGTTGTTAGTGTTTTATTTCTTCATAACAGTTAACAAATTTAAGCTGTTAAATATGATGCTTAGCAAAGCTATATAGCCAGTGGTAAAGTCAATGTCTTATAGATGTTTTTAGATATTTAACCTTGTCAATGAGGGAGGGGTAGAGCTAAAATGTACGTTCGCATGGGGAGGGGTCGACGAAATGTACGCGTTGCAACAGAGGGGCAGAGGGAGTCCGAAAATTCGATTTGTTTGCGTACGTAATATATGGAAGGGTCCTAACAAAGATCATTAGCGTCGCCATTTTCCTTTATTCAGGCTTGAGACTGGCACTGTTAAGAGTGCTAACAGTTGCGGAGATTCAACGCGAAGGTATGAACTATTTTCTTTTATTATTGCTTAGTCGAAGTGAGTACATACTGCTGTGCAAAGACAATAGAGTGCATTCTTACGCAATGTTTGCTGGGTTGCCACAGCAACATTTAGCAACGTAATGCGGTGTGGTGGTTTAGGGAGTGGTGGTAGTGATGTGTATGTGGTGTTAAAGGCCTAGGCCTGTAGGCCGTCTTAGACCGTTAGTTCTGCTGTCGAATTGAGGACATTTTGCAGCAGAGTTTATTAAACCGCAATGTTTGATAGGTTGTCATAGCAACATCTGGGAATGTAATGAAACGCGTAATATGATGATGGCCAAAGAAAATGAAATCGCCGACACCAAAATGGCCTTTCGTTATTTAAGAACTATTCATCTTCGTTTATATATAGGGCGAATGCACAGCGATAAAAAGGTGTCTAAAAGACTAATCTGTCATTGTTATCCTAAAAATGTTTAGCTACGGCTTTCTTCTTTAAACGAAGAAAGTGATAGAAATTCAGTTTCACAATCAACTTTTTATAGCTGTGCATTCATCATTATATTTAAACGAATAAGCGAAGTACCTTAAACACCAAAACTCCGCCACTGCTTGCAGCCCAGCAATGCCAGTCACAAGGCTCAATAAAGGAGGAGGGCAACGCTAATGATCTTTGTCATCACACAGTGTCGTTCAACTGCAACAACATAAATAAATTCTTAAATAAGTAAATTTATAGAAAATACTTTTATTCAGTTCCATCATCAATATTATGACGTACGCTGCACAAGATTTCGAAATAAGAAACAATTTGCAACAAATTTAATAGAGCAAAGGTTCATTAATTCTGTCACTGAAGGGCCACCAATTCCATCATAAGAAGACAGCTATCCTATCACAAGATGTCAGTTAATCCTATCACAAGAATATAGATAACCTTATTACCATTCCTATCACAAGAGGACAGATAATCTTATCACCATTCCTATCACAAGAGGACGGCTAATCCTATCACAAGAGGATAGATAATCTTATCACCATTCCTATCACAAGAGGGCAGCTAACGCTATCACCATAGGGCAGTTCTGCGATAGGGCGTTTGATTAGCGTTAATAGTTTTGAGAGGCAGTTTGGGAACACCAAAAATGTTCAACGCTGTGTCCTGTTGGTTCCGGCGAAGAGTTCGAAGATTCAAGGCATCACAGAAGCTTGGAGTATCTGACGAACTGAAGTAATAAATAAATTTAATTAATTAAACAAATAACTAATAAATTAATTGTTATGACATAATTATATGAATTTATTCTGAAATAATTTTATAGGAGTCCATGGCAAGAGACAAAGAATTATTACCCAACAGAAGGACTTGATAGAAACTAAACCTAAAGCATGCTTCACTATAGAGTTTAAAATTTCTATTAAAGAGTATTCATTAGTAATTAAGTACGAGTATAATGTCATTAAGTAAGAAATTAAGTAAGTAAAACCGTAATTAAGTAATTTATTCGGTAATACTGTAACATAATTAATTAAGTAATTAAGAAATAAAGTAAAA
Source organism: Bimastos eiseni (assembly GCA_959347315.1). NCBI lineage: Eukaryota > Metazoa > Annelida > Clitellata > Crassiclitellata > Lumbricidae > Bimastos > Bimastos eiseni. The sequence goes on along the minus strand of OY365813.1, from coordinate 25,278,761 downwards.
CTACAATAAAGTAATAATAATATAATTATTTGAATTGCAATAACAGAATAATACAAAACGCCTTAAATGCCAGCAAAAATAAACCATAAAAAATTAGCCATTAACTTTAATTAATAGCAGACAGGTGTGTGACTTTAATTATAGGTGAGTGGTGAGAACATACCTGGGATGAACGGAACCAAGTCTCAGGTGACCTCTTCTGCCCAGGTAATCGCAGTTACCTGTCAACTTGAGATAATCGACAGGTAGCCCTCCTCGCACCAGAAGCGGTGGACTGGCACCTGTGTAAAGAAATAATTATATTGTAACAGTAGCTTCTAATCATATAATTGTTAATAATAATATTATAATTAATATCATCTCTACCGAATGAACTACTCAATTAGTTAGAGCGGTAGCTTTGTAATGCGTGGAGTACATGGGTTCGATCCTTCTCCTCTTCCTCTGAGACGGTTCTTGTGTAGGGACCTTGAGCAAGTCATTCACTCACAATTGCTCAGCGCCATCGATTGATGCTTTATATTTAGATGGTGGCCGGGCTTAATAACTGCAAACTAATAATAATAATGATAAAAACAATAATAATACTAAAATAATATAATTATAATAATAATAAATAGTAGTAATGGAGCATATATAATTGGGATCATACCTCTGCTGGTGGCCGAAGTCCTGGCCGTCGTGTTGCCGTCATCCGTCGCTAGAGGGCTGGCCACCTGGTGACGGCTGTACATTGCATGGTGAGCAGCCATTCCTCTTAAAAAAACGATAGTGCACGCCCAATTAACACTGGAGCAACATAAATTGTTAATGCTTGTTAACTCTAGTAACCAACACAAGGTATTGTCACTTGCAAAAAGATAGCACACAGCTCAAAAGATATTACCAAGTGCTGCCAAAGTATGTTACACCACAGAGAATTACCCCTCTCAAGGCATTACCCTAACAAGGAATTGCCACTTCTACAATTAATTATTCTTCACAAGGCAATACTACTTACAAGGAATTACCATATACACGAAATTACCCTTTACATGATATTACCTCCCACAAGGAATTACCCTCACAATGGTGTTACCACTTACAAGGCTGATTGCTGTGTGTAGTTTCTCCCGCTAGGCGGTCGGCTCACGGCAGACGATGACGGTATGGATTGGGGTCGGCCACTGGGGGGTCTCAGAGCGGGTAGGGTGACTCCAGGACCTTCCGCCAATCCCTGGTGGGGAAAAAAACAAGGAAGTTGACAACATTCATGCATGCAGTAATAGTAATTTAGTTTAATGACACTGTGTGATAACAGAGATCATTAGCATCACTCTTCTTCCTTATTCAGGCTTGGGACTGACACTGCCAGAATGCAAGCAGTGGTGGAGTTATTCATGAACATTGGTTAGTCCTGTCACTCAGAAGTGATCCTGGGTCTCGGAGACCTCTCCTCAAGGCTGAACTGACCCAGTTTTCTGTGTGTTCTCTCACCTATATTTGGAGGGTTTCTTGATCCATATAGATTTATTCAAGACTTTGGGCAATCTTCTTAGTTTTACCTGACCCATTTACCAAGGTTTCCGTTGCCTCTTCTGTGGTTGAACTGACCCAGTTTCTTAGCCTTCACGTGACTATTTTCAAGGTTTTCCATGACCAATTTATAATTGAACTGGCCCATTTTCTGAGGCCTTACTGACCCATTTCCAAGGTGTACTCTCAAATCAAAATCCTCACACAGATAGAGCCAAAACTAATCAACATCATTGGAATGTCTAACTGATTGTTATTAATGAAAATTACTAATTACAATGGAATAGGAAGTTATCATGGCCCCATAAAAGATGATTTTGATTTCTGTGCATGGCATAATAAATAATATGTCAACTTCTTACCTGGCTTGACCTCGCTGACCCCAACTGGACATCGAACTGACCGCTCGGCTGACCACCTGTTGCAAGGGACGAAGGTCTTGGCTGCTGGACAAAGGTCTGCCCTATAGAACGACAAGTTGTTCAGTTAGGACCATTAAGAATTTAATTTATTTCAAGAATAAATTAAATTAACCACCTACACCTACAGCCTACACTACCACCATGGCTGCCACCCAACTAATACCACTACTGCAACAACTACTACCACCAGGGGTGGAGACTTAGGGGGGGCAGGTGGAGGGGATAGAGCTGCTTCTATCTCCACATATTTCATAAATATTATATTTCTAGTGTTATCCAGTGTTCATCCCAGTTTGTAACAACTATGTTTCAGAATTGAAATTTTTTATGACCTATAGTCATAAGGATCTTCCTCTTTAGTTTCAAACTGACAGACCGCATTATGATTACAAGTACAGTATGAACACATGATGATAATTTATTAATAGTGTAGTCGAATTCAACTGTTAGCAGCCATGCAAGGCGCCCATTACGTTATACATTATATTTAACCAATACCACCGCCTAGCGATGGAAGGACTAGTCAACCTTACAGAGAATGTGGGTGGGTCTTGCACGCAGTTCCTCAGCCCTGCGCACCGGAGTGTTCACCATTACTCTACGCCCCCAACTATTACTCTCCACTCTATGACCGCCACTACCACTCCATATTAAAATAATGCCACTACCACTACCATAAGAACAACCACCAGCATATCATCATCCCACCCAAACAAAGTGATCTAGATCACCTTTGGTATGCTGTTTGCGAAAGAACTCCTGAAAGATTACGAAATTGTTGACTTGTGGAATAGAGGATCGAAGTGAATAGTGCCGATCGAGGAACGAAAGGCATTTCGCAGACGGACGATCGATGGCCAATGCACCAGGATCAATGTTCTCGATCTAAAACGATTATATAGCACCAGTATAAAACTCCTCAGAAGCACCATGTATGGATTGGTGGTGGCAAAGTGGTGGTTATAGTAGAGGTGGTAGCAGTGGTAAGAGCACCAGAGCTGGTAGAGTGAGTGGCAGAATAGTTATGATTACGACTATAATGATAATGATTACTTGATGGTTGAGTGATGACAGCATAGTTATAATCATTTACAACAACAACAAAGATGATGATGATGATGATTACAACAACGAATAAAACTATGGTGAAACACAATCACAAACATTACAGCCAAAAAAACCCAACAGAACATGACACTGATCAATGATATAAACCACTACACAGGTACCAATCAGACCAAAACGCCGCCACTACTTGCACTCTGCCAGTGCCGGTGCCGGTGCCAAGCCTGAATAAAAGAAGAGGACGGTGCTGATGATCTTTGCTATAACACAGTGTCGTTAAACTGAAGCTACCACCACCACCAATCAGACTGACCTGCAGCATGGCATCGAACAGGTGTCTCCCACAACCCTGGCGCTGGCATGATTCGCAGACGTAGAAGTCGAGAAGACAGAGTGGCTCCATTTCGCGTTGAATTCCACCAGAGTCATACACGAACAGCTTCTTTCGACCGACCTTCAGGAAACCGACCACCGACCCATTCCCACTGCAGCGAAAAATTGAAAAAAAGGATTATCTATAGAGCCTTTCGCAATGGGTAAAACAGTGATGGAGGGTCCCTTCAAAGTCTCAGGCTTAGTGAAATCCTGACCACAATCACAATTAGCTAGCTGGTGTAATGGCGTTTGTGATGACATTAACATCGAATAGGCTGGTGAAGAGGGGGCTAATGCCTGATTACATTACATTACATAGATGGGCAATTGATTATAGAAAAGAATTAGAATAAGCTAATTGAATAAAAAATTAATTCTAATAAATTAGTAAATTCTAGTTTTTATCGATAATCTTATTGATTAGCTAATGGATTAGACTAGAATCAATAATTAGCTTAGTAATAATGATAGTAATAAACTATCTCCTCACTTATTTGCATCCGAGTCTTTCTTTATGTACAGATGGTGAGAGGACTGAGCGAGTCGACTCGCGCTCGTTATGGGCCCGTTCAGAGTCTGAGCCTAACAGACAGAAACAGATCATACTCAATGAGTTGAACATTGATCCATCCATCGATCCAATGATCCATCCAACCAACTATTGATTCCTCCATCTGTCAAACACTTTTTGGGTAACATAGCCGAATATTAAAATAAGTAAGTAAATGAAAGGCATACAGTCATTCGGTAATATTCACCTTGGCCGACGCCTTTCCCATTTCGTCGATTACTCGCCTTAGTTCATCCCTCCGCTGACTGCAAACAAGAAATTTATGAATGTTATCCGATTTCAAGTTATAGAACTCGTTAAATTCAGACGTTATTGTGCCTGTCAATTTGTAAAATGTTCATTTATTAAGTTGCCTAATGAAATCAAATGCGAAGTTTGCAAACTAATTGCATAGGTTACTGAAAGCGCTGATTGAATATTAACCGCGTTTGAAACGATTGGGTATATGCATGGCACCAAAAGTTGACAATGCAAATAGTAAGGATTTACAACATAGAACACAATCACCACAAACTTACATGAACAAAATTAATCTATTGTGTTATCTAGGATTCTAGGTTGACTGTAAGGGGGTCAACTCACCGAGCAGTTTCGTATGTAGACCTGAACGGCGAAAGATTCCGATCAACGACAGAGATGTCGCCCAGAAACAAGTTGTTTATGTTAAACGGAAATTCCATTTTTTAAACCATTGAAAACGTTCGAAGGGAACGCATCAAATATTATCAAAACATAATTTCTTTCTTTTATTTTTCTAATAAATCGCCTTCTGAAGCTACCCTGTTACTAGCCGGAAGTTGACAATCGATCCACAGTAAAGGTTTTCTTCGCTCTTGATTGGTTAGGTCATTGCTAGTGATCGTTATTTTAACCAATTGCCAGGTCCGACTTACTAACCAACTCGCAAGCTGGCTGCACTTTGCTAGTGCCAGTCCCAAGCCAGGATAAAGAAGGAGGACGACGCTAATGATCTATGTGTTGTCACACAGTGTCGCTAAACTGAAACAACCATTAACCACTTACTAACCCCGTTTCTTGTTAGATTTCGCTGGCATTTTGTGTCTAATATTTTGTTTATTAATTTAATGATCTTTGTTTTCGAATTTTTTCTCTGTTAACTAGGCCTACTTAAAGTTTTCAACGTCCTTCCACTTCTTATCTGTAGGTAGCAGCAATAGTTTAGTTAACGAATATACGGAAATGTTGTCTGCCTATAATTATTGAAACTTCCAAAGCACTAGGCCTACTTTAAGGCCAAGGCAAGCGCAGGGCCATCCGTGGCTTATTCACTAGCACTGCAATGAATCAGAGGAATGTCCAAAAGGGTCAGAATATGAACAATACGTACTTGATACGCTAATGGTCTACAGTAAGCGAGGAGTATTAGATGCAGTTGTCTTACTTCTTTCCAGGAGCACTGATCCAGAGGGGTCGAGGTGGGCAAGTTAATTTCTCCCATCTTTTACAGAGAGGGGACAATTTATACGCGTATCCGCCCCACATTTCCTACTCCTCTCATTGGGTGCCCCCCCCACCCGTCAAGCGAAATCGCCGCATTTGCTTTTTCTCTGACCTTTTGAGTGAAATCATATTCTCCAGCGCATACAAAAGCAGCTTTGTCACATATTCGTGAAAGAGTGGACAACAGGCAAAATGCTCTATATATCTTAAGAAACCTAGAAAGATAGAATGAGAGCTGAATAATGATCAAGTTCATAAAAAATAATTTATTATAAATTTAACGTTAACGAGGTCCATCCCAAGATAAATGCCCGTGCTCTTTGTTTAGCGCCGTAGAAGTTTGTAGATTAGGATCAAGAATAAAAAATTATGGGGATTAAATATATACTGGCGGGGAAAATGCATCTGAGTAATTGCTTCATGGAACAGAAAAAAACATTAAATAAATAGATATCCAAGTGGATCCATACTGTGTCCAACCAATGGCAATAGGTGTTTCCCCGTTAAGTTGCTCCTTAGAATGCATGACTCCAGGATTCACGAATAGAAATTATTGACTGAATTTTATCCAGATGATTAATTATTGAAGAAATACGCTAAAAAATGCATAGTGCAGATTTCAATGTTTTCCTTGAAATATCTATTTTATAGACTTTTGTGGCTGAAGTCTTCCTCTATTATCGTTCATGTCAACGCAACGGTTACCGTTTAAAAAGTTTAATTTACAAGTCATGTCTGCTCAGGTTAATTTACCCTTTCCTTGGGAAATGAAGTGGTCCAAAACGAAAAGTCGTTTTTACTTTTACAACCCAGAAACTAAAGACAGTCAGTGGAAGATTCCCAAGAAAACCCAGCCAGTGAGTGAACGATTTAATTCGTTGTTTTTGTTGATCGTGACAAATTTTATTTACATAATATTTCCAGTTTATTTTGAGCTGGTTTTTACACAATCTGTTGCATATTAGTACAACGATAATTTAAATAATGGTTTAACCAAAGAATGTTTTAACCAGAAATGATCTTTAAGGTTTTAAATAATTGTTTTATATGAGTTATTTGTTAGCCAGAATTTATTTTAACAGAGCTACTTCAATCATGGCACTAGATTTGAATTTATTTAGCGCCTCAATAAGATCAATACTCATACGTGCTCATGCACATTTAAATACCTCGGTACTTCCATATGTAATGAGTTAGAGCATTCGCCTTACCTTGTAAAGCGGAGAGTATGGGCTCGATCCTCTTCCTACTCTGAGATGATTACAGCCTAAGGACCTTGAGTAAGACTTTCACACACAGTTGCTCAGCGCCATCGATTGATGCTTCATCATTAGATACTGGTACCTTATGCACAGAAATAATAGTAGTAATAATAATGAACTTTTCAGGAGGTGGGACAAGAATAAACTAATTTCCACTCTTTCAAACACAGTTGTTTTGTATATCGAACCTGCATTTTATGACAGCATCATACCATCATTAGACTCCTTGCCTTTATTTGTTTCAGACTGCGAAGAATGCGGGTGAAACCGCCAAAACATCAAACGTTCCAACGACTAAGAAGTCTGCGATCATCCCATTACCACAATCAAAGTCTCCGATAGACTCAGGCAAAACAAAATCTCTTCACAACGCTCCAAAGGTCAAACGTCCAAAATGCAAGCGACTGAATCGCGACGAAGATACAGCAAAGTTTGCAACAAGGTTCGAGCCTTCCATTGAGCAGAAAGAGTCATTTTTCCCGAGAGTTCTGCGAGTTGCAGAGTCGAGCAAGCCGGGGAAAATGCTCCCCGGAAAAAGCCCCAATTCGCCGATGGTCGGGGGAAAACCTGAGCAAAACGGGAAAGCCCCGCCGGGGAAGCTCAACGACGAGAACTCGGGGTTGGATTCCAAGTTGAGTTTCGGTTTCCTGAAGAGTTCGAGGAGACATCGAAGGCGTGGATCGAGGGTGGAGAAGCTGGAGGATGGGTCTGAGTCTAAATGCGGAGAAGTCCAATGGGATCGTCTGCTGGCTCAAGGGAAGACGGAGAAGAATGACGAGGAAGAAGAAGAGATGGAGGTGGAATACAGTCCAGAGGTTCAGATCATTTTCCAGGAGGTAATCTAATTTGATCCAATATTATCTACCGGTAATATGATTCTCATAAAATCTAATACAGCGATTCTCAACCTGTGGGTCTTGCGATCCCATGGGGGTCGCCTTACAATTTGCCAGGGATTGCCTGGAACCTTCGGGAATTTGTAAAATAAACCTTTCATCCTTTTTATAATGATGAAAACGTTTATTGACATTATATCTCATATATAATATTTATGTTATCATGATTATTACACGAATGCTGTTATGAGGTGTATAAATTATCAAATGATAAGAAGTAAAATGCATGGTAGTGAAACGTGGTGAAGGCTATAACCCAATACTTTTAATAACTGGTGGTTGCCACACCTTTGGAAATATTATTAGGGGGTTGCAGGATTTAAAAGGTTGAGAACTGCTGATCTAATACGATCTGATATAATCTAATCTCAAATGTGATCTAGTCGTATGCGGTCTAATCGAAGATGATCAGGGGTGATCTGATCACAGCTCGAGGGAGGAGGAATAGAAGGAGGAAGAAAGAGA
>OY365813.1:25212073-25270529 GCA_959347315.1 Bimastos eiseni | reverse complement strand
AGACAGAGACAGAGAGAGCGATCTATAATCTAGTGTTTGCATGAAACTGTTCATTTCCAAGAAAACTTTAAAAAAATTTATCATTGATTATGGACTGTGGCATTTGATGGTTGACGATCTATTTAATCATGATCATTCCACAATTAATCAAATCATTTAACCAACTTAAATTAACGATTTTTTCTAAATCGTTTTTTTTTCGACAACAGGAAGTGACATCAGAGGTTCAGATGATCGTTGACAAACATAACCTCAGCACCCCAGTGTCACAGTCAGGTGATGGTGCTATATCAATTCTTCTTATCTTATGTATTTACTTGGAGGGAGGCCTTAGAGTACTGAATTACACACTGGAATGCAGAGCTGAGAAACTGTAAGTTTTACTAGTCTTTCTTTTGATGTGGGGGGCATTGGTTATATTCTATGTATAAAGTAATGGGTGCCTTGCATGGCTGATTACAGTTAAACAATAATGACTGTAATAACTGGTCATCATCTGCACATACTATAAAATCATCAGACTGGTTTGTCAATTTGAAATTAATAGAAAGTTGTTATTATTATCATTATTATTACTTATATATCGATGATGCATTTAGTGTGAGAATTTATATAGCGCCTTTTCAGGGGAATTACTCAGAATCGCTCCCAAGTCCCAATCAGAGTTATTAAAAGTATTGGGTTATAGCCTTCACCACGTTTCACTACCATGCTCTGCCAAATAAAACAGTCTTAAGATGAGGAGCGGATTGCCTGAGAAGAGGGTTCTAGGAAGGGATCGGAGCATCAAAGGGAGGCCATTCCAAATCGAGGGCCATAAGCCGAGAATGCAGTGTATTTGTGCTTGCCTGCCTGCCTGTCTGTCTGTCTTTGTACCTGTCTGTCTGTCTTTGTACTGTCTGTCTGTATTCTAGCTGTCTGTCTGTCTTTGTACCTGTCTGTCTGTATTCCTAGCTGTCTGTCTGTATTCCTGCCTGTCTGTCTGTCTTTGTACCTGTCTGTCAGTATTCCTGCCTGTCTGTCTGTCTTTGTACCTGTCTGTCTGTATTCCTGCCTGTCTCTCTGTTTGTCTATATGTCCTGTCTATATTTCTGTCTGTTAATCTGTCTGTCTGTTTATCTGTCTGTCTGTATTCGTCTGTTTATCTGTCTGTCAGTCTCTGTCTGTCTGTCTGTGTATCTGTATGTTTTTGTGTTTATAGTCTGTTGGTATGTTGGTTCCTTTAGAAGCTGTGGTTTGTGCTAGACACTAACCTCTTCCTTGAGGACATTCGCCTTCTACGAGATCTCAAGGACCAACTGACGCGACGTAGGCGATCATTACTATTAACTAACAGATTAAGTTAATGTAAGAAATTGTTTTGCTTAGGGCTATTGTGTGATGGCACTTCATAATGAATGAGGATAATAATAATAATATAATAATATTAAGAGATAATAATAATACTAATGGTTCATTGTTCAGGTGGCCTTTGGATGGTGAAATTTCATAAATGCAAAATAAGAATAATAATGATAAAATAGTTGTAGCAATTATTATAATTATTATAGTGATATAATAGTAGTAATAGTAATAATAATATCAATAGTGGTATTATTATTAACAATAATAATATATTTAATGATAATAATTATAATGACAAAATAATGATGACAATGATTATAATAATAATTGTAATAATGGTAATATCAGTAATAACATTGATACTAATTACTAATAAGAACAATTAATAGTGGCAATAATAATTGTGCCACCACCCCACAAATATACCTTTACCTGATATTTTAGATAAAGAACAGAATACAATGCTCGTTGCACAGACATCCAGAGAAAAATAGATTTGTTTAACAGATTTAGAGATTATAACAAACGATTGGATGTTGTTGGAGATTATATTAAGAAATTAGTTTAGACTTTTACTAAGAGATTTAATTGGAGGTTTGCTTACGATGTTATATAAGAGAATTGATTAACATATTTGACTGTGGATTTGAGTAAGAGATTATCTCTTTGTTGGACAGAGTTTGACAATGGCTTCGTTTTCGTGATCCCGTGGATTGTGATCCAGGAGATCGATCGGATCAAGGACAACCATCGATCACTCTCAAGGGTAACTTCCGGCTAAGTTACAGTCTTGATCATTCCTTAACCCTGCCTTACTTACCTTAGGCACAAACACTGCCTATTGCCAACTTGCTTTCTCTTACCTTCTATTACCTTTCCTTCCATCGTCTTAGCTCCCTTTTTTCTTACCTTCCTTTTGTCTTACCTCCCTAAGTCCTATATTCTATTGAATTACCTACGTTAGTCTTACCTTCTATTACAGGGCTATCAAAGAGCCGGTCCGTGGGCGTCTGGCCAGCCGACGAAATATTTCTGAGCCGCAGAGAAACATTGTCTAAGGACAACACAATTGAGAATAAAAGGTCGAATATGTCATATTCAAAACTGTGTGAGTTCTCTGTGATGTTTGTAACCCTACCATGTACCATATCCTACAAAACTCTGGCTGAGAATTGCTTGCTTTTGCTTACCTGAAATTTCTGTTGCAGAAGCTGGATCTGGGGGCGCGTGCGAGGGTCGCTGTGAACGTGATCCACAAGTGGCTGGAGACAAAGGATCCAAACATTGTTGGCCAGAACCCAAGAGATGCCGCCACAGTAAGATCTCATTTACTATCTGTCTGTTTGTTTGTGGCTGTGAGCATGTATGTATGTTTGTATATGTGTATGTGTGTATGTGTTAAGGGCTGTAATGAAAATTCGCTGTGTATTCGTTTCGGAGCCGAATAGTGGGCCAAATAGCTATTAGGTATTCGGCTGAATAGTAGCGGTCGGACCGAATGCGAATAGTGGTCACGTGACATCTATTTATGCACATGCGGTGGCTGCTATATCGAGTGGACTGAAGTAACTCTCTACTGACTATACCACGGTATGTATGTTTGTGTATATATTTGTATGATTTTGTATATGTGTCGCTTTTTTAATTTCTTTTGTTTTCAGAAATATCAAGTGAAGGACGGATTCACAATCGAAAACAACGACGATAAAATCCTTCACTGTTGTCTCCAGTTCCAGGACATATGTATTTATTGATTTAATTTTTAAACTAGTCATTTTTTATCAGTTACTGATTCAGAATTTTTAATTGATATGATATAATGTTCGTCTATTTTGAAAGAAAACAACCTAAAAAATTCAGAAATACACACACACAAGTGACAGTGAAATATAAAGTGGCAAGAATTGGGTAACATACTCGTGAATGTTTTATATAATGATCTGGGGATGAATCAAGAGTTGTCTTTGGGCTGGAAAACGAGGTTGTGTGCTCTGGGTCTTAATTTTTGAATAGAGTGAGAACAGAGTGGATGGAGGTAGGACTTTGTGAAGAACCTAGGTTGCTAGAACGCCAGGCAGCAATGCGCCTTCTCAGTCGCTTGCCCTTCCATGAGCTGTCTGTGACTCCGAGTAGACTTTCTATGGGCGCCCTATATATGTTTGAATGAATAATATTGGTATTTATTATTGTGTTTTAGACTCCAGTGGACAGGTGGCGCTACTGACCCTTGACAAGAATTTACGAAACAAGGGGATGGTCATGGGTATCAACACTTTCTCGAAAGAGGTCAACTCTTATTTCAATTACTTACTCGCTCACGCATGACGTCCATTCTTTTAAAGGTCACTCAGGTTCAAATTTAAGACTTATATTGATCTGGCTAATTTCAGATCATAACCTGATTGTTTTCTATGTCCCATTGTCATTCAAGAGGTCGTGCGGTCAATTTCTGCTCCACCTGTGCCCCCTTACCAACTCCACTGTGAGGATGAGCGGGTGAGAGTGAGAACCCAACTGCCAACGTTCATATATGCTGAGATCAAGAAAAGGAAGTCGCCACTGCTTCTTACCTATACCTTAGGCCAATGTGTAATATCTGATCTGACTATAATCATTAATTAGTTGACTTAATTAATCATTCAGTTTAATTGGACTTCAATTATATCCTTCTATACCTGGATAGACAGTCTGACATTTTCTCTGTATCTGTTAAATTTCTTAGACCCTGAACAAGTGGCTAAAGAACGCAACGCCAACAAGGGCCTCCAACTCGGTCAATAAAACTCCTCGACTCACTTCTATGAACTCGCCGTTTGCTTCGGAAAATCCCTGGTTCACACCCCAAACCAATTCCAATTCGAAATCATTCGCCCGCACCCCGGTTTCGTCAGAATCGCCCACTGCCCCGATATCGAAACCGGGGCTCGTGCTATCTGCATCCTCCGCTTATCAGTTTTCCTCTTACCAGAACAACGAATGGAGTGCATCGAATTTTTCCACGACACCTCGTAGGGTTTCTCCGCCCAGGGGTCGTAAGTCACTTGCATCTGGAGTTGGTATGTCGTTGCCTGGGGTGGAGGGTTTGTCCTCTGTGCCTTCATCCGACGTTTCTGCCTTTGAGGGGGACGAGCCAAATAACGGCCTTGCTAACTTTGTAAGTATCTGCTTGGAATCGCTTTACCCTGTTTTTACTTTACTTTTTACCTTACTTTTTAGGCTTCTTTTTTACTTTACCATTTCATCCTACTTTTTTAGCCTACGGTTTACTTTACATATTTACCTTTCTGCCGTATCTGTTTGCCCTAAATTTTTGTCTGACATATGCACCTTCTCTTTCAACCTTACATTTTTACCATTCCTTTTTACCATGCATTTGTAGCTTATCTATCTACCTCAAACATTCCTGATGCCTTTTCTCCATACTGTTTTACGTTATATTTGTAACTTATCTTTGTGCCATACCTATTTACCATACCTTTTTGCCACACATTTTTAACTTATCTTTGAGCTTTGCATTTGTACCTTACCTTTTTACAGTACCTTCTTACTTTACCTATAACCCTAACTCTAGGAATCGAACCTGTGTCCCCTCGACCTAATCCCCCCAACCTTTCTCCAATGAACCACTCCACAACTCCCGCTGCTGGACTAAGCATTTATAATGCCTTCCGCTAAACGGTCCCATTAAGGCACATTTTATTTCTATTTTCAGTTGAATCTACAAATGTCTTCTATTGAGAGAATCATGCTCGATGGTCTGGCTGCGCTTCTCGAACGTTCCATGAGAGATGCGTATAAAGATCTCTGGTATTTGGAAGATGCTCTTCTCATTCTATTTTTAACATGTTAAGCTTACAAGACAAAAGCATTCATTTATTTTTATATAGCACCCTTCAAGATGACTACTCAAATGCAGTCCCAACTCCAGCCTGGACAAAAATTTGATAGGTTTTTTCAGATGACGGTAAAACGTACCACTATGCCATTTAAGGAACAAGCATAACTCCAACGAAAGGCCTTCCAAACCCTGGGGCCTACCACAGAGAATACTTGGTGTTGCAACAGTGCAGTTTTGCATTGTTATATAACAGTATGGCCAAGTAGAAAATGAGCTAGATGAACGAGCTGGTCCTATTGGGCTGATATTCTTTAAACTATTTTGGTCTATCCCTTATCTGGTTACAGAATGACCAAACAGGGCATTTGCTGTTGTGGGTCCAACTATCTGGAATAATCTTTCTCCATCTCTAAGTACCAAACGAATGACTGTACTCTCCATCAGCCTCTCACTCTTTAAAGGCATTTCTTTTTCCCAGGGGTTTCCATGTGAGAGGCGCTATGTGATTCTAAAGATACGATACTATACTATGACTCTCCGATTTCAATGCAGAAGGGAGTAGATAAGGCAGTCTTGATTTGAAGTGGTCACCAAATGTGTTGATTACTACAATGTCACTCTTACAGATTTATATGAAATTGTATCATCTTTGTGTTTTATTTTTTCCCTAGGTACCATTTATGACCAATTATGTGTTCTAATTTTTTTGTTAGGGAAGACATTTTAGTCGTGAAGAAGCCGTGGTCAATTATCGAAGTCCTTCATGCCATCAACAAGTTTGTCAAATCTCCTTTATATGATTAGATTCAATAAAAAATCAAATTTTTTAATCCTAAAACTGCGATATAAACAGACAGGCAGGTTAACCAACAGGCCCACGAAGAATGAGAAAGTTGTTTCAGTTTAACCACACTGCGTGATAACTGAAATTATTAGCGTCGCCCTCGCCCCTGTTAAACCAGGCTTGGGACTTGCACTGTCGGATTACATAATGTGATTAAATTAGCTTAGCCTTCTATGTAGGATTGGGATGTATTTATCCAATCTTTGTAATAGGATTAGATTTGTCTGACATTTGTTATATGATTAGATTGCTGTAACTTTCTAATTATGATTTTATTGGTCTAATCTTTGTATTGTCTAACCTTTGTATTATAATTAAATAGTCTAATCTTTAAAATATGATTAGATTACTGTAACTTTTTGATATTACCTTTGTAATATGATTAGTCTAACTTTATAAGGATTAGATTAGTCTAGCTTTCGTGATATAACTATGACTTTACCAATCATGTTTCACTCGATAGTTGTTTCAGTTTATTAAGCATTGACTGATTTTTGTCGCGTTTTCTCTGCAGGCACTGGATCGCGATCTTTAAGTCATTCTGGTCTCGAGAAGATCAACTCCTTGTTAAGAACCTCTGCTTGACCTTCCAAAACAGACCAGGTACGTGAGACCTGGTGATAGTAGCTGTTCAGAAACGTGCTATTACAATTGGTCCACCGACAATTTGTTCACTGACAAATGGTTCACTGACAGTTGGTTCACTGGCAATTGGTTCACCGACAAATGGTTCACTGACAAATGGTTCACAGTAAACTTGAAATTGAATTAATCACAAGAATTATTGCTTAAATATTAAATAAAAGTTGGATTGATTAAATTACTTCTTGCTGAAATAGAAGTTGGATTAGCAAGCATTATGAACATCAATCCAACTTCTGTACTGCCAAATACAATGGCGAATATTAGTTTTTTGATCGTGAACCTTTTGTCAATGAACCATTTGTCGTCAACTATTTGTCAATTCGCCATTGTTTCGTGAGCCTTTTGTCGTGTGATAACAATGGTAATTATTTCTTTTATGTATTTATAAATTTGATTTATGTTTTGATTAAAGGCTGTTTTTGTTTGATTTAAAGGCTGATTTTTTAATTTTATTTGTGTTATTTTCTTTAAAAGATTCGTTTTCTGAATTATCAACGGTTCTGGGGCTTTGCAGGCAGCTGTGGGGTTCATTCGATCCGAAGAGGCGAGTTTTCACTTTGATATCTGTTCATTTTAATTTATTTTCTAATTGTTTTTAGTGTATGAGAGAGCTCTATAATGCAGTGATATATGCTTGCTGGTTCAATTTGGGGCAGAAGCTTATTTCGAGATTTATGCTATAATGAGTACATCGACTGTACAGTGTTGGTGGAAAGTTGAGATGGCAAGGGAGAGGACTGGCCACCCAACTTATATATGATGAGGCTAAGAAAATGAAGTCGCTAGGTCTTCGTATTTCAGGGATAGCTTAGCAAGTTTTTTCTTGTATATATATAGAGCGAATCGAAAGGTAAAAAGGTGTTTATTTCTGTTTCTTTTCTTGTTTCATTTTGTCTATGTGCTGTTTTGACCTGTTTTCATATATTTTTAGACACCTGCATAACGTTGGTAACAGATGTTATATAAAAGTTGGAAATAATTATAATTTCAAATTGTCACCGGCCATAAAAGTCATACGACGACGTTGAACTGTGGATTAATAAATGATAATAACTAAGCTGTTGTTACTTTGCTAAATCTCTGCAAGGAGGAGGGCGACGCTAATGATCTTTGTTATCACACAGTGTTCTTAAACTGACACTTCTACTCCTAAAAGTAATTGCTTTCGAATGTGTTTGACTTGGTTAGATGGGAGGTTGGTAGTTCGCAGGCAGAATTCGAGGCAATGAAAAAACAGTCGCTCATCCAACTCTCAGAACTTGAGAAATCATTGAAGCATAGCAGAGAGTCTGAGACTTGCAAAAGCTCCACAGTGAGAGTCACACTTCACTTATCACCCCTTGTTTTCTTCGGGATTGTTTTTGGGGACTTTATGGGTCAGAGCGGTTGCCTGTGACGCGTAGAGTACGTGTTCGATCCTTTGATAAATGTGTAAAAATACTATTAATAATAATACTAGTAATAATAATTATAGTAAAACCACAAATATCAATTCTAGTAATTAATTGTAACAATAAATAATTATGACAATAAGTTGAAATGACAATTATTTATAGTGACAATTCTTAAAAATTTGACAATTCTTAAAATTTGATATCGCCCTTCTTCAAACATCTTTTGCTCAGAATTGCACACGCCTCGACAGCGCAATTGCAGTTGTACTGCAGAGCAATTGTGTGCGAAGGACTTACTCAAAATCCTTACACAGTGACACCTCGGACGAGAGTTGAACCCGCTCCCACAGCGCACACTGAGCGTTACGGGCCGACCGCTTTAACCGATCAGC
Source organism: Bimastos eiseni (assembly GCA_959347315.1). Classification (NCBI taxonomy): domain Eukaryota; kingdom Metazoa; phylum Annelida; class Clitellata; order Crassiclitellata; family Lumbricidae; genus Bimastos; species Bimastos eiseni. The sequence continues at coordinate 25,262,072 of OY365813.1, read as the reverse complement.
TGCTGTGCCGCATAATAATCCACATAATAAAGTGACGATTGTGATTATGTAATAATAATTAATGTTGCCAATAAATATTGATGATAAACGATGACAATGAAAATTATAATAGTTATGATCATTACTAATGGTAATTAATATTTATTATTGTAAATTATAATGGTTATGATAATTAATAATGGTAATAAGTATTAATTATAGCAAATTATGTTTCTTGCCCCACTTCTTGACTATGTTTATTTATTTACTAGTATAATTTATATAGTGCCTCTTGAACAACATTGACCCCTAATTGATCCTTACTTAATAGCTCATCCTACCTCACCATACCTCTCTATATTTTAACAGCAGCTGGATGGAACTCTGTCTTTCCGTTCTTCCGTTGAGATGGATTCTTCCATCGTTCCATCCTCCACAGCCAACGTTCCTGCTGCTGCCACTTCTGGCTTCCTGTTGGCTCCACCTAATCCAGTCGAAGCAATGTTTTCCGAGGAAGCCCATCAATTGGTCTGTGACTGCTTCGATGCAATTCTCAAACACTTTATATCGCTCAGGTGGGTTGATATATATATAGACATTACATATATATTATATATTTATATAGAATACAGTGTCATGATTTTTTATTTATTTTATTGTATTGTGATGTAATTGTTTGGGTTTAAATCTCCTCTCTTCCTTTCCTTATCCTTTTCCTCCTCTTTTCCTGCTTCTAATCGTATTAGTCAACCTGTCCTTCCTCCTTATCTTCCTCTCTTACTCCTTCTCTTCATCCCCTGCTCTCTACTCTTACCTCTTACTTACTTCTCCTTTCATCCCCTACCCTCTTCTCTTCTCTTCTCTGCCCTCTAGTTTCCCTCTGCCATTTCCCCTCCCCTCCTTTTATCCCCTATCCTATCTTCTTTTCTACCCTCTTCTACTTTTTCACTCCCTCTCCTTTTCTTCTCCTGTCATTTTCTCCCATACCTCTACCCTACCTTCTCCTCTCCTCTCCCTCTGTTCCTCTCCACCTTCCCTTCTCCTCCTCTCTACCCTACCATTTTATTTACCCTACCATCTGCTCTCCTACAAGTTTTCTCCATCTCCTCTCCTCCTCCTCCTCTCTTCCCCTACCCTCCTCGCCTTCTGCTATTTCTCTCCCTCCCAGTGGATTGAGAGTAGAGGGTGTGAAGGGGCACTATATAAATTTTCAATTACATTACAATGTGTCTATTTCTTCCCTCCAGGGATCTCATCAGGGAAGGCCTGTCCTCCTCCTCTTCCCTCGATTGCCGCAATCGTCCTCTCGTCCTTCAGTCCTTCATCCAACTCGGCCAATACGTCTGCGCCGTACACGACCAGTACGAAAGGTAGGGATAGGCTCAGTACTCATAAATATGCAAACGATTCATATGATCAATATTCATCATTTCGACCTAGTTACAGATGATTGACATTCGTCATTGATGATTGCTATTCATTCCTCATGAATATGCAGAGACAGTCATCATGAATATCTATAGTTGTTACTAGGTCGAAATGATGAATATTAAGGAGTTATGAAGGTCCATCGTCAATGTCAATCATCGGCAACTAGGTTGAAGTCATGAATATTGAACAGTTGTGAATATTCATTACTTGTGATATCAATGTATGTTTTAAGGTGTCATTAGGCATAGTTTGTAACTGGAGGTGAATCATGAATATTGAAGAGTTATAAATATGCATCCCGCCACGATTTACTCATGAATATAAAGAATAGGTCATGAATATTAAAGAGCTATAAATAAATATGCATCTAGCATTTATAAACTTAGCCAGAAGAGAAGACAGTTTAGAATATTCAACTTTAAGACAGTTAGGTCTGAATTGGTGTAATAGGCTAATTAATTTTTTTATGAATATCATGTGCAGATGTTTGCATATTCATGAGTTTTTATTACTGGATTTCAGGGCGCTGTTGGAAAAAAAGAATGTCAACGAACAAAGCATTTATTTGAATTTGCTGTCAACACTTTCATCATTTGCTCAACAGTTCAGCATTCAGGTATTATTACTAACTAATTATTATTATTATTATCATTATTATTATTATTACTGTTGTTATTGCTAGTATTTTCATATTTATTATTAGTGTGTCTATTGGAAGGCCGTAGAGTAATAGTGAACACACTGGGATGCAGAGCTGACGAACTGAGTTCGAGACCCATATCCCCTGTAAGGTTGACTAGTTCTTCTTTTGCTCGACGGTGGCGATTGTTGAAATGAGATGTATAATGCAATGGGCGTTTTGCATGGCTGCCGACTGTTAAATTAGACTCATGTAGAAACTTGTGATTATTTGTTCAGACTACTTTTGTAATCATAGCGTGGTTTGTCAGTTTGAAATTAAAAAACGAATATTATTGTTATTATTTTTGTTATTGTTATTATTATTATTATTGTTATCATTTTTATAATTGTTTTATTAGCCAGATATCATACCTTTGCCACTATCGTGATTGGTGCGTACTAATAGTCTTCTTCGATTTTGTTCAGGTCTGTCCGATCACGTGCCAGGCACTTCAACGATTCTTTAGAGATGAAACAAAGAGGTAGGGTCTTACAGCCTTCTCTTTCACATTCAAGTTGTCACTGTGCTTCCCTTCTAGTGCATGGCATAGTCTGTCTGTCTGTCTGTCTGTCTGTCTGTATGTCTGTCTGTCTGTCTGTCTGTCTGTCTGTCTGTCTGTCTGTATGTCTGTCTGTCTGTCTGCATGTTCCTGTCTGCTTCAAATTGTTATTTGTAAGTGACTTCTATAGATGGTTGTGCTATAGTTTGAATTTAGAGATCATTGGCATTGCCTTCCTGCTCTTCTATGCTTGAGATTGACACCACCAAAATACAAGCAGTAGAAGTTTCAGTTTAACAACACTGAGATGATATCATTAGTCATGGATGGATCCAGGGTTTAACGACAATTTCTGACAACAGAGACCGCTGCTGTCGACAAATTTTCTTGACACATTTCATTGCTTACAGCTGAATTATTTCTATATCAATAATCGGTAGTTACAGTTTAGCGACACTGTGTGGTAATACTGTGTATACTGTGTGGTAACAAAGACCATTAGCGTCGCCTTCCTTCTTTATCCAGGCTTGAGACTGGCACTGGCAGAGTACAACCAGTGGCGGAGTTCTATATATATATATATATATATATCTATATATATATATATATATATATATCTATATATATATATATACACACATATATGTTGTTATCCTCCCAGTGTCCCGTAAGCTAGTGTCTTTTTATATATAGCATTGGTTGACACCGTTAAAAGGTGTCTAAGTTATGTTTCCAGTTTAACAACACTGATAACATGATCATTAGCGTCGCCTTCTCATTTATTCTGTGTAGGGGGCTAGCAGTGTAGGACTTAAAACAATCGACCTGTAACGTTTTAGAGGTGTCTATGGTGACTAAGGCTGTCAACGTACCCGGGTACCCGCCCGAGGCTGACTACCCGTGCAATGAAATCGGTTCTCGGGTGCCCGACATTCCTTAAAAATGCGCAATTCCGTGCCTTTCCTAAAAAATGTCCGCAAGGTCTAGTACCCGCTCATCGCTCCGCTAGTCGATGGGTACCCGGGCCGTGATTTCAACATTTTTTAATAGCCTTAATGGTGACCACTCTAGCCATTCGGACATTACTTGGGATGAAGATGATCGCTTATTGTTTCCCATCTTTATATAGCACCGGTTGGTGTCATTTTGAAAGTGTCTAGGCCGACCGCTCTATCAATTTATGCGTAATGGGTAGACCATAGCGTTTTATCCTGTAGGAACAGTTTGCTTAGAAATAAACAAAGAAATAAACAGTTTGCTTAGAAATTAAGAAGTAAGCAATTTCCTCATGAATAAAAAAGACAATATTGGACCGGGAGCATCTCTGGGTACATTTCTTGAAGAGGCGCTATACTAGGTTTTGTTGATTGATTGAGAAAATAAAACTTCTGAAATTGAACAGATAAATTACTATTTCTCTTTAAAATAGACAAATTAATAAACTTTTTTGCTGCAAAATCAACAAATGGATATACATTTCTTTGAAAAATAAATAAATTAATATTTCTTTATTCTTAAATACCTAGATAAATTGTTTGAGTGATTGACTGTTTCAGGGCTGTTGTCGAGGTTGGTCTTTCCCAGATCCAGTCAATACGATCCTCAATTATCGACTGCCAACAACTTCTAACACCCACAGAATCTTATCATTTATTTAACACTTAGCAGACCAACTGTTGCCTTAACTCGCTTTTATTTTATTGCATATACGATAAACTGTGTTAGACATTTTTTTACTGTCGGACACGAGTTGGTGCGGCACAATTTTCTGACGTCATACGGAGCTACCTCTTGTTAATATCTACTACTTTGTTTTCATCTTTGGTAAATTTGAAAAGTTTTCAGTTGATTGTATGTGATATAATTTTTTCCTAATATCTTTAGTTGTTGGAATAAAAACGAAACCGAAATTCGGTCGCTCCACTGTTCTGGTGGTTTCTTTGAGCCTTGTCTTAGTCTTCTACTGTTAAGGCATCAAAGAAAGATGCTGTCCTTTCTGTCACCAGATCTTCCAGTTGCAGCTGTTGAGATTCACTTGTGAACTGCACGTGTCAATGGGTGTTTGGTAATGCTGGTCGTTGCAGATTTTGTACCATTGAGTCTGTCATCAAAAAGAGCTATGCCCACCATGTGTTCAGATCAGACAGAAGTCAGAGGTGCCTTGAAAATGCCGCATGTACGTTGCTGGCAACAAACTGATTTTGGAAGGCCTTCAGAGTTGATAATAATTCTATGACATTGAGAGGGGCTTTCGAATCCCTTGCGCTGCTTCATTCCGCTGTTTGACAAATACAAGACTGACAAACAGAGGCAAATCTACGATATTCTTGAATTCGCGAGCAGTCAACTTGAACTGGGTTTTTAAATGAATGTATTCAGTGCGTAAGTGGCTTTCACCATCCATCTAGCGTGATGGGTTGGACCTAGAGCTCGAAATGACTGACTGCCTTCGTGTCCACGAAGGATACACGTAGAAATAACAGATAATCGTCCCTTAGTTGCTTGGTTTCAGAGGCGGCACCTACTAAATGCCTGTAATTGAGCAATGTCGGTCACTGTTTGTTCTAGAATGGATACTGTAAATTTAAAGTTCATCAGTTGCTGCGAAAAGCATTTCGGTTAATTGATGGCCATTGCTTCTTAAATCGCTTGAATAGTGCAGTTGATGGACCAAACAGAGACAATGACACATTGGACAATATGACTTCTATGTATGTATGTATGTGTATGTATGTATGTATTTATGTATGTATGTATGTAAGTATGCAATCCAGACCATCATTTCATTTCTCAGAGCATTTTCAATTCTAACGCTTGTGCCTTTATAAAGCCCTGTGTTATTTAATGTTGGGTTAAGCACAAGGCCTTTGATCTGTGAAGTGAGATTCCATTTTTCAATTGTTTCAATATATGCCCTGATCTGAAATTCACCTGTACCTCTCTTCATTTCTGGAATATTTTTTCCTGTCCATTCCAAGTGACAATAACAGCTGCAGTCCATACTTTACTGTGATCCATCAATGTCGAGAAACATTTTGCCATCCCAGTGCAACAATAATGGTGAAAACACATTAGCAATTTAGTACACTAGTAAAAAACATTTAGAATGAGTTGACCTCTAAATGCTGCACAATCATTCTGAAATTTCATGGGCAGACTATCTATCCATAGTAGACAAAAATAAGCCTTGTGGAGAGCGAATTCTATCAACTTCATTTTCCCTGCTGATTGAGCGGCTCTATATATACATTAGGCCTTTTGTCGAGCCGCCACTGTTGCATTGCGGAGCCACAATAGTGGCGAGTTCGTATTTGTGGCCAAAACTGATCTTCCTAATTCGCATGTACATGAAATACAGGCTTCCATTCCCCTTACGAGCATCAGTGTATACATACAGAACTATATATAAATATGTATATATGTATACAATACTATTATATATATATATATATATTGGTGTCTTGTGTATATACTGAAGCTCGTTAGGGAATGTAAACCTGACGCGGATCAGTGCGACTAAGCCTTTAATGCGATCGTCGGTCTTGCGCCTAAGACGCGGAATTTATAAATGACTAATTGATTTGACGGCGTTCGTTATTCGTTAATTAGGTTAGGAATTACAGAAATAGAGACGTCGGGCTGCGATCTGAGGGAGAGAGGGAGGGAGGGAGAGATGGATTTGAGTATCCTAGTCCAACAAACAACAATTCTATCCCAGTAATAATAATAAAAGAATTTACTGAGTTTTAAATGACACCCATAAAGCCAAGACCAGCAACAACATACTACCAATAATAATAATAATATTAATAAATAAACCCGTAACTGCTTGCAGTCCAGCATGCCAGTCCCATGCCTGGCTGAAGGAGGAGGACGATGCCAATGATATTTGTTACCACCCAGTGTCGTTAAACTGCGACTAACCTAACGTAACAAATGAAAATTAGAACAATAATAAAATAATTTTTATCAATTTAAATCACCCCTCAATTATTCCCCTATTGTGAACCGTCGGCTATTACGTAATAAACACATCTTATATATACATGCATGAATATATATATATATATATATATAATGACATTTGACCGACTATGTCTCCGAGCGTACGCTCCGTTCACACCCTACGTCACGACAATGGTCACCATAGCAACAGTCACTACAGCAACGGCGGCGATCCCAAGCAGACGTCGGCGGCGAGTGTAGAACGGAAGTGACGACGAGTAGAAGAAAGATCAAAAACGTCAGCGGCGAAAGGGGGAGCGTGGAACGGGAGCAGGCGTTGGATACGGCGTGGAATGAGGGGGTGCGATTGGGAGACTTCTTTCCCTGGGAAGAAGAGGAGGAGGAGGATCGTTCCTGGTTGATGTTGTGTCCTTCCTCTACGATCGTCCGCTTCGGGGAGGAGGAGGCGTGGTGTTTGGACGCTGCGAATGGAAAGACAATATTATAATCATTTAGAAGTTATATTTTAAAACTGGATCCAGCGTTTAACCACATCTTATGACAACAGAGGCCGCTGCCGTCGACAGAAATTTGCTTAGCATATTACAGCACTTACATCTTGGTGGTGGAGGCAGTGGATGTTTAAAACTGGATAGGTTGTGTATATAGTTGCATACGACTGCGTTTTGAGGGTGTTGAAAAGATCGTGCTGTCACAAATATAGATAATTTTATAGTAGTAGTAATAAGACAATCCATTCACCCATCAGTCCATCCACCCATCAATCCATCCACCAATTTGCCCATATATTAATTCACCCATTCATTAATTCACCCATTCATTAATTCACCCATCTATTAATTCACCCATCTAGCCGTCCACATATTCTTTCATTCAGCTGCCATCCCACCCATATACATTCGCGAAGCGAGTGAATACAAGCTTACATGATGAAGGAATTCATGAGTGGGTGGATGGTTGTTTTATCGAGCGGATGAATGGTTCAATTGACTGATGGAGGAATGAACTATTAAATCGAGTTACAGTTTCGAAAATGAGGTATCAGTAATTACCTCTTGCCCTGAAGCACGATGATGTTAATAACGGCTGTTTAGGTTATATAGCGCGGGCGGCTACGTTATAAAGGTGTCGATAGAAATGGTGCAGAGACAAGTCGGAGTTTACAATGGAAGTTATTTGGGGCGTCTATGAAATGGCATCACGCGACTAAGGGATTACCCATTTGTGACGAAGTGTGACGATGGGGAGGGGACCGATGAAATATGACGTCACATCATCAGCTCAAGCATCAAAATGCGCAATTTCATTAAAAACTGTCCCTCAATTAAACAAATTCCACTATTCAGCGGTCACTGTTACCACAATTTAACAACACTAATTATATATTGTATAGTTGTATTTTGAATTTTTGTATCGTTAACTTTTACGGTTGGTGCCAATTTTGGAGTTTTGGAAGTGAGGCAGCCATTCTATGTAACACACAAGCAGGAATCGATTATTGACCTACCGCCAAAACGTATCAGGCCACAAAAGTCACTGCACGTCGGCAAAGTGAACTAATGGTTGTAAGCGAAAATAAAGAAAATGGAATGTGTGTGCTGATTGGATAGATGAAGAAGGGCTGGATCTGGTATATCTGTTGAACAGGATGATGAGATACAAGCACAACTCTAAATATTTATTGCATGAAGGAGCATTTTGCTTCTGCTTGCATGGGAGAAGTTTAGATTGTTTCAAGTTATTGTTAATAAACATTTTTTCAATGCAACAATTCTAACAGAGCTTTTCATCTCGTCGAATGCACAATGAGCGTAATATTTATACTTTTCCCATGTTTATTCGTTCTACTGTAGTTTGAAGTATTTTACTTTATTTAAATTTCTAGGAAAATTTACATGTAAAATTCTGGACATCTGTTTTTTTCTGGGGAGCGGGGCAGAGCCCTGAGATGTCATTTTTGAGGGGTCACAGCATCTGTGACAACGTGTGACGAAGGGGAGTGGGTCAAAAATCGTCAAAAATTGCGTGACGTCATTTGTGGACAGGCCCCCGATGATCCTGGATATTTGTGATTTATGTATGTCTAGACGCTTGCGTTTTAAAGGTGTCAAAAACTTGGAAAAAGATATCCCTATCAAAAATATTTAGTAGTAGTAGTTTTGGTTAAACGATGCTGTGATAACAAAAATCATTAGCGTCGCTCTCTTTTATCCAGGCTTGGGACTGGCACTGGCTGAGTACGAAAAGCAGAGTTTCGCGTCGTCTACTTGGCGGTTTATTTAGTACAAGGTGACTGCGTTTTATAGGTGTCGAACTGAGCAGCTCTCTTGGAAGTGAGCGTTTTCTAGATTTATACGGATATTTCGGTTCATATGTTGCTAGGCATTGCGTTTTAAAGGTATCGATCGAAGGAGACATGTAGGCGTACTAAAGCCACTTTCAGGTCAGTTGAGTTTATATAGTATTGGATCTACACAACGTTTGAAAGGTGTCGAAATGGATCGTATACGAAGAACACGATAGCAAATGTCAGTTATTTTATCGGGCTATTTTGGTTTGTATGGGAGTGTATCACTACGTTTGAAAGGTGGTAGTGATGGTAGTTGCAGTTTAACGACAATGTTTGATAACAGTGATCATCAGCGTCGCCCTCCTGCTGGATTGCAAGCAGTGGCGGAGTCCTTCGTCGCGATGGTGGATCCAGGGTTTAACGATAGCTTATATCAACATAGGCCGTTATCGTCGACAGAAATTTGCTTGGCGTATTACAGCACTTTTTCGATGGCTACGTTTTAATTGACTTTTATTGGCTTTTATTTGGCCATTTGGATTTATATAGTTTTATTTCACTACGTTTTAAAGGTGTAGAAAGGGACGGGCTAACCGGGTAACAGTTCTGCGTTGTACGCCGTTGTACCAAATTCATTTTCGGAGAATAAGGTGTATTTCCGGAATGTGTCCCACTTGACGAGCCTAGCGTAGAGTTTCGTCACAAGATGTCCCTCTTCCTTCACCTATTCAACAGGCAAGTAATTAATTTTTTATAATCTATTACAGACAATTTTCGTTTATTTTTCAAACTGACAAACCGCTATATGAAAACAGATACAGTACGAACGAATGATGACAAGTTACTACCGGATTCTAATTAAACTGTCGGCAGCCATGCAAGGCGTCCATTACGTCATATATTTATTTGACTGCCGCCGCCGCAAAGCGAAAGATGGACTAGTCAACCTTACAAGAAACACGCGTATATCGTTTAAATTGTTGGGCAGCTTTTCCCAGTGGCAATGTGGCGTTCTGCCGCCCGAGCGCCTGTCTAGCGCTAACGGACGGTGTCAACCCCAGCTCGCTGACACGCCTGGAGTCGCCCGAGTCACTTTCTTACCAAATCTCAATGCCAAATGGTTACTCTCTATATCTACCAGGATGTTCGCTCTCACCAGTAAAGATTAAAGATGGGCCCCTTCTCCAAGAAAGGTAACACTGTTTGAATTAAATTCAACGTCTTGTACTCCTAGACATTACTGTTCTCCACTCTTTAAACTCTGTCGTGCTAGACACTACAAGTCGCACAGCTCTTAGTCATGTCATCTCCGACACTTATCTATCACGCCTTCTGCTCAACACGTATCTCTCTCGGTCTATTTCCGTATATGGTATAAATGGCCGCACACGTATATTTTGTCATGCACAATTGACGGACTAAGTTCCCGTCCTCTGTGTTAGCAGTTACCTACCAACACTGATGTATTCTGCTTCGATAAAAATGACACTGGCATGGTATTCACGGACTCTGATAGTGAAGGTCTTCTGTCTATAACCTTCGCTATCTGCACACAGATCTTCGATCCGACCTACGCACGAGGGGGCCCGACCTCGCACTTTAGTCAGTTCTCAGAACTGTGTGTGACGACAAACAACCATGTATTCACCTGGGTACCCGATTACCCAAACGTACTCGTATCGATCACTTCGATCAGACACGCAAGTAGATACACTTCGGGAAAACGAGAGGAGTATCTATGACCAACGTAGGTAGCCAACAGTAATATTTACGCATCGATCAATTCTTCGTCTACTTGTCTACTTGTTATCTCTAACCTGGGTTTTCGACTGCCCAAACTTTCACGTGCTTCTTGGTCAATTTCCGTGTGCGGCATACCGGTCTCACACGCATAAGGTATTATGCACACGATTGACCGTCCTCTGCGTTGGTAATTGTCCGCCGACACCGTAATATATTCTGATACTCGGGAAACCGGGAGGAGTAACTATGACCAACGTAGGTAACACACAAGAGTACCTATCGAACGACCATAAAGCCATCAAGAAGAGTTACTTGACTTGTAACCTGAAGGTATCAATTGGCACCAGTGTTTTCTCTTGTTTGTCACGTGCTCTTCTAACGTGTTCATCCTCCACGTGTAATTCCAGCGGGTCTTTCGGGAATTTCCCCGATATTTCTATCGAACGTATCCACTGGGAAACTTTCCCCGAATGTGCCAACGCTCCACCGGCAGCTCTCTCGGTTTGTACGGCTGCTACTACGGGAATCTACTCGGCTTGTATCTCTTGCGGCCACCCGAATTTTCATGTCTCCGACAACCTGCGGAAACTGGCAGGAGTAGCTATGACCGCACTAGGTAGCCAACAAGTAGATTTCTCGGCCTGCTTGCATCTGTCATATACTTTAATATCCGAACCCTCAGACTCTCACATGTCTGTAACATCCTTGGACTGCACTTATTCCTCTCATTGTAGGATCATCTAGATACTCGTCACCTAGAGCTCTGACCAACGGTAATGCACCAAGAAGACATACTGCGGGGACACCGCAAGTACAGATATTACGTTTAGTAACTCAAGTAAAGATACGCGGGGAAACCGCGACCTAAGACGTAAACGGGAGGAGTAAGTATGACCACGTTAGGTAGCCAAGTATAGATATTTACGGAAAACCGTAAATAGAAAGGAATATGCAGAGACGCCCACAATTGATCAGGTGTTTGGCACCAAAGTGAACTTTCCCTGTATCGAACGCACCAATGGGGTCACCCTACCCGTATTTATCGAAGGTATTCATGTTTTCCAGTGTTTGTCAACGGCTTCTCCGGCAGCTCTCAGTCTCTTTCCAACGGCTTCACGGGGCCGCCCTCCCCGTCTTTTAAACCAACGTGTACACTGGGGAATTCTTCCCGTAAATTGTCTCAACGGTCGCCATAATCTGTCTCGATATAACGTTCGGTTGCTCGGGGCTTTACCCGATCTCTATTTCTCCCGGCCACCGACGGGGTAACGTATCCGACAACCTGCTGGTATTCTCGAGGAGTAACTATGACCAATTTAGGTAGCCAACAAGAATATTTCTCGGCCACCAGAACTCCCACGGTCTGCACGGTCGGGGATTTTTCCCAGTCTATCTCTCTGTCGGCCGCCGAGGCCTCTCTCGATATATGCGTTGGTCCCTTCTGGGACTCACCCAGTCTGTATCACTCACGGCCACCAACGGGGTCACCATCTTCCCCCTATTTCCGAACAGAACTGTCATTCATTCATTTATTTCTCTCGATCGGGTCTTTACGCACTCTCGAATGGTACCCAGACCTGTGAGCATTTCTCACACTCGGTCTTTCTCTGTCAGCCTGTTGACTCCTACGATCAGGGCACGGTCCGTCTTGCGATCGACGGCAGAGGGGCCCACCCCACCAGATCAGCGAAAAGCAGCACCGGCCTGACCGCGAGAGCGGCTGTCACTAGAGGTCGTATTTATATGGCAACACGAAACGATCCCTGGAGCGGTACGAGAACCACTCTACGTATGAAGCAGTACGAACCACTGCTCCACATATATAGCGATGCACCGCATGTCAGGCTATGTTCAAGCCAATTCATGCGTCTGCAAGCTATGCACTCAATTAAAAACCGCCGATCGGTCTTCCTTCCTATACGCAACACTGTAAAAAAATAGACGTAAAATAACACTATGGCGAGCCGATTATTTAAATAAATCATTCATTCAAGCCTTGTGGCCTGTCCGCCACAGCAATACTTCGTTTTTTTTAAACGGAAAGGTGAGAATTGTTAGGGGATTAACTTTACGGGCCTTCTTTTTCAGTTTTGAATTTTCTCAGCAATGAACACAAATATCAAACAATAACCTTTCTCTCCAAACTTCCAAAGAAACGCTCTAAGGTCAAGCGCAGGACTCCAGCTTATACCCGAGCACTACATCATACGGGTTGTTCAAAAATGGTCGGAGACTCAGAGTTCTATTTCTGAGAGTTAGTATTAAACCACAAAGCGACAAAAACCCCAACCCCTAAATTTCTCTCAACAATTGAATGGTCAACAACCTACCGTGACCATTGTCCAGTACTCGTTGATATCGTTGACCTCAGCGCTCGTCACTGTTGTTCCGTTGGCGTCAATCACCCAATATAAGACGATCAACTCTGGTCGTGACCAGACACTGCACTCGATGTAAACGTCCCTGTCTCCCAGCTGGGCCAGTGACGGTTTGCACCGGATGCGAGGAGCGTCTGAAAATTGTTTATAGTGCCAATTAGATGAAGCAGATAAATAAAATCTCGTATTGTCTAATCCGAATAATCCAATCTGTACAATATATGGTGCTCATAATTTTTTTTAACGGTGGTAGTTGTTGCAGTTTAACGACACTGTGTGGTAACACAGACCATTAGCATCGCCCTCCTCCTTTATCCAGGCTTGGGACTGGCACTGGCCCAGTACAACCAGTGGCTGAGTTAGTTTTTTAACGTTCTTAATCGCTGCTAATTAAACCTGGGACACACTGTTGAAACGTCTCCGTCAAAAATCTCATTTTGTCTAATCCGAATAATCCAATCTGAACAATATATGGTGCTCATAATTTTGTTATGGTCGCTTTTTGAACGACTACTATAGAAACCCTTTTAACGTTCTTAATCGCTGCTATTTAAACTCGGTACACACTATCGAAAATATTGCGAAGCTTATAATACGATGACAACGACAAAACAAGATTCTCGTGTAATGAGCAATTAGCTGATGTTGAAATCAAAAGATTAAGAATTCAATATGTGTTAAGAATGTTGTTAGAGAATTTTAATTTTATCATCTCTTGTATATTTGTGACAGTTGCTGCAAACATTGATTAACATGGCCGAAATATTATACCACATGGCATGTTTCATAGACTTTTAGCTGTGTTATTTATATCGTTTAACAATTTGGCATCTTTAAACGGCGTATTTCTGAAACTATGAATTAATTTCAACTGAGCCGTATGTAGGCTATCTCAAATTGTCGTCAACGCCTTTAATGCCAAACGAGATGTCGTTGAAACAAAATACAAATTATTATTGAGAAGCGTTTTGAAGGTATCTATCTATGTATAGGCCTACTTAGATACCTTTAAATCGCGTCTTAGTAACTATATATTGAATGAGTGCGTTTAAACGCCATATAGACTCCGCCGCTTGTAGTACTCGGCCAGTGCCAGTCCAAAGCTTGGATGAAGGAGGAGGGCGACGCTAATGACATTTGTTATCACACAGTGTCGCCAGATTGCAACAATCAAACGCCATATAAATTTAACACTGCAGGTTGTTATGCAGTTAGCTAAGTGTCTTATTTTATAGAAGTAATGGCAATAATGCATTTGAGCATTTGTGTAGCTTCTGTAGAGGCTACGCTCGCTAGAAACGCTCCCAATGCGAGGACAAGTAGGTTTTGGGAAACGCAAAAGAGGATGAGTGACTGCCGGATAGAATTTTAGAGCGAACAGATGGAGAAAGGGCATTCCACAGAGGGGACCAAATGAAGCAAAAGATCGTGAAGATCACGAGACAAAGACACAGCAGTTCTAGCTGTTCTATTGAACGGGTGAAGTGGAAAGAGGGAGGAAGCTGAATATTATATTATCCTAATAGTAAATTCATATTCGCTGTAGTTTGTGACGGTTGCTGCTTGAATGAGGCGATTAATAGATGAACAAATATTTCATTTTCATTATTATTATTATTACTATTAATAGTGATAAGTAATAATAATGATATTAATCATGACAATTATCAGTGATCATGAATGGCACTCATCATTATACTTACAATGTACATATAGTCGAACCTGTGTTCCATTGGCATCTATTCCTGGTCTCTGAGCAACTAGGCAGCGTAGGTACCTTCCGTCATGATGCTCCCTCAACACAAGAGTCGCAGTTGACCTCCAGGTAGTGCACTCCATGACCCTTAACCCCTCGACTCCAGTCACCCTGACGATGGGCTGGGCCCGGTGGAAGAGGGGAGTGAGGTCGGTATCTCCCGCTTGGAGGGTCATGTCCGCGGGTGGGCAGGGACCGCGGGTGACGCAGGTCAGAGAGACAGGTTGACCGTCCTTGACCGTGAGGTTGGACAGGGGTCGGGAAAAGTTCGACGGGGTCAGGTCAGATGTCAAAAAGATTGAGGTTAAAGGACCTGAAAGTAATAAAAGAGTTTCTCATCTCTATTTCTCTGTTTCCATTTATTTCTGTTTCTTTCTGTTTACTTGCATTTATTCATTTTTATTTCTATATCATCTTAATTTTTCTTTCTTTATTTATTTCTATTGACCAATTTATATATATTCTATTTGCCGATTATGTTTTATTTCTTTCTATTTAATTACTTTTAAATATGTATCTATAGTTATTTCTATTAATTCATTTAATCATTTGTTTTTATTAACATTTATCTTCTATTGTCATCTTTGTTTTTATTTTTTTATCAATATTCATTTATTTAATTTTTTATTTATATTTGTATTTCTGTTTATTATTCATCAACGTGGAAGTCGAAGAGAAACACACACACAGATACACACAGATACACACACATACACACACAGACACACACAGACACAGATACACAGATACAGACAAAGAAAGACTCAGAAAGAGAGAGACTGACAGAAACAGACAGACAGAGAGAATGAGACAAAGAGAGCAGGTGGTCGTAGGTCTTGGCGTGGATTAGTTCGAGCCCTGTAATCGCTTCTCCATCTGTTCCTGATCCAGTTCTTAAGCAATCATTTGTCCCTCTCGCCTCCTCCTCCTCCCACCCACCACACGACTCACTCTTCCTCTAACTACCTGCGTCAGCGTGTTTCCTCTTCCTTGCGCTCTTTCTCTTCCTTTATTCCTCTTCCATTCTCTTTTTCTTTCTATTCCTCTTCCTATTTCACTTCCCATTCCTATCCATCTTCTCATTCTGCCTAGTCTGTGTGTTTGTCAGTGTGCATATCATCGCTAGCCAGTGTGGATGTCACTGTGAGTCACTGTGCATATGTCTAAGTGTATCGATGTGTGTCACTGCGCGTATATCGGTAGCCAGTAGTCATAGACAGTGACCGAATGGACAACAGATATCTGTGGTCAGTGGTCAGTTGACCGGTCAAGACAAACCCTGTAATCAAGCGACGCAGCTTGATGTTTGCATCGCATGACTCCTAGTTGTCCCTGTCTTTGTGATCTTATCTCTCTGTGATCGTCCCTCCCCTCCTCCTTCTCCTCCTCCTCATCCTTTTCTTCCAACTCTTACTCCTGCTCTTTCATTATACTCCTTCTCCTCCTATTTCTCCTTCTCCTCCTCCTTCTCCTCTTCCTACCGTTCCTCTTCATCCTCCTCCTCTTCCTCATCTCTAGCTAATCCTCCCATCCTTTAATCCAATCCAGACTACTCTAATCTAATCTGCTATAATGTTTAGCATGAATACATCCAATGCTTTCATTTCCATCAGTTCCAGTCCCAGGCCTGGATCAAGGATGAGGGCGGCGCCAATTATTCTTGTTATCACACGATGTCGTTAAACTGTAACTTGTACACCTTTTGTCAACCAAATCTATATAATACCGGGACAATGGGGGTGTTTGATGAAATCACATATTGATGCTTATTGTCAAATCATCACAGTGTCGTTAAGCTGAGACTCTAACTTAGACACCTTTTTAACGCTGTCAAGCGATGCTATATGATGATTGGACTCCACGGGCCATTAATAAAGCAAATGGCATACGTTGGCAAAGAGAAGCTACCATTAACGTTTCTTACATACAGCGAAAGCCTTTTGCCTGTAACAAGGGACTATTTCTTACCGCGGACGTGGACAGTATACGTAACCTTTCCCAGAACCATTGACTTTCGACCTCTCACCTCGCACGTGTAGTTCCCACTGTCCTCCGCCGACAGATCTGCGCAGGAAAAGTGCATCCACAAGTCAGTTCATGGGTATTTCCAGTTTAACGACACTGTTTGATGGCAAGGATTATTAGCGTCTCCCGTCTCTTTCGTCCAGGTTTGTGATTGCCAAAGTCAAAGTGCAAGTTGAGGATTGTTTGAATTTGATCAATTATTTTCTTTATTAATCCACGGTTTAACGTCGTCATATGACATCTATGGCCGCTGACAATTTGAAACATATACAGTACAGTGCAAAGAAATTTATAGCGTTTGAAAGACATTTAATTTGGTCAATTTAGTCCACTGGGTTGTTTATACAGCATATAAGAACCTTAAAAGAGGTGTATACGTGAAAAGTTCAAAAAGAAGAGATTTAGAGTAGTGGTTTCATTATTACGACACTGCAGTGATAAAAAATATCATTAGCATCCTCCACCCTTTTTATCCAAACTTGGGACTGGTGCATTCGCGAGTAACGTGAGAACGATATCAGCAAATATTCGCAGTTTCACAGCTACATCCAAACGTAATAATCTTCGACCGTGCGTCATAAGCAGAAGTGACGTCGCCCGGTTAAAACGGGCTCAGATCCGAAACGGGAATATCTTATATAGCGCGTTAGAATCACGGATCCGACTAATAGCGGAGAGGCCCGCCAACGACCCTATAGCAGGCGAGTATGTATTACCGTATATACTGGTTGTTTAAGGAGACGCCTTTCTCGCTCCATTTACCGTAATTTCGTCCAATCTTTCATAGCAGAGCGCACCATAAAGGCGACGGAATATCTATCTTGTGTTGGCTGTCACTATGTCTCATTTCATACATATTCATAAACATGGTAATGAATGATTTGGAATAATGGATACATATATATATATATATATATATATATATATATATATATATATATATATATATATATATATATGCACATAGGCCTATTATTATATTTATACACACGAATGATTATAATAGTCATATAGTTTATCTCGTAATATTTATGTATATACATGCACAGCGAAATAAATAATATATATAATTATTACATATACTATTATATAGATGACATATATCTTTTTGATTATATATAATATGATAAAATGCGTGATACATACGTTTAGTGTTTGATCACACAATTATGTCGGTCCGTTTATTTGTCTGTCTGTCTGTCTGGCGATGTGTTTCCTTGATAGCTTTATGAGGCATTACTAGACAGACAGACAGACAGAGAGGGGGAGAGAGAGCAATGATCCCTTAACGTAGAACTAACTTAAAGAACGCCCCGGACGTTAAACCGATACCCCAGGCCGGACGAGACGCAGTCGCGATGGTTACAGGAGATTTATGGAGCGCCTCTACAAGACAGAAAAAGACAGGGCGTGAGATAGAGGAAGTAAGGCAGATCGGTAGGGAAGGTGGGAGAGAGAGTGACAGCAGTACAGAGACAGGGTCATAAACAGAGACGGAAAGGGAGGGAGACAGCCAAAGACAGACAGAGAGTGAGACACAGAAAGACAGAGAGTGAGACACAAACAAACACAGGCAGAGAGGAAGAGAGACAGAGACAGAGAGAAATTCACCGACCTCTTATATTCAGAGTCATGATGTATCTGGTAGGCTTATTGAAGAACTCAATATCGAATCTCCTCGTGGCTGCGAAGGGTTCCTGTGCCACTCCTGCCATGTTGATCCTCGTTCTCTCTTCCCTCTGCACCTTCTCCCAGATCATCGGGTTCTCAAAGACCACGAACTCTACCATGTGGAATTCGCAGTTGAGGGACAGCTTCTCACCGGATGTCACGTGAAAGGTGTGGTCGCGAGACAGCATCGAGATGGAGGAGTGGGAAACGACGGCTGCGTCTGGAGTGGAAAGACAGGAATAGGAGAGGAACATGCGGGGAATGGGACTAGGAAAATAGCAGACGCGGCGATCCCTAGGATCGACCTTCCCTAGGGGAAGGTCGAGGGGTATCAGCCCCCAACCTTTTACGGAGAGGGGAGACGTTATACTTTTGTCACCCTCTACAATTTCTACCCCTCTCATTGGGTGTCCCCACCCCATCTGTCAAATGAGATCGACGCCTCTGGAGAATGGGAATTCAAAGGGTTAAGAGGCGGAATAGGAAGGGATGTGAATTAGGAATTCGAATAGTGTGAGGAATAGGAATAGTAGGAAGAATAGTAATAAGAATGCGTGGAGAAATAAGAAGAGGAGGAAGATTAGGAATACGAAGGCAAATAGCAATAAGAGGAGGAGGATGAATAGGAGGAGGGGATTGGATAAGGGATGGGGCTGGGGAGGAATGGGCGAGAGCGGTGGCGAGCGACTATGAGTGGTAAGAAAATAGATGAAGGCAATTAGAGGAGACGAGACAGGTTTACAAGGGACAGGCGGCGTCACGAGAGTCACGACTTCCGGTTTATTATGACTTGAATCGAGCCAAGAAGGTTAAGTCAAGCAAAGGTCATGTATAGATAATGTAATGTAATTTGATGTAACCTAATATAAATTACTATAGTGTAATATTTTGTAACATAATATAATGTAAAATGACGTAATGTAATATGATGCAAATGCAATATGGCGCAATGTATTATGATGTATTGTAATATAGTGTAGTGTAATATAGTGGAGCATATGTATTGCTTCGATCTCAAAGGGCCAGAAAACAGATAACATTATATAAAGGCGTCTTTGAAAATGGGAAGGAAATGTATCATGAGGTAGTGCATTGTTTGGAATCTATGATATGGTATTGTATTGTATTGTAAGAGAAAGGGGGTAGTGTAAGGTATTAAGGTGAGTATAGGTGCTCAGATAGGGTCTGGTACGGTACCATATAAAAACCTTGAGGTGTGGTAAAACTATTAACTTTTGTTTAAAAGTTATTGACTTCCTGAACGAGCTAAAAATTCCTCAACTTACCGATTTCCACAGCTGCTAATCTTGCACTAGAAAATAATAATCTTGGATATGCACCTTCTTTGGTCTCGTGACCATCGTCACGCGTCGCGCGTCAACTCCGCATCAAATCCGTAATTTGACCAATAAGGCATCTTCTCGTCGAGCGATAATAGGAAGCCGTGTTGATTACAGCTTACGTTACAAGCGATCGATGTAACGAGAGACTGGTTCCCTTTGATTAGCTGTCGAGCACGGGGCTCACATTCGCTGATCTCTTTAACGCTCGGCGATTCGTTTTCAAACGACGGGGCATGGGATATCACTCCGCGTGATGGATCGGTTTCTGTATCATTCCGCTGAGCGAAGAGATTTTCTTTATCCTTCTTGAAAACCCAACCGGATTCATAAACTTCATTACTAAGAAGAAGTCAAGTGATATTTGCTCTTACGCGTGGCGGAGGAATATCTGGGACTATTTTCTCGGCGAGTGGACACCAGGGTGGCGACCCGGGGAACTGGTGAAAGCCAGATTTTACCGGTCAATTGATTTTTCGGTGGAGCTGGATTGAAACTGGAGCGGAATGGAATGTTTGAAAATTGTCTGGATTGTGTTGATTATATCGGGAAAAATGTTAAAACTTTGGTCGGTTTTAAATATTGGTGATTTTATTAATTGTCTGCTATTTGATTTTGTATATTTCTGTATTTTTAACGAATTTTTCCTATTTGTTTTTATTTTCTACCGGTCTATTAATATGTTGAGTGTCTATTATTTTCCCATTATTGCTATTTATCATCAAGAAAATGTATTTGTTATCCGTAGCTACTATTGTGGCATCGGTCTTGGTCTTGGTCTTGGTCTTGGTCTTAGACGAACGGTCTTAGGATTGGTCTCCGTCTTAGGGTAGCGTTCTTGGTCATTTGCCGTATCAGGGCAATTTCTTTGATTTTGTCGGTTATTTTCAATTATTAGAGACACAGGTGTTTAATAGACTTTTTACGTGCTGACCATCTATATATACATGTTACTGTGGGCAAAAAATACATTTGCAATGGAACCAGCCATTTCAAATTTTGCTTTCACAAATTTCAAGATTTTGGAGAAATCTAACATGTGGTCGGTCACGTGTAGTCACCTACAATTCCGAGTACAAGTAATCCTACATCATTCAAACGGAACGTTAATCAACTTGTTCAAATGTCTTAAAGTATTTACCTATCTTATTATGCAGGTACAGTGTGATAATCTCAGGTCGAAGCCAATTAAGGGCTGAACACGCAAAAGTTCAGGCTGCCCGGTAAAACTGATTTTGGACCATATTTAAGATTCGTATTCTTCAGCAAAAAATCAATGTTTTAAGCCTGGTATTCCGGTTTTAGCGTCTTAATAAATTGGATTGTTTATAAAAAAAGAGCATCGGTCTCGGTCTTGGTTTTGGACCACCAGGTCTTGGTCTTGGTCTTGGTCTTGGGCCTCTCGTTCTTGGTCTCGAGGTTTTGGTCTCGTGCCCAACACTGACTACTACTATTCTACTATTACTAATGCTGCTCTCTCTCTACTGCTTTGACTATTATCATATTCGTTGTTGTCATCATTGCGTCGTTGTCATCACCGCTATCATCATCCTTTATGTAGAAGAAGACCTGTTTATTTGTCGATCGCCTTTCTAAGTAATCACTTCAAGCAGCGTCAGTCTATACAACAACTTCTGACTCTTTTCTAGTAAGCTAAGAATAAGGAACCCACTTCTCTCTGTGGCTGTAGTGAGTCCAGCGAGGTAGAGAACAGTTGAAAGAAGGACTCTCGCCAACAGTTCGTCCTTCGAAGGACTGCCCAGATCAGGTTCTCGTGAGTTCATGACCTCGATCTTGACCCTAGACTGGTCCTTGACCTTGAATGAAGCCTCCTTAACGGAGGAGCCGGATTGAATCGAAGCTGGAATGAAATGGAGAACCTTTCTTAGGCTTCTCTTAAAGTCAATATAAGTACAGCCATTGGTCATTTCTTTTGCATATAACGCGTAGTTATAAAATAGCTAAGGACGTGGAATGGTTTGCTCTATCACCTCTGTCCGCTCTCAGGGTCCCGGAACCATCCACCCCGGCCTAACCCTGATTCAGTGCACCTGATATTTGGCAAGTAATATCTGTAAAGAGAGTGTAAAGTGGCCGCTAGAGTCGCATGAGGTAATTCTCAATTCAATAGTTTCATGCTTGTTTTAGATATCTTTAAAAAGAGCAGTCCTTGCTAGATAAAATCGGCATTATTTGATGCTTTATTAAAAAATTGTAGCCGAAACAAAATGAAACATAACTATTACATTATTTCAAAAATAACTTAAATACCACCACTGCCTGCACTTTGACAGTGCCAGTCCAAAGCCTGGATAAAGAAGAAGGGCGACGCTAATGATCCTTGTTATCACACAGTGTCGTTAAACTGCAACAACCATGCTATAAGTGTAACAATTCTAGGGCCATCACTGCAATTCAAAAACGCCTCCTCTGCTTTCCTTTTGGGACTGCCAATCCCAAACTTGGATAGAGAGATATGGCGCCGCAAATGATCTTTGTAATGACAGTGTCGTTAAACTTAAACTATGGTAACAGAGCCGCTTCTGTGTGATAACACAGCATTAGCGTCGCCCCAATTCCTTTTCCAGGCTTGGGACTGGCACTGCTGGACTGCCAGCAATGGCGGTGTTGAGTGGCGATAATTAGGGCTATCGCCGACTTAATTAATGCAGGATGAATACGAACAGTGGCGTCCTTTAGCGACGATAATGATGATGCTGTGTAACGGCAGTTTCTTTACAACACCTTTTTCGGCGTCCAGATCATTCCTTAAATTAAGTAAAGGAACTCTAACTCCACCGCTGCAAGAACTCAGGCAGTGCCAGTCCCAAGTCTGGACAAAGAAGGAGGGCGACTCTAATGATGTATGTCATCACACAGTGTCGTTAAACTGCAACAACTACCACCGGCGCCGCAAGAACTCGGTCGATGCCAATCCCAAGCTTGGCTAAAGGAGGAGGGCGAAGCTAATGATATTTTTTATCACACAGCGTCGTTAAACTGCCACTACCACCATCTGATTAGCTGATTAAAAATGCTGTTAGTCTTGCAATATGCCAAGCAAATTTCTGTCGATGGCAACGGCCTTCGTTTTCAAAAGCTGTCGCTAAACTCTTGACACAATCCGCTCTGAACGATGATCTTTGAAATTCAGAGCTGCTCCACTGTTTGCACTCTGAGAGTGCCAGATCCAAGACTGAATAAATTAAGAGGGCGACGCTAGTGATTTCTGTTGCAATTTACCACTGTGTTGCTCAGACTGAAACTGCACTCAGCGCTCTTCGCAGTGTGTTCAATGATAGAAGCACTTCTGTAAAATGAGTCACCTAATTAATTGCAATGATACACTTATAGCATATTAAGTCACATCTGCCAGTTAGTGAGCATTTTAAACCGCCATTTTTCGCGTTTAATTCCGTACTTTTGATGCCGTGACTTTACCGTCATTTTAATGAAGTTACCTACCGTCATTTTCTGATAGGTCTACACTGGCTGTACACATTTGAAGTTGTCAATTATTATTATTTATTTATTTTGCTCTGAGGTACTTCGTTCACCGAAGGGGAATTTATTATTATTATTATTATTATTATTATTATTATTATTGTCATCATCATCATCATCATTATCATTATTATCAGTATCATTATTATTATCATTATCAGTATCATTATTATTATCATTATCAGTATCATTATCATTATTATTGTAAGTATCGGACTGTTGTTGAGGCAGTTTCTAGTGCAAAGGTATCAACCAAGTCTTTTACATTAGAAACTGCCAGAGATCAGTTAGTTTAAAGATACACTATAATGTTGGATGTGCAATTTCAGGCAATTCTAAGTGAATGGCTAGTAGATTTCAGATTAACGACACTGCGTATACGATAACAAAGATCATTAACGTCGCCTCCTCTCTTATTGGGACTGGCACTGCCCGAATGCGAGTAGTTGCGGAGTTCAGTGGCGGTACAGAGAGTAGTTTCTTCACAACACCTTTTTTAGGTGAGTTAGTCCTTCTTTAAATTATTCATACGCTTATCTACGGTAATTTCCGCCTGGTGGTACTCGGCCAGTGCCAGTCCCAAGCCTGGATAAAAGGAGGAGGGTGACGCTAATGGTCCTTCTTACCACACTGTCGTTAAACTGCAACAACCACCACCTGCCGTAATTTCCTGAAACTGCCATGCATATCGCCAATGTAAAGTGTAATGAGTACGTTTAAAAGAGGTGTCGGAAGTAAACCGCTGTCTCACAGTGAAGATGATTAGCGTCGCCCTCCTGATTGTTCAGAGCTTGCGACTGGCACCAGTCGAGTTTAAGACGACGAATGCAGATCCGGAAGTCGTGTTTTTATTCCACGATCCGATGGAAAGAGCGGAAGAGAGGGAATAATGAAATGCCGTCCGTAGTTAATCGCATTACGTGTGACCGGTGTTTGCGATGAGAGGGAACGCGTGTCTGAAATACGACGATTTAGAATGACCATACGCGCATGCGCAGGTCGCTGCAGGTGTTTCCATAGCAACCGATATATAGACTGTATTGACGACTGTGAGGTAATTGTTATATGTCGGTCACGTTGCTAAGGTTACCTACTGATGATATGATATAAAATGATATGACGACGGCGTTGCTATGGAAACGTATTTATGATTGGACGATATTATTATGCTATCTGTCTGTCTGTCTGTTTGCAAGTGTGTTTGTATGTTTGCAAATACGTATGCATGGCTATGTGTATGTATGTATTGGCCACTTCATATACACCGTATTTTGGTACTTACAATTAGCGCTATAGAAGCTTCAATATGGCTAGAATAGATAGAATGATGTCACAATGACAACTTACGTGCGACGTTTCTATGGCAACGTTTGTATCCTCTGTAGCAGTTCGTAGCGCTACGTTGAGTCGAGAGACCTTTAGAGGAACGACGCCACAACTCTTGACTATAGTAGGTTGGAGGGTTTGATTACATATAGGAGGTTATGAAATAGGTTTTGGAATATGGTCGGAGGATGTTATGTTAGCGAAGATATGACAGTGAATTGACTAACAATTGGGATACATATATGACGAAATAGGCAGTTGAAATAGATCTTGGAATCAATTAGATCTTGGCACGAAGTATGTTTTGGACTGGATTGGGTCTTAGAATTGGTTTTAGAATAGACAGCTGAAATAAGTCTTGGATTATGTCTTGGAATAGGTCTTGGAATAGGTCCTTGAATAGGTCTTGGAATGATATATGTCTTGGAATAGGTCTTAGAATAGGTCTTGGAATAGGATTTTCGATTTTGCGGAATAGACTGCAGTCTAACCACCAAAATTGGTTTCCCACAGGCCACGTAAGGTGGTCTCTTTCTAATGTGGCAATGTCTTCAGCACAACCAAGGTGATTGGGATCTATATCCACTAAAAGCATCCGTGGAATAGACTCCACATCCACCTCGGGATAAGACTGCTCATCCCAAGGAATAACCTGCGGCCTATCGAGCGTCACAGGAAGTCAGATGTGTCGAAAATATCCAAGACCGTCGTTTGACGATACTGCTCCGGCCCGATGCAATTTATACCGTTGAGTTCATGATCTTCGAGGTCCGCGTTAGATGGCGCACTCATCGTCCGCCGCTGCAGTCAGCGGGCGACGATGACCCTCGTTGCCACCCTCTCCTTCCCCACCCCTCCACCCTCGCCCCTTCTGACCCCTCCCTTCGCTGCGCCCTTTGGGAATCGATCTGGAGCGTCTGAGGTCGTTCTATGCTTGTGTATGCGGCGAGTTGATTTTTCTTTCTGTCTGCCCGGCTCCGTCTTTGTCTGTCTGACTGTTTACATGGCTATCTCTCTCTGTGCCTCTTAATTTGTCTATGTCTCTATCTCTCTGTCTCTTTCTCTGTCTCTTCCTGTTTCTCTTTTTTTCTTTCTGTGTCTCTGTCAGTCAGTCTGTCCGTCTGTCCCGTCCGTCCCTCTGTCTCTGTCTGTCTGTCTGTCTCTCTCTCTG
Organism: Bimastos eiseni; assembly: GCA_959347315.1. NCBI lineage: Eukaryota > Metazoa > Annelida > Clitellata > Crassiclitellata > Lumbricidae > Bimastos > Bimastos eiseni. The sequence continues at coordinate 25,236,311 of OY365813.1, read as the reverse complement.
TGCGTGTGTTTCTGTTGCTCTATTCGCATCATTTATTACTCTCTTCTGAATTTCTTCTTCTGCTCCCATTCGTTTCCTGTCTTCTTCCTCCTCTCATTCTCTTCCCTTTTCCTCTGTTCCTGATCCTTCTGATCCTCGTCTTCAATCTTTTACTCCCTCAGCACAATTCCTGCTCCTCTTACATTCCTCCCCTTCCTCTCTACCCCTCTTGAATCTCCTCATCCTTCTCCTGCTCATTCTTCTTCCTCATCCTCCTCTCTTGTCTCTTCCTCTTTCATCCTCCCATCTCCTACATCAGACGCCAGAACGGCCTGTATATAGCCTGTCAGACTCCAGTACAAATCCGCACCCGGCGGCGTAAGATTTTCTCCCTTAACATCAACAACATTACAAACCTTACCTTACCCAACGAGGTGCGATTATCTCTATTCCATTGGCGCCCGACTTGGCGTCTATTAGTTCCCGATCGCTGAAACCCGAGCGACAGTGGCGCCTCTTGCGTCCTAAGACAACGGTCTAGTTTAGGACACGTGGAGAGAAACTCCTTCCGGCTTAGGTCCAATTTATCATAACCCCATCACCCGATGCAGGGCTTGGAGACCACGTGTGGTCCTCGGCAAGGAACGGTGACCCCGCATGACCCCGGAAGCCTTTCAACCATATCTTGGACTGTTGAAAATGGACGTCGGAGTTCGCTAATGTCTTTCTTCACGTGGGAGTATTGAGTCGGGTGCTAAATAGATCAGGGCTATGTATGGGTCGACAATTAGCACCGGGTGGAGGCAGATTCGAGTTACTTCTGAAGCCGGTTTCAGAATAGTGGGATTCACTTGCAGCGGTGATGAATGGGGGAACAATTGAACTAGATGACAATTCCATGATGGCATATATTCAATGCATTAAAATAGCTCTCTCTATAGCGGCACGCTAAAGTAGTTCCGTCTGTCTCTGTATCTCTCTCTGGGTCTGCAATCTGCATAGCTGACTCTCTCTCTCTCTCTCTCTCTCTCTCTCTCTCTATTTTTTGAAAAATATGCACAAGTGGAATATATATAATGTCTGTAAGAAATAGTTAATTTTTGTCTATACATGCAGATTTGTAAATGTTTTCTAACACTCAACATCAAGTGGAGATATCTTTCAATACATCTTGGTTAATATATATATATATATATATGTATATATATATTGGAATTTATATATAATATTATGCATATTATACATGCGCTTATATATATGTATATATAGATATTTCATATATATATTTAACTCATTTTCTTTTTTATATAGCAAACGCTGTATAGACAGATTTACAGACAAATACAATATATATATATATAAGTTCAAATCTGCTGTTATTGTAATGTATCAGTTATAATTATCGCGTCTTGTGATTACGTCATCGATTACTTCATCGCAGCGCTGCTTTGGGGAAGATGTGACTCGTTGCACAGCTGCCTTAGCAGCACAGGGTAGCCCGTACGATCAGGAGGGCAGTAGGAAGCGAGACGACGAGGGAGAGGACGAGGAAGGCAGAGGCGATGATGGTTGGGGCAGGGTGATAAATTTGGCCAGGTCACCTGCCCTTGGCGGTGGTTTTCAGCGCCGGAGAGTGCGCATATGCTGGGATATCGTGAGCTGGCAATCCTCTGGCAAAATATCCACTCCATGCAGAGTTCAGTCCGTCAAATGGTTTGCAGCATCATAATACTGAATTGGAAAAAATACTCAAATTTCTGTTCATATATATATATATATATATATATATATATATATATATGTATATATATATGTAAAATAAATATATATAAAAATTCTTTCAAATGTGTGTGATTCTAGCTTTTAAGTCATTTAGATGGTATGAGCATTATAAGAGTCCTTTAATTGTACTTCCATGCACTGCTGTTGCGTTAGACCAGTTTGATATCAAAGGAGTCGAAGGATTGAATTGTTTAGCGGCTTTATTACGACATCGTGTCTGGACTCTTTTACCCGCACCCAAACCACTGTGTGTTTCATCTAAATAATGTGTATTCATTTTCTCTTGTATATATATATATATATATACTTTCTGATATAGATGCATATAAATATATACACTTATACACAATCTCTCTCTATATACAGCCTGTCAGACACCAACTTTGAAAGACTTATTTTTGCTTGAAGCTAATACCAGTCATGTTGGAGATGCTAAGCTTGTGAAGTGTGGTGTTTACTTTGATTCAGTAATAATAGCCTGATTTATCCATTAATAATAGTAACTGTAATACTAGTAATATTAGTAATAATAAACTGATGAAGCTATTTTTGGTAACTGTGCTTTTGTATAACGTTCGATTAGAACGCGCTAGCATGAGACATGTCTGAGTTGATGATTTAACTCATTTGACAATTGAGTTTGAGTCAACTCATTTCACAGAGGATGATTTGAGTTTGAGTTTAAACTCATTTTGAAGTACATGAGTTGAGTTTTGATTTAACTCATCTCTTGTATGAGTTTACCCAACACTGACGATTCGTAATATTACTTGTTGCAAGAGACCTATGCAGCGTCCTCCATCGTTGATTAGAGTTGAGACTGGTTCTGATAGACTGCAGCAGTGTATACACGTTTCTTACTATTATTAATGCACAGTTCAACGTCGTCATATGACATCTATGGCCGTTGACGACAATTTGAAGTATATACAGTGCAGTGCAAAGAAATTCATAGCGTCCGAAAGACACCATTCAAAACTGTCTGAATCTTAAACTGTCATTAATATTCATTGTTTTACAACATAAATAATAATGGTATTAATAACATCAATTGTTTGTGTAGTATAGTATCTCATGCAAATGTAAATGAACAAGAAAAATTTTCATGTAGGATCTGAAAAATATTTATTAAGGTGTCTTAAATGACAAGCGCATCCTTTGTATATTATATTTCTCTCGTTCGTTCTATTCTATTTTGCTTGGTCTGTTTTCTTTCATTCAATTCTAGTAGGGCAGAACAACGAGAGAGAGAGAGAGAGAGAGACAGACAGACAGACAGACAGACAGACAGACAGACAGAAAGACAGACAAGCAGACAAACAAGCAGATAGGCAGACAAAGATCTAGAATAAGATCCCGGAAGGAAGCGTCCTATCAATTGGAAAATGGAAGCAGTCCGTTAGCTGCGTAACAGAGAGCCAGTACAATTGATCCGGACATCCGCCTGGCTCCCATCTCCAATCCGAACGGGGTCTAAGCAGCTCATTCTGCTCTCCTAATGAACCGCATTCGTTACCGGGTGACATCCGGTCAATCCCGGGACAACACCCGATTCTAAACCGAAGCTCTTAACGGGCTGACAGTGGAAGAGATCAGACCTCTGTGGACGGATGGTTTATGTGGCCAGGATTTTGAGTCGTGTCTGGCTGACTGCAGACAGTTGTGGGTGGTATTTAAAGCAGCGGTTCCCAACCTTCTTTTTGTTGTACCCCCAAACTAAATAAGGATTTATCCGGTACCCACCAGAAAAACTTGTCAGAAACGTTCGTTGGTAATTTATTTAATTAGAATAGATTATTAGAATTAGAATGATGTTTATAATATTGTTAATTAATTTTGCTAAATTTGTTATATTAAGATACAATTTGTACAGTACAGCTGAGTACAAAATGAAAGTTATTTACTTATAAATCTTTTAATTCTATTTTAATATTTAAAAATTTTTGTGTGTGCCGTGGGTTTGCGTACCACCGGTTGATTTAAATAACGTGTTATTTTTGGAAGTGCCGAGTTTAAAGTGTTAAACAGATGGTGCCAGTCGCAAAACCTGGGGAAAGTAGGAGGGCGACGATAATGACCCTTGCGATTCAAAATTGTTGTACTGAACAGGCTTTATGGGCGTTGGTGATTGTTGTTTTATCATTCATTGCTTTTGGTGTGTTCGAAATTGTTATATCGAGATAGCAACAATACAAGAGGTTTTAAATATACCGCGATTGGTCAAGCGCTTAACGTTATTTCTAGACTTATTATAGGCTTATAGCCTGGACTTTTGAAACTGGTTTTTGACAAACATTAGGTTCACTGTTGAAAGTTGTTGGCTACAAATCGCACTGAATAGAATCCAATTAATTGCTCGCCACGACATCTAGGAATTAAAGTTAAAGTAGCTCCTATGACCTATATACTTCGTTCGCTGTGTGTTTGCAACGAATTACGAAAATTTTTCCTTAAGCAGAATTGACAATTTGTAAGTTTTGCGCGTGCCATATATTTATAGCATACGAAGAATGGTTCTGAAAGGTGTTTAAAATAAATCTACAACTTTCAGGATAAAAATCGTCTTGAACGACCCCTAGCGGCCACATTCGAAACTCCTTTTCACAGATCTTACTTCCTAAATATCCGGTGCACTATTCCCGGGTTCGACCAGAGTGGAATGGCCTAGGGCCCAGAGAGCGGACGGGAGTGATAGAGCAATTCATTTCACGTCTTTGCTCATTACTTCTATTTGCTGTGTTCGAATTGAGTGGCTCGTATGGGAATTGGGAATCATGGCGAGCGCTTAATTAGGCGAAAAATCGGAATAGTCTCTATAAATTCATTAAAGTTATCTTTATTCAAGGCTTATGGTAAAATCGATAAGGTTATTTGCTGAAAATTCGATTTTTGCCATGCGTCGATTTTGCATTATCCCAACTATGAGAAAATAGTGCAGTCACTCCCCGCCCACATCAGTTTTATTAACACTGAGGTCAATTAATATTGACGGCGTCATGAAAAGTTTATCTGTATTTCAAAAACCAAAGGATTATTTATTATAGCTTTTAATTCTATAATGTTTCATCGTATAGTATAGCATAGTATCATGCTAAAATACAATTACATAAACACTCTGTAATATAATATATTACAGGGTGTTTATATAATTGTATTTTAGCACAGTGTTATACTATATTATACGGAGAAGCATTATGCAGAAATATTATATTATGCGCTCCTAATATCCTTGATTAACAATACTATTAATAATCATGGATATCCATGGTTGTTATGATGATGATGATGAGGAGGGGGAGAAGAAGGAGGAGGTGGAGGAGGACGATGATGATAATGATAACAACAACAGCATCAAGAATATTACGAGAAATCACAAACATCTTTTAAACACTTTCAAACTGAGACATATAAATATATTATCAGTATATAGTAACTGCTTAAAGCCGCCACTGCCTGCATGCCTAACCTGCAGTCCAGCAGTGCCAGTCCTAAGCATGGATACAAAAGATGGGCTACCCTAAGGATCTTTGTTGTCGCATGCGGTGTTGTTAAACGTGCGACTATCACCACCAAAATAACCAGTTAACGCCTCTGAGCCCTTCAGAGCCCCACTCGATTGAATTAATAAGCACGCCATCTGTCGTAGTGTTGACGCCTCTGACAGATTATCTTCCACGCCCCTCCTTACGATCTCTAAAGCGTTGAACAACTTCCGTTACGTTCAACGCTAACCGGTCACTTCCTGTTTCTTCAATGGCATTTGTGAGCGACTAGAAGACTCATTCACCGGCCGCTAGATGTCGACACTGCATCGTCCCAATGACGTCATCGTATGCATCTTCATCTTTATCACGCCGTGGGTGTCCCCATCTCACATCTGTTGCTATCTGTGGGAGTCTTAGTGTGGCCAACGCAAAGAATCGGGGAGACACTAGTGCTCGGTTAATCGAGAAGCAGACAATTATGTACAAGAACTCAACAGTGCTGACTGATTGATTTGGCTTTATATTATATTTACATATTATACGTATATTCAAATATAATTTACATATTATGCATATATTTACATGTAATTTATATATTATACATATATTTATATATTATGCATATAATATTTGAATATGATTAACATGCAACTGATTTTCAAATAAGTATTTTATAGTTGCCGCGTATCGTATCCTTAGATCTTCATGTATAGAGCCTCTCATTTGGAGAGCTTGATCTCACATTAAAACTCCGCCAATAATCTGTTATCACACGGTGTTGTCAGACTGAAACACTACTACTAATACAATCGACAATAGCGGTTGACTAAGACACCATTAAATCTGTTTCAACTGACGCTATATGAAAGCGGGACCGTTTGTGAACAACTTACTTAGCCTTTTTGCACATGTTATAATTTGTGTACAAGAAATATTTCTTAAGGCTAACCAGAGAAATCGAACTGACGGCTATACGATACTTCGGCAAGACAGTCCGCACACGAGGGGCGGGGGACAGGCCATCTTACTGAAGGAAGATATCAATTACCCCTTGCTGTAGCTGGAAGAAATACCTGGAATCGAGAGGCAAGGAATCGAAATATCGTCCGATAATGGTAAGATCAAAATAATAAATGTGTATATATCTCCAAGCATAACAGCAACTAAAGATCAGCTGAGTAGGTTGTTCCCAGATCGCAGAAGCATTTTGGTCGGAGACTTCAATGCCCACAGCAAAGACTGGAAGTGTACCACCAACTACAGAAGAGGAACCGATCTGGAGGAGGTTATCATGGAAAAGGACCTTGTTGTCCTGAACACAGGGCAATCCACTCACAACTCCAGGGTAGAATCGGTAGACAACTCTGTCACTGTTCTTGCCATTACAACTAAAGATGTTGCTTTAAGATGCACCCACAGCGTCCTAAGCACCGCCCTCGGATCCGATCACAAGGTCACGCTCACCAGAGTTGACGAAGTGGCGGACGTCGAGGAGAACGCAGGACTACACCGCTGGGCTCTATAGAAAGCCGATTGGAAGGTATTTCGACAGATAAGCAGGATTCGAATTCATGACGGCATAATATCAGACGAATTCGATGCAACCTGCCATGTCTTCATGGAAGAATTGCACGAAACCTCTTCCTCTGCTATGCCGTAGCGAAGGTAAACTCAAAAGTTAGACAGCATAAACCATTGTTCTTTTGGAATGATAAGAGTTCACAGGCCATCTACGAAAGAAATAGACTGCGGAACAAGGCAGTAAAATCTGGACGACCAGATCGAATTCCAACAACAACAAGCGAAGACCAGGTGAACCATCACGGACACGGCTCGACAGAAGTGGGAGGACTTCTGTTCTTCCTTAGACAGGCAGTCTAAGCTCGGACCGGTATGCGGAATGGCGAGAAGGATGAACGGTGCAACAGCCCAGAGAGGCCTCACATCGGAAGGAAGAGAGGCCAGAGAACATCGACAAGGCGAACATCCTCGCCGAGACCTACGCAAAGAGCAGCACCGACAACTTCAGCGAAGCTTTCAAAAGGTATGAGTCAGCCAGTGAGCAAGACTCTTTGCAGGTTCCGCCTCCAGCCGTGACCATGGATTAAGACGTCGAGGATCTTAATCCTTCAGTCTCCATGAGCTCAACTAGGCTATTAGACGGGCCAAGAAGAACCGAAACCCTGAAGAGGACAAGATCCCGTACGAAATGATCCTGAATCTACACAAGTCAGCACTGAAGGTTCTCTTGAAGATCTCCAACAGCGTCTGGAACAACGGCAGCCTCCCCAGAGACTGGAAACATTCGATCATTCTTCTGATCCTCAAACCATCCAAACACCCAACGAAGCCGGAGTCGTATCGTCCGATCTCTCTCAGATTCTGCCTGTGCAAGATCCTGTACAGGATGATCACAAATCGGCTACAGTGGTTCGTGGAGCGGAAGCACCTACTGAAGAAGGACCAGGCAGGCTTTCGGAAGCACAGAAGCACCATCGACCAAGTCATCCGCCTTCAGGACAAGATCAGCAAAAGCTTGAAGAACAAGCGTCGCGTTCTCAGAATCTTCATCGACTTTGAGGAAGTCTATGACATGCTTCACGTTCCGACTCTCGTGAAGAAGGTTCCAGATCTGGGAGTCATTGATATGATGTATAACTGGATCAAGGACTTTCTGAGTGAGAGAACCTTCCAGGTTCAGGTAAAGATAGGCGCAGAATTGTCTGTACATTGCATGTAGGAAAATGAAACACCGCAGGGTTCTGTCATCTCACCCCTCCTGTTCCTCATCAGGATCAACGACATTCCACGAGGAGACGGAACAGAGATTTCGCTGTTTGTCGACGACAGCGTTCTATTCACCGAATTAGTAAACCTGAAGAAACGGCAGGCCCGAGCGCAGAGATCGTTGAATCAAATCCATCGCTGGCGCGATGAGAACGGATTCAAGATCTCAACCGCGAAGATGACTGCAGTGGTCTTCAGCAACAGCAGACAGAGAGCAGGAGAGGTGGAACTGATGATACAAGGTAAAAAGATCGAGGTGAACACTACTGTCAAATATCTGGGTGTCATCTTTGATTGTAGAATGACGTGGGCGCCGCATATTGAGTATGTGATTACAAAATGCAGAAAAAGACTCGGTCTCCTGCGTTCTGTGTCCGGAAACAAGTGGGGTGCAAGCAAGGAAGCCCTTCTGATGCTCTACTGAGCCCTGATCCAGCCCATCCAGGACTACGGGGCAGTTGCGTTCTGCACGGCCAGCGACTCTCAGCTGAAGAGGATGGAGGTCGTCCAAGCACAGGCACTCAGGATCTGCTGCGGAGCTGCTCACGGAACGGCTACAGCAGCTGTCCAGAACGAGTGCGGGGAGATGCCACTACATCTACGATGGCTCAGAGACATTGTGAAGGAGGGCGTCAAGATCGTCACCAGCAAAGATCACGCGGCAGAGGAGGTGATGAAGGACCACTGGACCCTACACAGAGGCAAATTCCAAGACGGTAAGCAACCTTTGTTTCAGCGCACGAAGGAGTTTTTCGATACTATGTTTCAAGAGTGCAAAGGCCCGGCGTTCCAGAACTCGTCTCCTTGGAAGAACGGACGCATCCAAGTCGACTTATCGCTGACAAAGTCCATCAACAAGAAGACACTTTATCCCGAGATCCCGAAGATGCTCTCCTTGGAAGTCATCGACAGGTACCGCATCCACACCAACATATACACGGACGGGTCCAAGCAAGGGGACACGGCAGCAGCAGCAGCAGCAGTCGTGATTCCGGAGATCGAGTACAGGAGAATCCTGAGACTGGCGGACTCGTCCAGTGTATTTGCAACCGAGTTGATGGCGAAACGGGACGCTATCGACTGGATCTGCAAGAACCAAACGCTCACTATGGAAAGATTCGCCATCTTCACCGATTCGCTCAACGCTGCGGAGTCAGTGAAGCCCAGCGATCAGACTCGAGACCGACGTTGATGACGGAGGCTCTCGAAAACATCAACAGTCTTGGCACGAGCGACGCCACGGTCGTCTGGATCCCGAGCCACATGGGTATCTTTGGCAACGAAGAGGCAGATGCAGCGGCAAAAGAAGGACTCAACCTATCGGCTGTCAATTCCACTATGTACATCGAGAGACAGGAGATGATTGCCAAGATCAACCGGTGCGTATTGGAGAAGTGGCAGAAGGAATACACGACAACCCGAAAGGAGCCTTCTACAAGCAGATCGAGCCACTCGTGTCAACCAGAATCAAGTACACGGATACTCTGCGTAGGCAAGAATTCCGGATGTCAAGACTACGTCTGGGTCAAGTGCAGCTGAATCAGTGGCTCCACACGACGAATCTACACCACGATGGAAACTGAGGAGTGCAACGTTCCGGACACCATCGATCATCTGCACCTGGAATGCTCACGGAAGAACATCAGCCGATCCATCTGCAACAAGACCCAAGAACTTAGAGTCCATTGCACCACAAGAAATATCCTCCAGATCACAGGTCTGCAGAAGGAGGTGGTAAGAATCATTGGTGAGATCACCAATGGCAAGATTCTATAGAATACATCAATCGCCTCCTACTCAACCAAAACAGTATGTTTATTAAATCTACATTTAATATTACCTATATAGCATTGCATAAAAATATTATGCACATATAGAAATGTTCCAAACTTGATATTGCATAACATTGTGTAAATATATCGCGTATATAACTATTTACATGTGTAGTCTAAACAAAAACAACAACAAAACCAAAAAAATACAAAAATTATTTTTAAAAAACAACCCATATTAATGTAAATATGCCTAGTAGTGTTGTAGATAGCGAAGAATAGAGAAAACCGTAAGACCAAGGAGCCCTATGTCTGATAGTGAGAATGAAAACAAATCGAAAGGCCTTTCCAGATTGACGAAACTATATATACAAGTAAATGTATCAAACACAAGAGTCAACAGCATGGCAAGACGTTAAAGACCTTTGCTGTCATAAGACGTCCCTAATTTTCTTTCTTTCTTTGTGATCAACTTCATTTATCACATCACTCTCACACTTTTTTTAGACACCTTTATTTAAAATAAGCGCCTCCACTGTTCGCAATTTCACAGCGCCAGACCCAGACCTTGATAGAGGAGGAGGGCGACGTGAATGATCTATGTTATCACACAGTGTTGTTAAACTGAAAACAACCAAAGTCGTCCATGCCACAGTGGTCTCTGACTGCATCAGACATCGTGGACCCTCGCGTGGCTCAGGCCCTTGTTCAACCTCGTTCTCTGAGGAGCACGTCAAGAACGCTCTTGACGTCGCTACAAGCACCTTTCGTCACGTGAGCGTCACGTGACACGTAACCAGCCGGATGTGCGTTCAGGTTCAATTTCCGAAAGTGATGACAGATGGCGTTGTCGGCTGTAGACGCTGGGGCACTAGGTGATTATGAGAGGCTGAGGAGTGGGTTTAGTTACCCAGGCGAACCGTTAAACTCGCTGATTAGACAACTGAATGATTGATTGAATGATTGTTTTGTCTGATCATTGATTGATTGTACGTTGTAGGAATGATTGTTTGATTGACTAAATTACATTTATATTTACCTACTTGTTTATATATTCATCTGTTGGTTTGCTTGGAAGCAAAAGCTACTTCCACATTTATATGGTGGCATTTTATATTGAAGATAATGTGTTTCTAAAGGGTGTCTAAAATTAATGTGCAACTTCAGAATTAAGAATCGCAAAATATGACCCATCTTGGGCTCATTGAACTCTTCTCTCCACATAGTAAAATGCTCAAACCATCAATCAATTTATTCATCCATCTATTCACTCACTAATTCATGTATCCAATAACATATCAAGGTTTTGTAAAATCACGCCCAACGGATCTTGGCCTGCTTACTTACTGTCTATACTTTCCACACCCCTAGGTATCTCATATTATAAATTACCAATTTCTCGATAATTATATGCTTTATTCTAGAACGCCCTGTCTTCGGTAAAATGTGATTAATCATCAACCTCATTGTACTAACAAGCTTAAAGAAGCAGCTTTGTGGATGAGAACTTATATTCGAACACTTACGTTTTCTGCCCTTAATCTCCCTATCTCCCTTTCTGTAGCTCCTCCATGGCTAAGTAATGATGTCACAAAAAGGAAGAAGATACCAGAGGAGGGTTCTGTTGTTGTTGTTTTAACGACACCGTTTCATGTCGAAGATGATTTGGTGTCGCCCTCTTCCTTTCTCCAGGCTTGGGACTGGCACTGTCAAAGTCCAAGCAGTATTTGAGTTATTCTTTACAGGCAAGTATAAGCGGAGCAGAGGTTTAAATAGGATGGTTGCCTAGTTATATTGAGGTAGCCACGATGTGCTTTAGAGCTTTCTTCTTCTTCATCTCTTTCTCTGTCTTTCTTAATCTCTTTTCGGTACTTCTTTTTTAATTCACCCCCAAAAAGTAATGTTATTAGGGTGGCCAGAATACCTTTATGTCCTTAGGGTTAGGGCTTAGGTTAGGGTTAGCCCTAACCCTAAGGATATGCTATAGCTCCTTTTCCTTATTACAATATCAATGAAATAAAATTTTGATGTGAATTAGAAAACAAGTACCCTCTTTTCTTACCCTCTTTGCTTTAACTTGGCTTGCGTAAAGTTTGTCATAGACTGAGTTCTTTCAACGCGTTTCCGTATGTTCCCGTCAACCCAAAGAACTGAAGTTTTGCACATATTTCAGGCTTGCATGACAATGCAATGTGTCGTATTTTACGGACATAACTTTATAAATGTGGTTCAACCACTCGAGCGAGTCCTCATTGACGAGCTCCACTCTGGCAAGTTTACATCATAAATGATCTCTTAAGAAAATGGATCGATTGCGCCATCTACCAGATTACCAAAAGTCAGTAAACAGGGTCCCGAAAAACCCATGTTTTTACTTTCACTTGTCAAGCAGGTTCAAATTTTTGGAGTCGCCATTCCTCTCTCCTCGGCGCCTCCTCTTGTGTCCATCTGACATCATCAAGTCCGGCATCATTCGTTTCAGTCTTCCTTTTCCACGTTTTCCTTCCATCTTCCGTTCTACGATCGTTTTCATAGCTAAGACAACGCTCTGGAATAAGCTTTGTCTTCAGTTATCGTTTGATAAATCCGGAACAAACTTTTATAATTATTTTTTACATATAGGCCGCTAAATTAACTTCCGCTGTGACGATTCTTAAAGCAGTGTAGACACCTGCCGACTGAAATACTAACTTGGCGTCTCAATATGCACCAGCCATTAAATCTACAAATCTTGTTTAAAGTTTGCAAAATGTATAGATCATGTTGTCATTTATTATCTTTCTTCATTAATTAAGTTCTTAATTAATCGTTTTGTCTGATTTATTTATGAACTGGAGGTATTCTTAATATGCAATTTTTCAAATATTTAAACACCATCACTAATATGTGTCTAAGGTACTTTTGGAGTGAGTTGCGGCTCCTGGCGAATCCATGTGTAACAAATAAAAATTTGGACATTACGCGCAATATAGTTCTTTTTTTATTAAAATGCGCATAATTTTAAATTTTGAACATTGAAATAAATTGCATTATTTCAAATACATCTACATATTCATGTGGAAATCCTTTAAACGATCGAATAATTCAGTTATTGCTGGATTAAAAATTAGCCTTGTTTAACACCTTTTTTTACAAGATTCTATTACCAATATAATGATTTTCGGGAGAACGTTATGTATCGCTTCTCGGCCTTTTGGCTAAGATCAAAGTGTAGTATCTGTTCTTATCAGCTTAATATCTGATACGTCCCCTATCCGGGGACATCGATATTAAACTGATTTTTGGACTTGGGAGAAGATGCAGGGGCTTGCTCCGGCTTCTCCACGGGTTGGCCCGGTATTGCAGTACCTCCGGGATCTGCCCACTCCCCTCACGGGGAGAAAATCAAATCAAAATAAATTATAAGAGCTACTTGAGATGTCCTGTATGATGGGCTTTTGTAGCGAATCAAATGGGCCCAATGTAGGCCGCTCCACTCCCCCATAAGGGAGCAATTAAAATATAAGAAAACAAAGGAGCTACATTATTTGATTTGGGCTTATGTAGCCTAAATGGGGTAAAAAGTTAAAAAATGAATTAGAATATCTACCCCATTCGTGGAACTACATTAATTGTGTTGTTATATTCCGATAGTCCGGCACACTCCGTCCCCTCAAGGAGGATTAATTCAAATCAAAAATAAAAATAAAATAATAAGAAGAGATTCTCCATTCATAGAGCTGCCCTATATATGCCCTATAAGGGTTTCTGTAGGCATCAAAGGTGCCCAAAGTGGCTTGCTTTACTCTATCAGTAACTTCATAATTCGATCTTGTACCGAAGCGTATATTCTTGAATTGGAGAGGCTCTTAAATTTATACAATTTATGCAGTTACTTTGTATGTGTTCTTCTAAATGCGGGCTCATGAAAACAATTATTTTTTCGCCCGTCAGTAACTTTTTCGTCGTCGTCGTCATCCTCCTCATCATGATTATCTTCTTCTTCAACGTTTTCATCATCGTCATCAATATCGTCATCATTATTATCATCTTTTCTTTTATCATCATCATCATCATCATCAACACCACCACCACCACCATCATCATCATCAGCTCCATTTTCATCAAATTCATCATTATCTCCATTTTCTTCATCTTCATCATCATCGTTTTGTTTCATCGTCATCATCATCATCATTGTCGTCGTCATCATCATGGCTCTGCGCCAGACTCAATAACGTCATCTTTCGAATCAAAATGATTATAATTTACATGTATATAACCTCGTTAACTGAATCAATTATCAAAGTTGTTGAAGTTTTCACTTGTAATTGTAACTTTGATGGCGATATTAAACAACGCCCGCCACCTGTAGAATGAGTTAGTGTACTAGGCACTAATCGCTAGATAGCAGAGGTTTGATCAATTTTTGAAAATTATTTCAGCTGAATGATTGTAATTTATAATGATGATCATATTGAGAGAAAAACCAAATTCGTTGTTACACGAACCAGCTGGGAGCTTTGATTTGTTGGCGACCTAATTTTCTTAGCCTCTGCATATATGATCGAGCTCGATAGGAACCCAGGTGCAGAAAGGAAACGTGCCTGTTCTTTTCTCTGTGTGTTTGTCTGTGTGTCCCTCTCTTTGTGTCTGCGTCTGTATGCGTGTGTTTTTATTTGGCTGATGTGTGCGCTGGGACATGCGCACGCAAACGCACTGGCTGACTCGTCGTTGATTGGTTGGATCTGATTCAATTTGGCGCCATATAATTGTTCCCTTGGCAGACGACACAAAACGGAGAAGGAAGGGAAATGGACAGGAGACGACTTCCTGTGGGTTGAGGAAGGAGAGGAGGAAGAAGGAGTCAAGGAAGGAAAGTCGGAAGAGGAAGAGGATACTGGCGGAGGAGGACGAGGACGAGCAAGAAGAAAAAGAGAAAGCGGAAGGAGGAGAAAGAAGAAGAAGAAGGGGAAGAGGATTAGAAAGAGTGAGGAGGTGAGGAAGATGAGAAGGATTCGGAGAGGGAGGAAGTGAAAGAGGAGGGATGTGAAGAATAGGAGAGGGATGGAACAATAGAGGAAGAAGGCGAGGAAGGAGAAGAGGAGGAAGAGGAGATAGGAAAGCGGGAGTAGCGGGAAGGAGAAGAGGAAGAGCAGAAAAAGGAACAAAGAGATCACGAAGAGGTGCTAGAGGAGGAAAATAAGGAGGAAAACAGTAAGATGGTGATGTGGAGACTGGAGAGAAGGAATTGGAGAAGTAGAAGAAGACGGGGCTGATAGGAGGATGAGAATGAGGAGGTGGAGTAGGAGGTGAAGGGGAGAAGAAAGAGGAAGAAGAAGAGGAGAAGGAGGTTGTCGGTTGGGCATCTGAAATAGGCGCGTGTCTGGACTTGGAGATTGTGCAAATCTGTTAGCTTCGGAGGCATCCAGTCCCTGCAGCCCTCCCCCTCACCCCCTCGCTCCACTCAGTCGATTATTGCCAATTCTCGCCTTCTGTCGGTCGAGACTTGCCATGAGGTCACGTTGGCAATTTCGTCGGGACGGAGTAGGGCATGACCCCTGCCAGGCAATTGAATTGACACGGAGGAAGAGAGGGAAGGAAGGACAGATAAACACAGAGACACAGGTACAGGAAAAGATGGAGGGAGAGAGAAAAGGAGGAACAGAGAGACACATGATTAGAGGGGCAGGGGCATAGATAGATAGAGAAGATAGAGAGACAGAGACAGAGAGGGCGAGAAAGACGGAGAGAGAGAGACAGAGACAGAGGCAGATAGACAGAGACAGAGAAACTTGGCGGGAAAGATAGGGGCAGTGGAACGCAATCGCTAACTTCAACCCGTCTGATGCGACGCAGCGCTTGAATTAATTGCAATTTAACGACACGGTGTAAGGAATCTTTTGCGTCGCCCTGAGTTTTTATCCATGCTTGGGACTGGCACTGCCGGAGTGCGAGCTGTGGAGGAGTTGCTAGTAGCAGTAGTTTCAGATCGACTGAGCAAACAACAAGACGAGATCGATAGCACGTATCGGATACTTGGCCGAGTTTAACCTCTTGACCCATTATGGCCGGACACGTTCGGCAGCGATGGGAACTTCCGGTTGAGGCCGCAGGGGTCGATGGGAGATATGGAGTCGATGGAGGAATTGCGAGGCGCCGAGTTTCTTCAGCGACAAATCCATTTGACTATTTATGCAATTTGTATATTTGCCTTTCAGTATCAAGACTCTGTCTGTCTGTCTGAGTGTCTGCCTGTCTGTCTGTCTGTCTATCTGTCTGTCTGTCTGTCTGTCTGTCTGTCTGTCTGTCTGTCTGTCTATCTGTCTGTCTGTCTGTCTGTCTGTCTGTCTATCTGTCTGTCTGTCTGTCTGTCTGTCTGTCTATCTGTCTGTCTGGAGACAGACAAACATGCAGACAGACACGCGATCAGACTGAGAGACAGATGAGCCAAAAGACAACGAGTCTCGTGCTGTTTCCTGAAGGAGCGCTATATATGTGCTTAAAACGATGCGTGTATAATTCTCTGCTTATTTCTTCTGCATTCAGTTGGTCCAGCATTGAAAGTGCGCTATATAACTGTCTTCAGATATTAATAGATTCAAATCTCACGCACGAGATATTCTGAAGAGCAGCGGTGTCTGATCCGAACAAAATAGTTTAATGTGGCCCTAGAGGGCTTAGACTACTTTGAGAAATGTTATAACGTTTTCTTTTATAGTCGTCTTTCGTTGAGGTGGGGTGAATGAGTCTGTAGCTACAGTTCCAGTTTAACGACATCTTGTGATAGCAAGGATCATTAACTTCGCCCTCCTTTATATATAGGCTTGGAACTGGCGCTGTCAGCGTGCGGGACTCGTGTGATATAATATTGCGATGGCCAGTTTCTTTATAATTATTATATTTGATGTTATATAATATGTTCTTTGAATATCGTTTGCCATTCTCCATTGTGCATTTCCATCATTATATAAAATGTTTAGTGTTTTTTCTTTCAATTCTAGCTACTTATATAGGCAGCTGTCGCTCATGCTAGCATTTCTGCGTAGAAATGACTAGCTGAATCACCCGGCGTTGCCCGGGTCAAAATCATGTAAGGTAGCCATACAATTATGAAATTTGTTGAACATTGCTTCCCCATGAACAACATTAAAAGAGAAAAACGGACAAATTAAGACAAATTAAGACACCGTCGGCGATTCATAGAATTATCATGCATGACGTATAGCGCCGGGTTTGGACGGCTCGCCAGTTTTCCTTATTAGGTGGCATTTATACAGACTATCCTTTGCTCAAAATCCTCTGATTTGATTGATTGATTGATTGATTATATGCCACGCAATTTGGTTACCGATCTTTTAATCACCTCATTTTAATGACTCATTTGAGCTATAACTTAATAAAAACATCAATGACCCCTCAATAAAATCGTACTAAAAAAGAAAGCCCAAATATGTTGATGCTGAATTTGAGATCCATCACTGCTTACAATCTGGCAATGCCAGTCCCAATTCTAGGTAAAGAAGGAGGGCGACGCCGGTGATCGCTGTTATCACACAGTGTCGCTAAACAGGAACTACTACGACAGATTAGTCTGGAACTTCTAGCATTACTAGAATTGAACTCAAGTTAATACAATTTGATATTTAACGCTGCCACTTAATAGTGTGTTCAATGTATTGTATTGTATTACACATTTCAAAAGCGCCTCTTCCAGCACAGCCTTATCAGAGCGGAAAACCGCGAAAAAGAAAAAGTATTAAGAACACGGGCTGAAATAGAAACACCCTCCCGGTTAAAATCACAAAGTGCATGAGTCTGGTAGGGAAAACCATTACGAAGTAAAGGTCAAACAATATTGATTAACTATCATAATTGTCTTGTTTTGTGTGGATTCAGTGGCGTCTGAGCTACGCTAGACTCTGATGCTGAAAAAGAGAAACAGAACCTGACAGACAGACAGACAGACAGACAGACAGACAGACAGACAGACAGACAGACAGACAGACAGACAGACAGACAGACAGACAGACAGACAGACAGACAGACAGACAGACAGACAGACAGACAGACAGACAGACAGACAGACAGACAGACAGACAGACAGACAGACAGACAGACAGACAGACAGACAGACAGACAGACAGACAGACAGACAGACAGACAGACAGACAGACAGACAGACAGACAGACAGACAGACAGACAGACAGACAGACAGACAGACAGACAGACAGACAGACAGACAGACAGACAGACAGACAGACAGACAGACAGACAGACAGACAGACAGACAGACAGACAGACAGACAGACAGACAGACAGACAGACAGACAGACAGACAGACAGACAGACAGACAGACAGACAGACAGACAGACAGACAGACAGACAGACAGACAGACAGACAGACAGACAGACAGACAGACAGACAGACAGACAGACAGACAGACAGACAGACAGACAGACAGACAGACAGACAGACAGACAGACAGACAGACAGACAGACAGACAGACAGACAGACAGACAGACAGACAGACAGACAGACAGACAGACAGACAGACAGACAGACAGACAGACAGACAGACAGACAGACAGACAGACAGACAGACAGACAGACAAAGAGAGCTTAATAAGTCAGTTCATGCTTCAATCCGTTTGGTCATTAATTTGTCCGCAATCCATTTGGCATTGTTTGAACATCGAATTTCTTCTGCCTTTGTCACCTGCGCCATTGTCTTCGCTACCTGCCAGCAGACAATGCAGGCCTCTCTACGGCGTTTTTAAAGTAAACAAAGAAAACTGCGAGAAATTGTCATATAGCATTTTCTGTTGAAATTCAAAGACAATGGAAGCACAGTCAAACCACGAAATGACAGACAGACAGATAGGCAGACAGAAAGGTACAGAGACAGACAAACAAACAGATAGATAAACCGACAGATAGACACATAGACAGACAGACAGGCGCACGTAGACGGACATAAACACAGATAGATACTAGACAGACAGAGTCACGTATACACACAGACAGTGATAGACAGTCAGACAGAAAAACGGACATACAGTCAGATACATAGACAGATAAGCAGCAATACACACACAAACGTACATTCGTCACAAAGCGTTGAATCGGGTGAGTTCCCCGTTCACGCAATTCTCGACCATTGGCGTCGATGGTCGATATAGTTTCCTGGTCAAAGCCTTCAAATCGATGGGAAACCATTTGCACGGGTCGTTTAGCCGAATAACGATTCGTTTGACTTCACTGGACAGATGAGGGAAAGAGAGGAGGGTGGATGGGGTAGGTGTGGGGTCAGGGTGAGGGTGGGTGGGTGGCTTAATGAAGCGGGTGACTGTGCTGTTTGTAGATTGAAAAAATGGCTACTGCATGGAGTGATTGGAGTGGTAGTATAGGGTTATCGAGCGAGCACTTAAAGGGCGATTTATTTACACAGGAGAGAGTCAGTCGATAGCGAAAGGGTCGTGTTTTACACACATTTATGCAGAACATATATATATATATATATATATATATATATATGCAAATGCATCTGATTTTGATGAAACATTTATTACAGCATATGTGTTATTTTATCAAATATATATTATGTATATCTTCATGTCAAATGGATTCGTAATGCGTTCGTCCATTCAAATACCCATCCATCTCGAATACAAATACTGATAATAATTATTTTGTATTCATAATATGTAATCCAAACTTATATTAAACCTATGTCCTGTGGTATTAACGGGCAAGACAATTCATCACTTAAAGGAGATGGTTAGATTTAGGAATTCATGACTTAGAAGAATTTTGTAGCGGAAGAGAAAATAACTAAACGGAGGTGTTACGGACGGGGAAGTTTATAACTTAAAAGAATTGTGATGGGCCAGAGAAATCTCTTACTTAAAAGACCTATGTAAAGGATAGAAATCCACGATTTAACAGAGGTGTGTAACGGTTGTAAATTTATTGTTCAGTAAACGGATACGAATCCAATTTTTTGATAAAAGTGTGTTGCGGATGTGAAACGCATTGTTTATAAAAGTGTGCAGACCGTATGGTATATATATTGTTTAGAAGAGGTGTGTAACGGATGTGAAATCTATTGCTTAAAGGAGGTGTGTAATGCGTGGGAAACACCCTTCTTATATTGACCATTCGCTCTATATAATGATAAATAATAAAGAGTATCAAGTCAGTAATTTGTATCTTACGAGTCAAATTTATGGGACTGATCTTGTTCTTCGTGTTTGCTGATTAATGGGGCTTAGGCTTCGAATATTCAAGGCACTGTTATCAATCCACAGTTCAACGTCGTCATATGACATCTATGGCCGTTGACGACAATTTGAAATATTTACAGTACAGTGAAAATAAATTCATAGCGTCCTAAAGACACCATTTAAAACTGTGCATTTTAAAGAGTCATTAGTGTTCATTGTTTTACAACATAAATAATAATGTAGTTAGCAACATCAATAATACATGCCATGTGGTATCTCATGCAAATATAACAATATTTGCATTAAATGACTTAAATCACATGTTTGTCTATGCATTTAATTAACACAAGCAAGGCAAAGTCATTTGTAATAAAAAAGAATCTTTGATAGCCAAAGCATTGGCCAATCTACATCATCTATAACTAATTCTTAAGATAACTTCTCATCATAACTGCAATATGACAATAGAAACTTAATGCAAGAAGACAAAACATTTTTAGCACACCAATAACTGAGTACATGTTGAATCACGTTTAGCAAACTTCACTCTGAATAAAGATATCTTAATCTAGTGCAAAATGTTTTCCAGAGGTTTACAGATTATAGATATTCACAATGTTTACACCAAGATAATCTTATTCTATTGTTTTATTTGACACATATATCTGTCAATAAAAACAACCTATTAGAAATAATACAAGGCTATATTAACTATCACACTTTTTTATGACCAACTTTGCACACACTAAAAACAATTCAATTTGTGTAATACAACATTTACACAACTTTTCCATTATAAATAAGGTTTACAGCAAATAAACCTTACTTTGCATACAAGCATCACTAAGTAATTTTTTGTATTAAAGTCCATTTTATACAAAACACCTGCATCTTTTTATATGTTAGAGATATTCTCTTTTCTACAATTTAATAATAAATAGTTAATATTTTCTGGGACTTTACACAAGCTACAAAGTCCAGGTTCATGTTTCTCCATAAGAAAAAGTTCATCATTCAGATTTACTTTTCCTAATCTTATCCTTGATATTTGAACCTCTTTTTTTCTATTTGGATCAGTAAAGCATGTGTTCACCACAGGACAAATATATTTATTGTTATTATTGTCATATTCAATCTGCCATTGAATAGCCACATTAGATTTTATAATCGAAGTTCTGTACAACCTACGATTCCTTCAGCACATATATATATATATAAATTATACGACGATTGTAGAACCATAAAAAGGTGTTTAATGAATTGCTCTGAGAAAAAGTTAGTAAGTTCAATCCACTGCTCTTTGTATATTTCCATCTTTATGAAACCTCTTACATTCTTATTGATCCTCCTCCATCCTCCGCAACCTTCATCTATGCTAGATCTCCCTCCATCATCCTTTTCCTTTCTACATATACTTCTCCCGTCATTCCCTACTCCAACCCTATTCCATCCTCCCCAGTCCCAATTCCACCCACCCACCCACTCTTAACCGCGCTTATACATTCACCAACCCAGCCGCCCATTCAAACCCACACACCCTACCTCTGTCTACCCCTTCCTTTCTCCCTTTCCTCCAAATCCTCCTTCCTACACGTGAGATAACACCTCTCTCATTCCCTTGAAATGCATCTTTTGTTCCAATCGGCGCCCCATACGCCTAACCCCTCACACGTCTAATGGGTGACCGACGAATCACAATAGCCGGACCAGGCGACACCCCGGGGGAAATGTCTTACTACGGCGCTATAGAAATGCCTGGAAACACATCCGCTGGGGAGGAGAGGTTGAGCGGATGACCGCTGCGTCTTGTAGACGCCCCTTGAATGGCCGTCAGACCCGGATGACGCTCTTGGCGATGTGATGTCTTCGTCGTTGTTGCAACAGGCAGCGCTACACAGCGGTGGGAGTTGGGTGAACGAGAAAGGGAGAGGGTACTGATGAAGAGATGTGTATACGAGGCATGGACAGAGATAGACAAACAGAGACAGACGGACAAACAGACGAACGGACAGACATACAGACAAACAGGGAGACAGGCAGGCAAACAAAGAAGCAAACAGATGAACAGACAGAAAGATTCATAGATAGATAGATAGACAGACAGATAGACAGACAGACAGATAGACAGTTGGATGGATGGATGGATGGATGGATGGATGGATGGATGGATGGATGGATGGATGGATGGATGGATGGATGGATGGATGGATGGATGGATGGATGGATGGATGGATGGATGGATGGATGGATGGATGGATGGATGGATGGATGGATGGATGGATGGATGGATGGATGGATGGATGGATGGATGGATGGATGGATGGATGGATGGATGGATGGATGGATGGATGGATGGATGGATGGATGGATGGATGGATGGATGGATGGATGGATGGATGGATGGATGGATGGATGGATGGATGGATGGATGGATGGATGGATGGATGGATGGATGGATGGATGGATGGATGGATGGATGGATGGATGGATGGATGGATGGATGGATGGATGGATGGATGGATGGATGGATGGATGGATGGATGGATGGATGGATGGATGGATGGATGGATGGATGGATGGATGGATGGATGGATGGATGGATGGATGGATGGATGGATGGATGGATGGATGGATGGATGGATGGATGGATGGATGGATGGATGGATGGATGGATGGATGGATGGATGGATGGATGGATGGATGGATGGATGGATGGATGGATGGATGGATGGATGGATGGATGGATGGATGGATGGATGGATGGATGGATGGATGGATGGATGGATGGATGGATGGATGGATGGATGGATGGATGGATGGATGGATGGATGGATGGATGGATGGATGGATGGATGGATGGATGGATGGATGGATGGATGGATGGATGGATGGATGGATGGATGGATGGATGGATGGATGGATGGATGGATGGATGGATGGATGGATGGATGGATGGATGGATGGATGGATGGATGGATGGATGGATGGATGGATGGATGGATGGATGGATGGATGGATGGATGGATGGATGGATGGATGGATGGATGGATGGATGGATGGATGGATGGATGGATGGATGGATGGATGGATGGATGGATGGATGGATGGATGGATGGATGGATGGATGGATGGATGGATGGATGGATGGATGGATGGATGGATGGATGGATGGATGGATGGATGGATGGATGGATGGATGGATGGATGGATGGATGGATGGATGGATGGATGGATGGATGGATGGATGGATGGATGGATGGATGGATGGATGGATGGATGGCTGGATGGATGGATGGATGGATGGATGGATGGATAGAGAAAAAGACAGACAGACAGCGCCGTATTGTTTTCTCTTGCCCTCCTGGTTTAAAATCTCTTAATTATCCTCTTCCACCTTTTTTTCTTACGCCTCCTCTTCCTCTTCCTCCTCCTCCTCCTCTTCCTCCTCTTCCTCCTCATAGTTCTCCAATCCCTCTCTCTTTCACTTTTCCTCACGCTCCTTTTCCACTGCCTCTCTTTCCTAAAAGCTCCTACTCCACCTCCTCCACCCCGCTCCCTTCCCACCTCTGTATTCTCCTCCTCCTCCTCCTCCCATCTATCCATCCATCCATCCATCCATCCATCCTTCTTGTTTCATCAGCCGGCTCAACGATGCCTTAGCCAGACGCACGAGAGCGATTGCACAACCAGCAACAGCAGAACTTCTCTTCTCTTTACGCCGTCAATACGTACGTATACGCTGCTGTTGGTCAGTTTAGTTGCAGTTTAACGACGCTGTGTGATTACAACAAAGATCATTTGCGTCGCCCTTCTCATTTAGCCAGGCTTGGGACTGGCACTGTCAGAGTGCAAGCAGCGGAGGAGTTTTAAGGTTGCTGTCTGAATCAGACGTGTGTTTAAGACTGAAATGATGCATTCGTTCGCGGGTTAGAGATATCGTTACGTTACGTTACGTCTTAGGTAATGTTGACAATTTTACGCTACCTACTTATTTGCTTCACTGCTAATTCGTGAATTCGTTCTTTCATTCGTTTTGTTGCTATGTGAATTGTTTATTTGTTTTTCGAAAGTGTTTCATAGTTTATATATCATTATCCATGTTACCTCATTTTTAGTATTTATTTAATTATTATTTAATTATTAGAGCTGCTCTCTAATGACGAAACTGTCTAGGAAGGGAAGGAGGAGGAGGAGGAGGAGGAGGAGGAGGATGAGGAGGAGGAG
>OY365813.1:25130910-25211873 GCA_959347315.1 Bimastos eiseni | reverse complement strand
AAGCCAACGCTCGCCAAAGATTAGCAACAGTCAAGACAGAGTCAGGCACCAAAATAAGAAGCATTGGGTGAGGATATAGAAAGCATTGTCTGATCTAGTAAAAACATTCGCTGAAAACATACAAGCTTTTGCTGAAAAACTTAAGTTTTGACTGATGAAATTAGAAGCATTGACTTAAGAAATGTCGGAGGAAAATGAAATTTTTGAAGAGAATTTTATGACCTGGAATCAGATTTTCAATATCCAAAAGATCCCCGTCTTAGCGAGACAATGACATTCGAAGTCCAAAGACAACAATGGCCTTTGTCGTAAAGTTCCTGAGATCATTTCAACGTAGAATATCTCATCGTCTTTTATAGCGATGTGCTTAATACGCGCGTCGGATAGAGCAGTGTAAACCTATCTAGAGTCGTGTTAAAACAGGATTACTCAGTGCATCGCTCACTCTTCTCTCCGTCTGCCTGCCTGTCTGCATGTCTGTCCATCTGTCTCTCTCTCTCTCTCTGTTTATGTGTCCATCCGTCCGTCCGTCCGTCCGTCCGTCCGTCCGTCCGTCCGTCCGTCCGTCCGTCCGTCCGTCCGTCCGTCTGTCTGTCTGTCTGTCTGTCTGTCTTTAGGAGGCCAATAAGAGCCCAAGTGGCCAAAAAAGATTCAAAATATCAAAAAATTAGCAAAACAAAAAGAAAACAAGAGAGAGGGAAAACTAAAGAAACCCAGAAAAAGTGAAGAAAGAGAAAAACCTGAAGAAAAAATATAGAATAAATATCAAAAGAGCCAATTGGCCAAAACGAATTATATATATAACTATCATATAGACGCCACAGTAACTGTTGCCATAGGATGTCATTAAAATCGATGTAAGGTATCAAAATTGTTGAGCGTGATAAACTGGACTTGGACAAAGTTGAGTGGTACTTATAATCCGAGCTAGTTCACTAAAAGAGGTGTCCAAACTACCATTGCGAACTTCAGTGTCTGTAATCACACGAGTCACAGGTCTGTGTGTTTAACGCTATGACATCACTAAGACGATTAAGAACGCCCGCCTACTCCATCCTGATTTAGGCCTTGAACTACCAGTTTACAGACGATATATCGTGCCTTGGCGATGATGGTGATGATGATGGCGATTGTGATGGTGACGACGACGACGACGATGATGATGATGATCATAATAATAATAATAATAATAATAATAATAATAATAATAATAATATTTAAAAAAAATAATAATAATATAAAAAATAATAATAATAAACACATCGTATTGGGACAGTTAGAAAAAAATAAAAACAAAAAACTCATTTTAATAATAATAATAATAATAATAAAAATAATAATAATTATTATTATTATAAAATTAATACTACTGCTACTACTACTACTACTACTACTACTCCACCTACTACCACTACTATTACTACTACTACTACTTACTACTACTACTACTAATAATAATAATAGTAATAATAATAATAATAATAATAATAATAATAATAATAATGGTAATAATAATTACATAAGTAATATTTTCGAGTATTATTATCATGATCTATTAATAAGTGGACAATTTTTAGAGCGCCGTACTGCAGCCATACCGCTATTATTATATTTCTTTTCCTTCTTGGCTTTTCATTAGGGCTGAAGATGGATTTTGCTAAATGCTAGGTTATAAGCAGTCCAGTGTCCCACAGATAGGAAACGATTGAGGAGAAGAAGACAAAACGTTGAGAGGCAGGGAAAGATAGTCAGAGAGGAAAATGAAAAGAGGAACAAAAGAAGAAACGAAGATAGAAAGATAGAAAGAGCGGATTTGAAGATGAAACTTCGAAAGGGAACAGTGGATCTTTCAGTCCACTTCGCACTAGAAAGCAGTCCTAGATCTGAAAACGGACCGAAATACGAATGAAACCAATTTCTTTGCAACACACGCAACCTTTCGTGGTAAAACAGCCTCCATTGCGCGCTATCTGCGCCGGCGTGGACTGCTCCCCAGGGGGCGTTGGGCCGGTCGTACACAGCGAGGGAGGCAACGTTGGCGTGATTAGGGCTAAACCAGATGGGTCAGTTGGTCGCTTGATCTTGCCGGGGTGGAATCACTCCCTTGGGGACAGACGGCGGATGTTGTGCACGAGGTTTATGGAGGATCTGTGGGGGTGTAAATCGATGGGGTGGGGTGGATTAGGTGGGTTGAATGACTTGCCCCAGTGATATGTGACGCTGAGGGAATTTTCTAGTCTTATGGAAGTCATTTGGGTTGGATGTATTTTGAGTTGGGTTATCTACAGCATTCTAAGGATCCAGTTGGAATAAGGATGTGATGATAATTCTATTATTAATAGTAATAAAACACAATAGTAATAATTATAATAATACTGACAATAATAACAATAACAATAATAATAATAATAATTATGATAACAATAATTATGATAACAATAATTATGATAACAATAATAATAATAATAATAATAATTATTATTATTATCATTACTATTATTAACAAAAATAATAATAATAATAATAATAATAATAATAATAAAGATAATAATAATAATAATAAATAACAACCCAGCTGGAGTTGAGGCTTGGCGTCAGTTGATGTGGTTTGCCTCCAACATACTCGCACAACCACCAAGAGCGGGTCGCAGGCGATATATGGCCAATGTAATCAAGAAACGCATTGACAGCCAAGCAGTCCTGCGCACGAGGGATGAGACGGAGCAGGTGGATGATGGCATTGCAAGATGCCCCAATGCTAAGGATCTACGCCTGGCTGCGATTGGTGCCTAACTCGAAGAGGGCAACATTCGTGCCGCCATTCGCATCCTCTGCAGTCAAGACTGTCCGGTCAAGGCGACACACGATTCTTTGGCAGCTATGCAGGAAAGGCATCCGACAGACAACTGGGCTGCCAACCTGGCTGACTTGCCTGAAGTGACGCAAGCCGTCCCTTTCCAGGTCACGGAAAGAGAGGTCGAGGACGCGATACGGTCATTCCCGGCTGGTTCATCTGGGGGACTGGATGGTTTGCGACCCCAGCACCTACTCGACTTGCTCAGCAACCGAGAAAGAGCTGAGACTCTCCTACAAACGTTGACCGTCTTCATCAATGTGTTGCTGAGGGCTGAGTGCCCACTGGAAATACGAGAACTTCTTTTCGGAGGCACCCTCATCGCCCTTTCAAAAATACCAGGAGGTCTCAGACCAATCGTGATTGGCTACGTCTGGCGACGGCTGTCTGCTAAATGTGCAAACAAATACGCCTTGACCAGACTTGGATCCTTCTTCGGCCCACTTCAGGTGGGTATTGCAACACCGGGCGGCAGTGAAGCAGCGGTTCACTCTGCAAGAAGCTTCGTCACCGATATGACGCGGGATCACGTTTTTGTGAAGCCGGACTTTGCCAATGCATTCAATACCTTACGAAGAGATGTCATGCTGCGGGCAGTTTATGACACAATACCTGAGCTATACGCGTTCACCCATCAAGCTTACTCGGCGGAGTCCATACTACAGTATGGTTCCTTCGTGGTGCAGTCTCAGATGGGACCTCAACAGAGGGATCCGTTGGGCCCGCTGTTATTTTGTCTGTCGCTATAGTCGACTCTCCAATCGCTCCGCTCCGGGTTCAGACTGGGCTACCTTAACGACATTTCGCTTGGGGGCAGGAAGGAGGAGGTGCAGCAGGACCTAGCCGCAATCAATGAACTTGAATATTCGCACGGCATTCGGCTGAACAGAAACAAATGTGAATACTGTTCTGAAATCGAACTAACGGACTTGGAATTTGAAGATTTCCGGAGGATGAAGCGTGATTCATTGATTCTTCTTGGCGCTCCGCTGTTCAAGGGACAAGCGCTGGATGAAGTTCTTCTCAAACATAGCGATTCTCTGGAATTGGCATTGAAGGACTTGACCAGCCTCCAGGCTCAGGCCGCACTTATGCTGCTACGCTCATGCTTCGGGGCGGCGAAACGGATCTACCTCCTACGTGCAGCGCCCTGCTGGGGACACCCCCTTCTAGAGAAGATGGACGACCAAATGCGAGTTGGATTAGAAAACATCCTTAACATCAAGCTCAGCGATACACAATGGAAACAGGCCACACTTCCGATAAGAGACGGCGGATTAGGAATTAGACGGGTGTCGATGCTGGCATATTTAGCCTATTTAGCCTCAGCTGCATCGACCAGGTCGCTCGTTGCCGCTGTTCCCGACTCGGAGGATTGGATCGACGATCATAAGGAAGAAATCCTTGAGGCTCGCACACCAACACTACCGGATGGTGATGTATCGGCCTTGACCAGTCAGAAGGTCTAGGACAGACCCTTGATTAACATCGACAAAGCTGCAGTGTTGTCTTCCAGCAATGACCCACTTAGCCGGGCAAGGCTGGGCGCGATGTCATCACCCCCCTGTGGAGATTGTCTCTCGACTGTTCCCATCATCTCTTGCAGGTTAGGTCTGAGCAATGAGGCTGGGAGGGTGGCGGTGGGCTTTCGCCTGGGACTCAACATCTGTGCGCCGCATCAATGTCAGTGTGGAGAAACCGCTGGCCCGGGAGGACATCACGGTCTTGTTTGCAGACATTCGACAGGAAGAGCGGCCCGACACTTCGCCTTGAATGATATTGTCTGGAGAGCCCTTGTTTCAACGTCTCTCCATTTGCACTAAAAGATTCAACGACGTAGCGTTCAGAGGCACGTTTAAACAGCCCACCGGGATCGTCAATTAAAGAACTGACAATAATAATAATAATAATAATAATAATAATAATAATAATAATAATAATAATAATAATAATAATAATAATAACAATAATAATAATAAAGATAATAAAAATAATAAAAAAATAACAGGAGCAGCGAGACATCGCCAGAAAGAATGGGACTTCCATTTCACAGACAAGGCATGGAAAGGTCGGCTGGAGTCCAATAACAATCCATGTGACCGTGCTCGCCTGCTGGCCTCACGCGCACCTCATTCTGGAGACTGGATGCTAGCGCTCCCTGTGACTGCCCTCGGCCTGCGCCTCTCAAACGAGGATGTACGAATGGCAGCCGGGTTGAGGCTAGGAGCGAGCTATGCGAGCCACATTTGTGTCACCAATGTCGAGAAAACGTCGACGCAAAAGGGCTCCATGGATTAATTTGTAGAAGAGGCAGCGGAAAACATCAACTACATAGCATGCTGAACGACATCATCTGGAGAGCTCTTGGCAGAGCGAAGATTCCAGCGCTAATGGAACCTCTCGACTCGGTAAGAGAAGATGGAAAGCGACCGGACGGCGTCACGCTCATCCCTTGGACACGTGGTCGATGTCTGGCATGGGATGTGACAGTGCCCGACACCTACGCCAAGTCCATCTTGTCGACACATCTGTCACATTTGGCGAAGCAGCCGAACGCGCAGCTAAGACGAATAGGGTCAAGTATTCCACCATAACCAACACCGTCGACTTCGTAGCCCTCTCCTTGGAATCCGGCGGCGCTTGGAGCAGTGAAGGACTGCAGTTTATCTCAGAGTTGGGTAGTCGAACGAGTGCTGCAACCCATGATCCAATGGAGACGTCCTTTTTGTTCCAACGTATCTTGGTTTTTCTTCAGCGTGGGAATGCCGCCTGCCTCTTCGAGACATTGCCAACACTCACTTAGCTCTCCCACATGGGCGATAACAGCATAATGTGAAACATATATGTATAATAATAATAATAATAATAATAATAATAATAATAATAATAATAATAATATTAATAATAATATTAATAATAATAGTAATATTATTATTATTATTATAACATAATAAATAATACACAATAAATACTAAATAGTGAATGAAACATCATAAATAATCAAAAATACAATACTTTTTTTATTATTATGTTTACTTTTATTATTATTATTATTATTATTATTATTATTATTATTATTATTATGTCACATATAGTATTACTCTTCATTGGCATTGCCAACGGATCTGTCATCAGGCTATCTGGGTCGCCGCTTGTCAGTGGATTGTAATCTTGACATAGTGCCCTGAAAAGCCACCGCATTGAAACGTTGGATCAATGCCGACCAGTCCTGGACAAGGAAGTTTGTCTCTCGGGTGTCACCGGTAGTTGTCGAAAGTCGGCGTCCAGTCTCAGACAGAAAGGCGAGGCCCTCACTATTGAGGGGACCGAGGGTTTCTATAGCGATTGGAACAAATGGGTATTTCTTCTCCAGCTCAGAATAGTTTGTGTGTTTCCATGTGGCTGCTTTCTCCGCCGCTCCTCCGGCTGTGGCAGCTGTCTCGGGGATATAAGAAGCGGCCACTGTGTCCGCCACCGTCGCGTCCCAAAATAAGGCCCGCCCGCCCCCACTCCACGGTATCAGGGTCTGCCCGTCCGGTTTCTCTCCATCTAATCTAGAAAGACCTGACGGTTACTTGACCGCTGGAATACCGGCTCTGTTGAGGCTGCGATGGATGTCGTTGATATTACAGTGTCTTGCTTGACGGCCAAACCCATTATTATTAGTTTTATTATTATTATTATTATTATTATTATTATTATTATTATTATTATTATAACAATAACAATGATAATAACAATGATAATGATGCTGCAAATATTATCTATGTATAAGTACAATGTAAGTTGATGCCATCTTTGCTTTTGAATGGAATAATCAGTTGTTGTGTGAACAGGTGGTTTCAGTGAAGCAGCGCTTATTAATAATTAAAAGAGCGATAATCAAAGAATTAATCAGTTGCTCATCATCATCACCAGAGCGTAGATGCCCACCCCCACCCATTCAGTTGTATCTGCCTATCCTTCTGTGTCTGTGTGTATGTCTGCGTGCGTCTGTGTGTGTATGTCTGCGTATGTGTGTGTTTGCATGTGTTTGTGTGTCTGTTTTTCATTGCCTCCGTGTGTCTGCCTCTGTGTCTCTCTGTATGTCTGTCAACGTGTTTCTGACTAGTGACGTTTTACACTGACCTTTGACCGGGAGGGCCAGTGAGTTCGGGTGAGACTTGAAAGAGAATTTGATGACAATTAAGATAAAATTGCGGAAGTTCATAAGAGAATTCAATGAGATTCAAACGAGGATTTGAGGAGATTATAAGAAGAATTTGAGGAATCTGGACGATATTTCTCGCTTACTAAGTTCAAGGAATGAAAATAAATCTTCGGCTTATTCTCTGATCAATAAATAGACTCTATTGTAGATTTCTGAGCAAATCTACATTGACGTTTATTCTCTTTGTTTTGATATCTCTTCAAAAACAGAATCCGTGCAGGAAGTTTGTCAGACGGAATCGTTTCGGCCGACCTGCGAACGACCGGATGAGGTCGTCGTCATAGAAACGGCCCAATATGGACGACTGAAAATAGGTTGGCATGGCAACGGACAGTCGTTGGGTAGCAGTAAAACTGCGAAGGTGTTTATGGACGGAGCGAAAGTGGAAACTGGATGGTGATAATGATGCTGATGGTTCGAACATAATTACGATGATGATCATGATGATGACGACGATGACGATGACAATGACAATGACGTCGACGATGACGACTACGACGACGACAATGATGATGATGATGACGACGACGACGACGATGACGACGACGTTGATGATTATCTTGAAAATTAGGAGTACGAAATGGAGGAGGGAGAGCTGTCTCCAGTTCTATGTCTTGTTCCCCATCTCTCTCTTTCTCTCTCTCTCTCTCTGTCTCTGTTTGTCTGTGTGTCTGTCTTTTTATCTCTCTCTTTCTTCTTGTATTGCTCCCTGTCACATCCTTTATCTCGTCCTGTGTGTAGGTCAGTGCGTGACTACGGACTTCGGATATCTGAGCTGCATGCATGACGTCATGCCGGAATTGACGTCTCAGTGCTCCGGTCGGCGTACGTGCGACATTCGCATCGACGACACAGCCTTCAAAACTGCCGTACCCTGTCATATTGACCTCAAGAGCCACCTATGGGTCAGCTACAGCTGCGTCAAAGGTAGACAGAGCAACCGGCTTTTGCTGCCAATAATCATTATTAATCTTATTTATATTACAATGAATTATTCATTATTATTATTATTATTATTATTATTATTATTATTATTATTATTATTATTATTTATATCGTTTTTATTATTATAGTGATTTTTGCTCTTATTATTAATACTTTATTGTTTTTGATATTATTATTTTTATTATTGTTGTTGTGTTGTTGTTGTTGTCGTTGTCGTTGTCATTTTGTTGTTGTTGTTCTCATTTTCAAGACTATTATTATAATTTTAAAGTGATTTTGTTATTAATGTTATTATTATTGTTTCTATTGCTAATGTTGCTTTTATTGCTCTCAATATTATGATTAAATTAAATATTAACATTTTGTTATTATTGTTGTAGTTATTATTATGATCATTGGTGCCGTTATAATCACTGCTATTGTTATTTTTATCATTATCATTGTTAGTTGTTGTTGCAATAACAATGTTACTGTCATCGTCATCATCGTCATCATCATCATCGTCGTCGTCGTCGTCGTCATCATCAGCATCATCATCATCTTCATCATTATCATTACAATTATGATGACGACGATGATAATATACACAAATAGGATTCACTCACCCTGATATCCACCCTTGTTGTTTTCCAGTTGTCCGCCCTCCTACCCCCTGCCACTACACCGGTCACACCATAGCCGTCACCCAACACCCCCCTTCCTTCATCGCCAGCCTTGTCACCGAAGAGACCTCCTGTGGCTCCGCTGACTTTCCCTGGGTCCTATTGGCTGGCCCTGGACAACGCCTTAACCTTACCCTCTACGACTTTGCCGCTACAGAGTCGCCACCTAGCGATTCAATCGTCACTCAGTCCACGCGTGGGACATGTAGGGTCTACGCAACCATACGCGAGCATCCATTCGCTAGGGGAGCCACTGTGTGCGGCGGACAGGCAAAAATTCAGACGGTGTTTGTGTCGACGAGTAGCCGAGTGGAGATACGGCTCCTGACGAAAGGTGGCGGCACTGTACCACAGTTTCTGCTCAAGTTCGAAGGTTGGTATTCAGCTTGATTTATATAAGCCTTGCTAATTCATTCATTCATTCATTCATTCGTTCGTTCGTTCGTTCATTCATTCATTCATTCATTGGGAGATTTATGCAGCGCCCCTTGTGGTATCTATATTCAGGGGCTCTCCAGACTGCAACACGGCTAGAGGGAACAGGATTCATTTAGTACAATGCGACGTTATGGCGGCTTTTACCTGTTTATATAGCGTGGCTTAGCAGCGTTTTAAAGGTGTATAAGCAGAGCGCTCTTGTCTAGCCGACCGTATTTGGCACAGTCAGCTATTCAGCTATTCAAATGCATTGTTAGTGCACACACGCACAGTTTACACACTCAGTAAGCTCACTGGTAAATAGATAATTTTATGTGGTGAGGTTTTTTTTGATGTAGTAGTAGGTTCACTTTAACGACGCTGAAAAAAAGATCATTAGTGTCGCCCTCCTCCTTCTTCCAGTCTTGAGACTGGCACTGCCAGGGTGCGAGCAGTAGTGGCAGTTAGAGTTTACTGTGTGAAACTGTGTGATAATAAGATCATTGGCGTCGCCTTACTTCTTCATCTGATCTTGGGACTGGCACTGCCAGTGTGTGGGCAGAATATCGTTGACTAGGTTTCGTTGAGAATTTTTTTATATTTGGATCTTCTTTGGCCGCTTGGGCTCTTTTGTGGCTTCATATGCTCTTTTCGTCGATACATCTTTAAAACATTATTTACAATTATTTGAAAAAATTTGTCTAACATACATGTTTAATTTTTACATATCAATGAACATTATATATTTATATGTACAAATTTTCAAGGATATTCACAATTATTTACAATTATTTACAAAACAAGTATATCTGATGTATAATTCCTCAATGAGATGCTTCATTATTAGCCTATGCCTCGCTATGGTCATAGATCACGTGAGTTAATTAATATGCATATAGTTGACAAACACGTGGCGCATTTATCCCATTTGAAATCACATAGGCTTTCAATTAAGTGACAATATAATGATGGTACAAGGATTAACTATTGACTTAATACCAATTATTAACAATCATTTGACAATATAGCAAACAATTATGTTCTAGTATTGGTTTTAATTGTGATAGTAATCATTTAATTACTAATGTTATACAGAGTTGTATGGTCTCGAGACGTCTCGAGACAGTTTTTTAGTGTCTCGGTCTCGGAAACCTGCTGTCTCGGTCTCGGTCTCGAGGTAGTGTCTCGAATTTTTAGAAACTGTCTTGAAGTGAAAGTCTTGTTCTGTCTCGAACAAGAGATCTCGATAAGTTTCGCGTTGACTGTCTTAAAATCTTGCGGCAATATAAAAACTGTTCTCAGGAATTGGTACTATATATGCATTTTAAGTTTCAAATTGAAATTACGAATAAACCTTTTTCCCGAAAACTGATACCTTAGTATTTTACAGCATTTTTTATAGGATCATTTGTCTTATACTGTCTTGTACTGTCTCGTACTGTTTTGAGTCTAGTGTCTCGGTCTCGGTCTTGGTACCTCACTGTCTCGGCATCTCACTGTCTCGGTCTCGTCTTGGTCTTGAAGTTTCAAGTCTTGCATACAACACTGATTTTATATGTGAATATGATGCTATAATCAGCGATCATATTACTGAGGTCACGTGAGTCAATTAATATGTATAAGCTTGATAAACACGTGGTGCGTTTACCCCTTCTAAATTCGCAGTTAAGTTACATTATAACATCTATAGCTCTACGAACACTGATTAATGATTTAATTAAGTTTAGTAATTATTATTTAACAATGCGATTAATTATAATGTAATAAAAAGATATTTTGAATTATAATATTTTTATAAACCTATATGTCACTATGATCGGTGGTCATGCTAGTGAGATCACGTGAGCTAATTAGTATGTGTCACCCAGATAAACACGTGATGTGTTTAATCCATCTGAATTCACATACAATAAATTGTATAGTAATGTAAATGAAAGAGATTTAATTACAGTATTTTCCCTTTATTTATTGTGTAATAGGTTTATAGGTTGTACTACGCATGATATCACAGATGTTGTCTACCACTTTTATTTATAAGGCAATGATAAAACTTAAAAGAGGTGTGTAAGAGACTCTTTTATTTTGCCCGTGTGTGTAGCATTGGGATGTGCTGATCCTGCCGTCAGTCACGGGATGCGGGTACGGAGACTGGGAGAAACGGTGAACATAGGATGCGCAGAGGATGATGATTTTCAATGGCAGATGACGTGTGTTAAGAATCAGTGGATGGGAAGATATGACAACTGCTCTACGCATGGTTAGTATCTATAGATACACCAATTGGGTAGCTGGATACTTTTGGGGCGGTAGAGATTGGTGGGTCTTGGATGGTATTACGGTGGGTAGTTCGTGTGATACTAAGTGGGTGCTTTGTGATATTTCACAGGGCATTTATTGTA
Source organism: Bimastos eiseni (assembly GCA_959347315.1). NCBI lineage: Eukaryota > Metazoa > Annelida > Clitellata > Crassiclitellata > Lumbricidae > Bimastos > Bimastos eiseni. Next base: position 25,200,386 of record OY365813.1, on the reverse strand, counting down.
TTTGACTTGGGTATTTAATTGAATTTATTCCAGGGGACTTTATGGTAGGCCTATTTAACTGGATGCTTAATTATATTAATTTATTATCGGATATTTCATGGGATTAACTGAGTATTTAATGGAACTCTTTGAGTGTTTTATGCTATTTCACCTAGTATTTAACGGTATTTATTGGGTACTCTGTGGTTTTTACTGTTTATTTAATGGTATTTCACTGAGCATCTACTGTGGTAGTTTATGGTTATAGTTGAGCTGATAGTTGTGGAAGTATTTAACGTCGCTTATCATGGTAATTTGATGGATTGCTTTATGGATTTTAATTATGTCTGCATGTCACTCTGTCAGTGTGTTTGTTTGTCCCTCTGTCTAGAAGTCTTTACCTCTGTCTGTCTGTCTAAATTCCTATAACTTCTGTCCATATTTGTTGATTGTTAGGTGGCTCAAATTCGATGGACCAGGGCTCCTATGAAACCGTTCTTCCTTATGGTAAGAAACTCTTAAATTCCCGCCCCTTTCCAGCAGGGCCGTACCGAGGGGGCCAGCGGGGCCGTGGCCCAGGGCGCAAATGTGGAAAAAGCGCACATATAAGGATTGAACAACTTATTATTCCATAAATGGCACTATTTTCAAAATGTGGGGGCGTAAGATATAGATGCTAGGCACCGGGGGCAATAATAGGCACGGCCCTGCTGTCCAGACCCTCTATTCTTACACGGTGACATCCCAACCCTTCTGAACGCATGTTCACGTCGTTCAACATCCTCTCATTGTCATTATTCACCATCAACTTCCAAACAGAAGCCAGCGAGAAAGTTAAACAACCAGTCAGCCAGTCAAAGTGCGGACGAAGGTCTGCTTTAAACCAGTCAAATCTGTTTACATCAATTGAGTATTTTATGGTATTTTCTGGGTACATTGTGGTATTTCATGCCTACCTTTTGGTATTTAACTGAGTAGTTCATGATATTTTGCTGGGTACATTAGGGCATGTCACTGAATATTTAATTATATTTCATGGACATTTAATGGTATTTTATGGATATTTAGCGGAATTTAATGGGTACTTAATGGTATTTTATGGGCATTTAATGGGTTACTAATGGTATTTTATGGTATCCTAATGTTTATTTAAAAAAATCGCTATTGGTGTTGCCCTTAATAAAACCGTCTCCCGGTTGCTAACGGCGACGAAGGCGTCCGTCACTCAGTAACAGTTGTAACATTTTGTGTTTCTATAGCAACGTCTGTCTTCATAATTACGGTGATCGCCATCATTGTTGTCTGCGTCATACTCACTTCCGGAATCCTCTGTGTCAAATGGTAGTCTATATTTCTCGTGCGGGTTGTTTGGCGCTGAAACAGATTATAACATAGAGCTAGATCCTAATAACAAAGAGCACAGATGAAGGAATGACGACAAGTTATAACAGGAGTCGGATGTTATGAGACTTAGTGACTTTCTTAAGGCAGCCAAATGTTATGTTATAAATGTTATAAGGCAGCCAAATGTTACACTTAATGACTTTCTTAACGTAGCCAAATGTTATTAGACTTAGTGACTTTCTTATGGCAGCCAAATGTTATAAGACTTAGTGGCTTTCTTTATGTAGCCAAATATTATGAGACTAGGTTTCTTTTTTAAGGTACACTCAAATGTTATGAGACTTTTTGACTTTTTTTGAGGTAGCCAAATATTAACCACAGCTGAAAAAACGTCTTAAGGCTAACAATAACAATGATAGTAATAACAACATGACGACGATGGTGATAATGATGATGATTCCATTTTTTAGGCGCCTCAAGAAAGAGTATACGGCTCGCTATCCAATAACGGAACTAACTGCCACTCAAGACTATGACTACGCCCACCCTGCAGAGGAGAAACTCCGCCCACCACCAGGCCCCTCCTCCGCCGCCCTTCAATCACCCCAATCCGTATCCGAGACGTCAACGAACGAGTACGCCACTATGCGACTGCTCCAGCGCAGCGCAGGGTGCGCACCCGGGTACTGCTCCGATCAGATTTCGACTGCGCCCAGCTCTCAATACACATACGCGGCCGATCACATATACGAGAGCCCTGAGACGATGAGGCGATCGGCGGCCGTGCCCCAGGTCTGCTACGGGGCGCCCTGCGAGGGCATGGAGGGTCAGGAAGGAGGAAGGATGTGTCATGGAAGAGGGGTCATTGTAGGTCAAAGATATGAGTCACCGTCTAGGGAGCAACAGCGGACTCTGGCGAACACAACGGGAAACTATTCGCTGTGAAACGGTTCGACCGCAAATGATTCAAGGACAAATGGTTCACGGACACGTAGCTGATGATAAGTGGTTCAACGAGACGGACTGGGATCACTGGACGCACCTGATCCTAAAATTTTATTATAGGCAATCTCCAATGTATAATTCATTCCCAAGATCATTGAGAAGATTGCGTCCACACAAATAACTTTAAACTTCAGTGGCATGTTTCCCTTCACGCAATCTGGGTTTCGCAAGAACCACTAGACTGAGACCCTACTGATGCACCAATTGTCTGACGTCTATAACGCCATAGACCAGTCACAGGTTAGCCTTCTATCTCTACTTGATGTAAGCGATAATAGCGATTAACTGTGACCTTCTTTAGGTAACCAAACGGAGATTAAGAACTCGGCAAGTTTGAACGTAATGTGCCTGCCTGACATTAATTATCAAATTTTATCCAACAATAATGAAGATGTGAACAAGTTATTATTCCCAAATGAAATCAAAGAAGCATCTAAACCACTATTCCACAATTTTGACACCTAAATGAAATCAAAAGCTGTCCACAGAAACTACATTGAAAAAGAATTAACCAAACATATACAAATATTAAATGTCAGAATAAGACCAAAACAGATAAACAAAAAAATGAAACAAAAGGCCTAACAAGATCGATCTTTTCCATCAACAAAAAACAAGCAATGACGAATTGGAATGTGCAACTGATAACACAGCAGCGAGATAGATGATTATTAATCTAAGATCAACGACTCTTTGCAAACATTCTTAACGAAACAGAACAGCAAACAACTCATAACTCGCATCACAATCAATTTCATTATTTAACGTTAAAAAACAAGTTTTATATATTCCTTATAACGTAAGCAAGTTAAGCAAAAGGAGCTGAAATTGATAACATAGTTTAAAATGTCACAGATCACTCAACATTAGACTTAACTCTTTCAAAACGCATACCCAAAATAATAATACTACATGAAGCTTGATATGCAAATTTTTCAAGAGTAGAACAACAGCATTTTCATCCCTCCCTCCGTTACAAATGCATTTAATAACACTCAACTCGGATCTTGAGATTAAAAATTGAGATAAACAAACAGTCTTGATATTGATAATTCATGAAGCAAACACCGGAGGCAATTCCAATTATGAAACACGGTCTGGAGTATATACAATGTGTCAAAATTGACAAACTACACTGTGCATTATAGTCGTAATTAAACTAATAGCAGAAAAGAAAGCACTCATAAAAGGCATCAGAAACAACTATTACTATGTCCGTCAAGCAGCAATCACGGAGTTCATTGGTAGACGGAGACTGCGTTTGGAAGTGAAGCATAAACTCCATGTAGTGGAGTCACAGTAACCAGAGCTGCTTGTACTACAACCCGGAAAAAATGGCAAGCTGAAAAAATATACCCATACACAATCACATATAAGCTGCCTTAAAGAATAAGTCGTCCCCTAGGTTTTGGGGAAGGAAATGAGAAAATGTATTGAAGTCTTAGCCTCTAATCGTGCTTCATCTGACAAGGTACGTATTTGAACTTTGTACCAACACTCTTAGTTGTAAAAGGTTTAATAACTTACTAAGCCACTTGATTGAATACTTACTAAGCCACTTGATTGAATACTTACTAAGCCACTTGATTGAATACTTACTAAGCCACTTGATTGAATGACTTACTATGGCACCTCTCAGAGTACAGAGTAAATAATCTGAAAAAGTGGGACCTTTTCGTGAAACCAAGCGTAACATATACAAAAAATTACGTTTTTGGGCAATTTTTAAACTGCAAAATTATCCTTATGCACTAACTAAGGGTAGAACATAATTATTTTGTTAACTGACGTTAGCCATCTTTATGGTTCACATAATTTTTAAATTGTGTTTACAAAACGACAGAAATACTAGCATAAGATTGTATTCTGGTTAAAAACAATCTGCCTATTGAAAAAGAATATTCTTACAAACTTACAAAAATATTCCCACTACAAACATAACCCTTAGAGGAAAAATATTCACTATCCAAACACGGACCTCACTGACCGATTTCAAGCGTTGAGGGACTTGACCCTTCCCGGCTCAAACTCTGGCTCTTCCTCAAGAGTGGTGAAGTTGACCTTGTCGTAATCTTCCCTCAGATGAGCTCGGAAAAAACCCTGGCGGACTCTGTCTGCGATACGGCGCCTGCAGATCAGGTAGGTGGTGACCGCGGTCACGGCGGCTATTATCAGGACGACGATGATGATCAGGGCGGTCACGCCAGCGTTACGAGCTAGAATACAATTATCACTTGACTGTTCATATTCCTGTAGTGCATTTGCAAGCAGTTCAATAAATATATACTTACTTCTTAAATAATTTTACCTAACAGAAACCTCTTTTAAGGCCTTTTATTATTGCCATATTTGCCTCTGAGTAGTTTTGTAGAAGGGGCACTATATAAATTTTCGAAATGAATGAATGAAAGAATGAATGGACATATGAAGTAAAGTAAATACTTCTTACTTTTACACAACCAGCCTCTTTTAAGGCATTCATTATCATTATTATTATAATATTATTATTTTATTGCACTGAGTTACTTCTTTCCCCATTATTATTATTATCATAATCATTATTATTATTATTACTATTATTATTAGTTCAATTGTAAAGCTCCTCTCACAGCAGGCTCTCGGTACGACAGGTCCAGGAAGATCCTTAACAATGAAGAGATGCAGATGAATCCTATTCTGGTCTGATGGGGAAAGGTCATTTGATAACGACGAACCCGCTATAGCAAAAAACTGATGCTGGAATTAAGAAGTGGAACAAAGAAGTTCACTTAACACTGCTTTTAAGTCCCCTAACCTAATCACATCAGTAGAGCGCAGGTGTTCAAAAGGTCGACAAGGAGAACTATGGAGGAGGTAAAAGAGGAGGAGGAGGGCAGGGGAGGAGGACTGAGAGGAAGGAATAAATAGTGGACCAGAAGGAAGCTGGGAGTAAGGCAAGGAGGAAATAGATGAGGAGGTGGAAAGGGGAATTGGAAACTTGAGTGGAGAAAAGTTAGAGGAGAAAAAAGACGAGAGGAGGAAGTGAAGCGGATAAAGAGGAATGAGGAAGTTGGAGGAGGAGCAGGATGTAAAAGAGAAGGGTGAGGGAAAAAAAGGAAGTGGCGAAAGATGATGAGCAGGATAATGGGATCATTATTTGCATGCAGGGTAACTATTAGGAAAGGGGCAACTTACTGTGAATGCATCGATCGGTGATGGGGTTACCAAAGTAACCCTCTGCACAATACTCGCAGTTATGACCCGACCTATCCATTGAGCAAACGCACTTTCCTGTCAATCAAAGACAATCAATCAATTTGTCAATCAACTGATTGAACTAATCAAGCCAACTCTTGTATCAAAAGATAAAAATCAATATGTCAATCAACTTATCGAGACATTTGTCAATCATCTCATCGTACCATCTGCCACACAAAAATACTTAATCAATCTGTCACTCAACCCATCAATCAAATACAACCTATCAATCAACAAACCAAGCCACAGGTCAATCAACAAATAAAGCCATTGCTCAATCAACTTATCAAGCTATCTGTCAATCAAAGACCCAATTAATCTGTCAATCAACCCAACCACCAATCAAATATAACCTATCAACTAATCAACTGTCAATCAACTAATGAAGTCACCAATCAATCAATGAACTAATCAATAATAGAATCTTTCCTCAACGATCCACATGATCAATCACAGATTAGATCATGCAATCATATAAAGATTAGCTCATGTAACCATACAGTGATTAGATCATGTAATCATATAGAGATTAGATCATTTAATCATATAAAGATTAGATCAGATTAACCTGTCAGAGGATCGCAAGCGGGCGATGGGTTATTCTCATCTTCGCTCGAGGGGCAAAGACAGCGTGAGCAGACGGCGTCCTCCCAGAAGAACCCCTCTGAGCAGTCGCGACAGTGTTTACCCGTATAAGGGTAGAGGCAATCACAGGTCATTGTGTCCAAAGGGTCCTTGGCTGCAAAAAAGACATGGCCACCAGTTATATATATGGTAAAAAGAGGGGAAAACTGTACTCTTTCTCTTTGGATGTGTTGGGGTTGGAAGCCTTGAAGGGATGCTATAAAAATGTTTGCAATAAATGAATGAGTGAAAACGAACAAGTAGGAGGAATATGAGAAGGAGGAGAAAAACAAGGAGGATGGGAGAAGTAGGAGAAAGAGGAGAGAATATGAGAAGGAAATGGAGGAGCAATGGAGGAGGGAAGAGATGAAGGAATAGGAGATGGAGGGATGGGAGGAAAATTAGAGGTAGGAGGAAGAAGGGGTGAGAATAGGAGGAGGCAGAGAACCAATATGAAGAGGAATAGGAGGAACAGAAGGTAGAGGAGATGCAGGAGGAAGAGGGAGAGGAAAGGAGGAGGAAGAAGAGGAGGATGAATGGAAGGATATGAATTGAATAACACCAGGAATAGGACGATTAGCGTCGCCCTCCTGCTTTTTCCAGGCTAGGGACTGACACAGTCATAGATCATTAAAATTCCCACTACTACCTATGTCCACGATGTTTGAGACTATCCCAAATAACAATTAGAAGCACAAAACAATCACAAAAGCCAAAAATCTACATCCTATCCAAACATGTAATTCAGGGATAGTCAGTCCTCTAACCAGGGTTCAATTTGTAGAGCCAAACATCACCCTACCCAAACTAAACCCCACTTCTAGGTTCACCCCAAAGACATATCTACCCACAAATCATGAACAGCAACAAAAATCCCAATATGCCGCAATATAAAAAAATTACAGAACAGCGTAAATTCCGACACTGCTTGCAGGCCAGCAGTACCAGTTTCAAACCTGGATAAGGAGGAGGGCAACGTTAATGATCTTTGTCATAACACAGTGACGTTAAACTGCAAATGCCAAGAGGCATAACTCACATGGTTGGCAGTTTCCTGTCGATGTGAGATTATCATTAGGACAGTTGTCGCAAGACGTGCAGCCGAGTGAATGCATGTAGAATCCGTTGGGACATGAATCACATCTGTCGCCCATTGTCTGCGTTGTCTTGCAGATGCACGAACCCATTGCCTCGTCGCATCGCTCGCTGCCTTTCGCATCGCACCACAACGGAACTAAAACAACGAATGTTGTTTTAATGCGTCTTTTTTACCTCAACAGAATTTTTATTAAAATACAAGCATTGATTATTAACTGGAATGGAAGCAATAGGGATATTTGTGATAGCAAAGATCATCAATGTTGCCCTCCTCCTTCATTCAGGCTTGGGACTGGCACTGTTCAGTGCAATAAAATGCTTTTAACAGTTTAAAGCGTAAGAGTCTGATTTAATGGCATGGCAGCCTGCAAGGCTCCTTTCTGTACTACAGATCATTTTACCAATGTCACCTAACGAATGGAAGGCTGAGCTAACCATATGGGAACAGTGGGTGTTGAACTTCTGATTTTCATCCCAGCATCTTACTGTTCAACCATCAATCTGCCCCATAACACCAGTTAAAGTTTAATCAAGTTGCAAGAAATGTATAATTATTATCATTAACATAACAATAATTATTATTATTATTAGGCACTAATTGCCAGTTACAGCTGAAGTTAACCCTTTTAAAACAAATTTGATCATCACAAGATATCTTTGTCACCTGAAGACACCATCTACAACCTTTGAGACATCATCTACCACCAAAAAATATAAAGATCAGCTTCCTACCATCCGGTCCACATCCGTCGGTGTAGGTGGAAAGCTTCCACGACCGTGGTTCGTGCTGGGTGGTATAATACGCCACCACGTAATAAACATACTTCGTTCCTGGAAGAAGGTTCGTGAAGAGGTGACTCGTCTCATTTGGGTCTTTGATTTCCATTTGCCAATCTGGAATAGAAGAATCGCATCAACCCAAAGTAAGTGTCATGTGAAAATGGGAAATGCTGCTATATATTGCAGCTCCTAAAAATGGCTTCAACTAATCAATAAATCAATCAATCAAACATGCAATCAATTAATTAGAACAGTACCATTTTAACCAATCAATCTGGCTTCATCCTGGCTTCAACCAATCAATTTATGAACAAATCAAACAACACTACAATCAATCAGTCTATACCATTGACCCATCAATCTGGCTTCAACCAATCAATAGATCAATCAACAAATCAATCAAAATAAAAAACCCACAACTGGGGTGCTGTACTCACGCTGTGTCTTGGGCGACCTCTCTTCGAACCAATGAATCGTGAAGCCGCAAAGGTCGGGTTCATCTTCCTTGTTCTTTGTCCACGAGATCTCGATCGAAGTCCGGTTCTGGAAGGAGCGACGAATCACAGGAGCAAGTCGGTCGTAATAGTCGAGCCTTTCACTTTCATTCATTCCACTCAGCGGGTCTGGAAAAAGAATGGAAGAAGTGGAGAAAGGAATTGCATTCTGTTCCTCATCATTATCTTTCTACCCCTTCTGCTCATATTGCTGATTGAAACCTCACCACTACACATACATACAAACATACTGCATCTAGGCAGTGCTAGTCTCAAGCCTGCATGAAGGAGGAGGGCAACCCTAATGATCTTTGCTATCACACGGTGTCATTAAACTACAATACTACTATAGTTGCCAATGGCAAATAACTTGGCATTATTATTATTATACAATTGCATCCAACTTGTAACTTAAACCGCAATTTGTCAATTTGAAATTAAATAAAGATCGATGAATATTTGTTATTTAGAAAGAAAACAATTTGGCAAAAATGCATAAAATGCTAACATGAAGGACAGTGGACATTAAAAGTAGCCAAAACTTAATGGCAAACTAGTAAATGTTTGCATACAATGATCTGGGGATAAATTGAAAGTTGTCTCTGGGTGGGGAGAACATGGTTGTGTTCTCCAGGTCTTAATTGGTGAATGGAAGGGGACGGAGTGGCGGTAGGGGTTAAAGGATTTGTTTGTGGTTGCGTAATATGGCGCATTGGAGATACTATTATGATTATTATTAAGTATCAATCGATGGCGCTGTGGGTAAAGGACTTGCTGAAGGTCAATGCAAAGGAGGAAGATCGAACACGTACTTTCCCCTTACAAGGTGAACGCTCCAACCAATATAAGTATTGCTACGGATTATGAAATGGAATACAAAATTAGATTTTATTAGACTGGATTAAAGGACATTTACCGATCATATCACAACCGGGGGGTCTCACTGGACTAGACCCCTCAGTCCAGCAAACACCAAACAACCCTAAGATCACGGAACAAACTAAAAACATCGACATGTTCTTTAAAAGTCGCTTTAAAACAAATGGAACAAATATTTCGATTATACGTCGATTCCTAGGATTTAAAGTCGTATTCAGAAACCCCGCAAAGAAAGGAAAAACTTCTAGTAAAAATTATTCGTTCGGCACACCTGGGCCAATATTCTAACGAAGGTGATCCCCTGTAATGGCGGATTTGGTTTTGTTGCGCATTTATAACGATAAAAGAAGTTTCGATTTCAAAAGGCGGCAAATCCCGGCGATTTGAACGAAATTTCTGGGTATCTTTTTATTTTGATCCAAAAAATGGTTTAAAATGCAAACAGTTCGTATAAACTAATCTTATGGCTCGTGTGAAACAATGGGATGCGTACTGCGTGGCGAATCGTCGAAACCGAATGATGGCCGAATCATCGAAATTGATTTCGGCCGTATCCTCGAAAACGAAGCTTTAGATTGATGAAAGTATTCTGCTTAAATGGAAGCTGGATCGAAGAAAATAATTCATGCGGAAGCTGGGATGATGAATGAATTGCGCTGTTTGGACACAGTTCAGCCTTTTCCGATAGTACATGTACATTGCTGTAATCGGGGAATCGGGCTTTTTGGCCTTTTCACCGTTGACTGGGATTCGGGTTTCGATGATTCAGGTTGATCCCAAACAATGAGCCTGGCCATGATGATCGAGTGCATTGGCGGGAAAGTTTTGTAGCGCGTTTCATCACGGTGCGGCAGTCTGTCTGTTTGTCTATTTGTCTGTCTGTCTGGTCTGGTCAGTCTGTCTGTCTGCAAGTCTGTATGTATGGCTGTATATATATATATATATATATATATATATATATATATATATATATTATTTTTACCAGTGGTTCGGGTAATGGAGGATGCTTTTCCGGTATAGTACCCGTTAAAATCAAAGGTTCTTGTGAGCTAATTGTTAATCCACAGTTTAACGTCGTCATCAGTGGCGTAGGCAAGGGGGGTTAAAAACCCCCCATTGGCATAGTTGAAAATATTGTTTGGCAACAACCTACAGAGAATAAGTTGGGATAATTTTGGGACTTTATATATAATACATGATCATAACATTCGTTTATTATATTATACAAAGGTGTAATTCAGTTTACAGCTTTGCATAAATCTCAAATTACTCACTTTGACTTTTTTATAATACAGCTCCATTAACATTTATCATATATGCATGTTTATGTATGAAATGACTCAAATGAGGCCAATATTAATTATCACATGTTTGTATAAACAGCTAATTAACACAATCAATGCAAAGTAATTGAAATTTAAAAGCGTTTAGCTAAGTGTTTTGCGTTGTTATTTAAAGAGGAAGTGCAACACTTTAAAGGGTGTTTAGGAAACGTCCATTCCTCTGGTCTTGGTAGAAATCGTAATCTCCGAACTTCTAAAGCGCTACTCAAAAGCCAAGCGCAGGGCACCAGTTTATTCACGAGCGCTGCGTCATATTAGATGTTTTTAATTCTTGCTCTATTTTTGTTGTGGGTTCCTAATTAATGACGCATAACTTAAGCGTTCTATAAATAGACCGCATTATAATACTATGGACCCAATAAAACTGAGCGAAAGTAGGTTTCTTGTCCGCAGAAGATTCTGTTAAGTGGGCGCCTTGTAGCACCATCTGCTCTCTGCTACTGCCGTTGCTGATAGCAGAGGTGTGATGCTGACGCTTGGGCTAGTTACTGAGGCAATGTTGGCACCAGCGGATGGAGGGATGATGATGATGATGATGAGATAGATGCAGGCTGCGGAAACAGCAGAGAATAACAATCACATGGAACTGGAAACAACGACGAAAGAGTGTGAGTCTATTTTGTTGATTAGTTAGCTACTAGTGACGACTACTATTACAACTACTGGGGCTACTATTGTTGTTATTATCACGGTATCACCATGGATGTTACTACTAACATTAACATCACGACAACTATACTGTTACTATTGCAACAATAACCACTAGACCTACTGCCGCTACTGATATTATGACTTTATGTATACTAATCGTAATTTTCAACTTTTAAAGCGCCACTTGAAAGCTAAGCGCAGGGAACCAGCTTATTCATGAATCAGAGGGGTACGTTGTCCAAAGCGTTGTCCGTGGGAGCCTGGGAGGTCCGATTTCCAGAGGTCAGCTGATGCTATTGCTATAGCCACTGCAGGTAGGACTACAACTACTATTAAAGCTGCTACTATTACTACTACTACTGCTATCATTACTGGTAGTACTACTGCCTTATTGCCACTACTACAACTAAAAAGCTGTGTTCTGAGTAGGGAGCGCCTCTGATCTCGAGTGGCGCTATATAAGCATTCCCTTAAAATTACAATTACCACAGCACCTAACAACGATATACCACTAGGCCCACTACTGCTATAAGTCCACCAACACCTTAAACACTACATGCAAACATACAATCACATGTAGGCTTACGTAAACATGGCATACATTCAGACTCTTTAGTAGCTGAGTGTCTAACAGCCACATCCTCTGTTGATGTGGTTTCCTACTTAGGTGAACGTTAAGTCCTTTGAGAGTCCAAGGCATCAGACACTTAATAAAATATTCGAAAACCAGGTCGAATTCGGTCAACGGCTGCTCTGAGCATGCTCGGAGTACTCATAGCTTTTTATCATCGTTTATTCTTGTTCCTGTTCTTGTTGTTGCTGTTGCTTTTACTGTGGGTATCGATAGCGCCATCACCATCATCACCGCCATCTTCGTCGTCATTGTCGTCGTCGTCATCACCATCATCGTCGTCGCCGCCGCCGTCGTCTTCATCATCATCATTATCGTTTGCCTATAATATTATTAGTTTATCATGCTGTCGCATTATATACAGTTGGTTAGAGCGGGCGCCTTAAACACCTTTAAAATGTGATGAAAGAAATCTATTTAAGGACGAAATAGACACGCATTTAATACGTAGTAGCATAACATTAATATTATACCATAATCTAACGACATCCTAAAGCACATCCTAAAGCACCATAGGCCTGGGGCGTCCAGGTAGGGGGTCAGAAGGTAAATGCCTCCAATTTCGTGGTAGTGGACATCGTTTGCGTCTTGGAGGGGAATATCTTGCCCTCCTGTCACTCGGGACCGGGGTTTGCCTCCATCACTCAGAGGTGATTCACGAGATCTGTTAATTGACGTATTAAACTTCAATTTAAATGTTATTTGGTAACCGAAAAATGAGAAGATGACAAACAACAAGTTACAGTAAATTCGAAAGTTATTTACTTACTAGTTCAATGTCATATATTGTTTTCATCCGCTTTCTTTCTTTTGTCTTTCTTTTGTTTGTCTGATTATTGATTCCGTTTCTGGCATTTGTTCAGACGGCGATATTTTAAAGATGGGTGTTATATGCTTTTCATAACACATAGATAAGCCCTTCAGGTCAAGCACATTATTTTATACACTTTTTATTATGGTAAAAGCTCAATCCCTACTGTTCTGCATCTGAACATCGTTCTAACCGATCGTTGATACTAACACACCTCTATTACGATTTCTATTATCAGATTTTTGTACACCAAATGATCACTGATATAATTATTACTAATCCACAGTTCAACGTCGTCATATGACATCTATGGCCGTTGACAACAATTTGAAACATACAGTACAGTGCAAAAAAATTCATAGCGTCTGAAAGAGACCATTCAAAACTGTCTGAATTTTAAACTGTCATTAGTGCTCATTGTTTTACAACATAAATAATAGTGGTATTAATAACATCAATAATACATGTATTATAGTATTTCAAAATGCAAATACAACACTATTTGCATAATTATTTGCATCAAGAAATGTTCAAAATAAAACAGATTGTGTATGACCAGTCTCTATGTACATTTTGTAATCATCAAACTTTTAAAGAATTTTTTTAGCATGACATTTTTCATAATGTTCTTATTCTATCAAACATTACTACAGCAATATTTTCATATAATGTATGTTTATAACATTCGTTTATCATATTATACAAAGGTGTAATTCAGTGAATTGCAGCCTTGCATAAATCTCAAATTGCTGACTTTGACTTTCTAATATAACCCCATTAACATTTGTCATATATGCATGTATATGTATGAAATGACTCAAATGAGGTCAATATTATTTATCACATGTTTGTATAAGCACTTAATTAACACAATCAATGCAAGGTAATTGAAATATTAAAAAAACCTTGGAAGTCAAAGCATTAGCCAATCTACATCAACTAAAACCAATTTCAAAGACATCTTATCATCATAGCTGCAATATGACATCACTAATATAGTTATTAATCCACAGCTTAAGGTTGTCATATGACATCTATGACCGTTGACGAAGGTAGGTAGGTAGTTGCAGTTTAACGACACTGTGTGATAAGACAGATCATTAGCGTCGCCCTCCTCCTTTATCCAGGCTTGGGACTGGCACTGGTTGCGTACTTCTAGTGGCGGAGTTTGAGGACATGATTTATGTAAACTTTTATTATCTGATTATCCATTGTAAAAGAGGTGTCTTAGTATAAAAGTACCAACTATTTAGTAAGATATTCGGTCTATAAGAGAAAGCATGAAAGCTTGTTTGTTTATATGTACTGTAATGTAATGTAATCAAACATTTATATAGCGCCCATTAAAGATAGCTACTCAGAGACGAATGTTTTATGTAATCATCTCAACCAAAAAATCTTGTGCATCAACAATATTTTGTTTCAATTCCGAACGTCGTTCGCACCGATCGTTCTCCGAGCGCGCCCAGAGCATACGTGTACCAATCCCATAGCTTCGGAATTCGGTACTGCCTCTGTTGGCATGGAGATGAAATAGTTCTCATACAAGGCGGAGGCGGAGGGGTGGTGGAATTGGCTTGCATGCTCTCCCTGGCTTTCTCAGACCACCCTGATGCGAGGCAGTTGATTGTACGGCAATGTATTATACGGTCACGATCTGTTTGAAGTAAGGATGGTGCCATAGTGTCAAGGTTGTCTTTTGGAGAAACAAGGAGCGTTAGATAATGAATAAGACTTATTTGTCAATGTCTCCCTAGGTTTCTCTCTTTTATGCCCTACAAGTTAGTTGTCTGTCCGCATGTCTGTCTCTATGTGTGGCGCTGTCACGCTGTATATTTCTGTATATCTGACTGTTTGTAATACCTTTCTGTTTGGCCCTTTGTCTGATTGCCTGACTGTTCGTATAATATATATTATATGTTTGCGTGTCCCTGTCTGTATCTCTCTGTTGTTTGAACTTTTCAACCCAAAGAATTTGATGTAGGCCTTCTAATTGATTCAATTAAAGTAATTCTTATAGCGCTGTCACAAGTTCTAATCAGTCGCTATATAAATAAAAAGATATATTTATTCATTCAGTATTTTTTTAAATCCATATACCTATCCACTCAAATCTATCCATCCACCCACGGATGCGCGCATACATCTACCCATCATTCACTCATCCACCCACCCAACGAAGTCAATCCATCCATCCAGCAAAATACTCACACTAACTCACCCTTACATGTACTCACCATTCGCCCATCATACACATATTTACCACCCAACTACGATATAAACACACCAACCCTATACTAACCCATCCATCCAACCGTCCGTCCGCCATCCATCTATCCATCCATATATCCATTAACCTACACCACCTTCTTACTCTAGGCGAAGAGGACCCACCGTGCATCGGTGGTGTTACCGCCTCGAGACCAAGTGGTAGATCCTCCCTCTACCATCTGACCACCAGAACTGGAGAGCTCTTCGTCCTCTCTCTCATCCTCATTGCCTGGATCCTCTCCGTCTCCGTCTTCCTCCACCGCTGGCGACACCTACGCATCCTCCCTCCTCGCGCTCTCCTCTTCAAGGACACGACCCCGATGAACCTCGACCGGGTCAAGGTCATCGACTGCACCGCTGACTCAGTCATCTACCGCGGATACCCCAGGCGCATCGCATCCACCCTCCAGGCGAGATTTAATGGCTTGAAAAGAACCTTCAGCAAAAGAATCACCAATCTTCCCATTGCTATGGTCTCCGTAAGACGCAGGCCATCATTGGGTCGCCCTTCCTTCTATGGGCGCCCAAGCCACGATGGGCGCCAGTCCTCGTGTGGGCGCCCTTCACACGTCGGGCCCCACAGGATCTCGACGTTCTACAGGGCGCCACGATGGTCGAGAACGACGGAATTAGAGCCGGAAGTGATGCAACCGATACCGGAAGTAATGCAAGCGATACCGGAAATGATGCAATCGATAACGGAAGTTATGCAATCAACATCGGAAGTTCCAATATCCGAATCGGAAGTGGCGCGATCCACACCGGAAGAGATGAAATGCAAAATGGAAACTGCGATATTTATACCGGAAGCTGAGATTAATCGACCGGAAGTCTGGCATCCGAGGACGGAAGGGATTGCGTCGCTTGCGGAAGTGGTGATAGAGTTCGCGCACTGTACTCCCTCCCATTTGACTTAAAGTAGTAGTTGCAGCTTAACGACAGACATTGTGTGATCAGAAATATCATTTGCGTCGCCGTCCTCCTTTATCTAGGCTTGGGACTGGCACTGCCAGAATGCGTAGAGTGAAACAGTAATCTACACGATACCGATAGCTCAATCTACCGCAAATGGATGGATCCGGGAGTTTAACGACCGCTTTTGACAACAAAGGCCGTTGCAGTCGACAGAAATTTGCTTGGCGTATTACAGCACTTAGTTTTTATCTACCGCAAAGCGAGCAATGTAACTATTTATGACGCAAAACGAGCATGGATGTAACGTTCTATACTCAGAATGAACGCTTAAAAGAGGTGTATATTTTCACGACATGAAAATGTCGTTGACGACAATACAGAAAATAATAATATTCAATTAAAACGAGACGCGAAAAATGAAATATTTAAAATAAAATATTTCTTCAGCAGTGCCTGGCGGTGCGTCTGAACATGACGCGGTCCGAAAGTGTTCCAAGTATTCTACTCTTCCCACCACACATGACTTCGTTCCCTTGGCATTCGAATCACTGGGACCCATCAATCGCGCTGGTCGCCAATTCTTGACGGAGTTGGGTCGCCGCATGACCGCCGTATCAGGAGATCCTATCGAGACCGTGCACTTGTTTCAACGTCTCTCTATTTGCACTCAAAGATTCAACGCCGTAGCGTTCAGAGGCACGTTTAAACAGAGATCGTCAATTAAAGAGCTGTCATTCATAATACTAATAATAATAATAATTATTATTATTATTATTACCGCTTTAAAAGAGGTGTCTAAATGGTCAGTTTATTCAGAATCATGTAAAGCTAATATATTACTGCTAATACTGCTGCTACTACTACCACAGATAATAATATCAATAACAATAATTAGTATAATATGAAAAACGATTTGTTGTTCAATGAAATTTAACTACTTAAATGGAATCAGTTAGATCATACCTGTGCCTGCATTAAGAAAGAATTTGGCGCACTTAGGAATACAGATTTATTAATGGTTATCCATTGGACACCTCTTTTAGGTGTCATAAGCTAATAATGAATACGCCTACGCATGCATCCTGGATTATGTGTATCGTGTGTCAGAAGTTCTTCAGTGAACATAAGAAATAAAAATTCGCTTATTCGATTGAAACTAACATACCTCAATGCCAATACATTCTACAGTAGTAACATGAATTGAATTTGACTGTACGACAGTGTGCAACGCGCTATCTGTGAAACAGCTAATCTAAACATAGGCACTTGGAAGGATAAGTCAAACTTTTCAAACTTAGATGCAGTGGTAAAAATGACATAACAAATTCATTTGCTGGGCAGTGGGCACTCATTTAAATGTTTCGCAATGATAAGAAGTTTTTGTTTAAATAATTTTAATCTGCCTAGAACACAAAGAAGCCAGACATTGAAACGATTAAAACTCAGCAAGATGCACCAATTTAAAAGTCACAAAATACACTTAATAGCATTAATATTACAAAACAGCCGAGCAAGACTTGTGGGAGGTTGAGAATTATGTCACCCTTTGAATGGAGTTTCCCTCATAGCACTGCATAAAACTATTGCATAAAACTATGTATAACCTTGTTTACATACACGCTCGTTTTAATCAACCGCGTTTAAAACAACCATTTGAACAACCACGCCCGACACCCTTTTTAAGCTACTGCACCTTATTATAAATTTCTGCGTCAAAACATAGTTGCAAGAAACTCTTCCGCTGCATAAACTCACGCAGT
The DNA here is from genome assembly GCA_959347315.1 of Bimastos eiseni. NCBI lineage: Eukaryota > Metazoa > Annelida > Clitellata > Crassiclitellata > Lumbricidae > Bimastos > Bimastos eiseni. The sequence continues at coordinate 25,182,564 of OY365813.1, read as the reverse complement.
GCCAGTGCCTGTCCCAAGTCTGGATAACAGAGGGGCGAAGCTAATGAGCGTTGTTAGCACGCAGTATCGTTAAACTGCAACTACCTCGTTGAAATCATTTTTACCAAGTTAAACTACTCCAAGAAATGTTGCCATCCCCATCCACAAGCCTTGCCCTGCGTAACAGCTGATACTCAATGACTCAGTAAGTGACTATTTAAAAATAATGACTTCCTAAATATTCTGCATAGTTGACAGCGGACTACAAGAAGCTCTGGGCGTTAAACTCAAATGGCACGGCAACTCTGGGCGAACATACATGGGTCGCTAACATCTCTAATGAATGTTCATGACTATTTTCAAACAGAGGCTGCTAGCATAGATCATGAATATTTATGACGATCATCAAACATGAATAATTATGACGACTACTAACATCGCTCATGAATAATCATGAGAAACTTTAAGCATTAACAGGTACAGGCAATACCCAGCAGATTAATAAATATCCAGCTTAAAACCTTGACAACCAAGACACAACCAAAACAGTTTTAAAATATTGTTGACATGATAAAGTTCATATCGAGATCTTAACAGGTTACAAAATTATTAAATATGGAGTGACCACCACAACTTTTCTTATCAATTTGTAAAATTCATCATCAGCTTAATTCAGCTGCAAAGTTTATTGCACTGATAGCAGATAAACCATAACTGAGCTAACCATCTTAATCATAACTTCATGTTTTGGCTTTGACAACATCAGCCAGTCTATTTATAAGTCTTAGAAACAATTAGCACATTTGGGACTCTGTACGTTCTAAAAACGCACAGTAACAAACCTGAAGATACCTATAATAAGTGGCTAATACCATTGAAATGACAAGATATGGTATCTTGAAAAGACCTAAAAATATTAACCAGTTAATACAGAATTCATTAAACGGACAGCATAATTCTAACAAACTGGCAACAACCTTTCTTAACATGTTAATTACTCACAGTTGGACTGTTTTGGACTTAGAACTCTGAAGGCAAAGGTGATGATTAACTTAGCACCAGCATTTGCCAGGAAATGACACTGTCAAATGCCTCAGTTAAATTAAATAAAATAATCATCCATCTATATTTAAGCAATGCTATCAAATGCTTCAGCTTATAAAGAAATAATCTTTCTTAGGAATTAAACTTGAATGATTTCCTGTAGAACGCAATCAAAGGCCTCTGCTCATTAAAAAATCCACTAATCGTAAATAACCATCAAAACTGAGGCAAAACTGTCAAAGGTTTCAAGAAAATCTAAGACAATTCTCAATGACTCAAACCCACATTTTCTGAAAATTATTCCTCAACATTATTAACCTTATTAGTACATTATTATTCACCCTACCATATTATCGCTATCAGCAATTATAACCACTAGTAATTACTACTATTAGTAATCAGTAGCTTCTAAAGCGACAACGTAAAAGGCATCAAGCAATGGCACAACAAGAAAAAGCAACAACAGCAATAGCAGTCAACCACCTGGCTACATGCTGGACGTGCTCCACTGGCTTCCCATCCGCCAGTGGATAATGTTCCGGATAGTTGGTATTGCTTGCTTGGACCCTGCTCCAGCCTACCTGTGTCTTCTATGCTGCCCTACCTGGGTTCCGCCGGCCATAGTGCCCTCCGATCCACGAACCAGAGGTTGCTCCTTTGCCCATACTTCCACACAGCTGAATCGTTATTTCTAGGTGGTCAGTGGTCACCTCTCCATATGGAACAGGCTCATACGGGCGCTCTGCCTACTCCCCAGGGTCCATTACAACTCATTCAACTCTACCCTTAAATCTCTCGTTTTTACCCCGTCCCACGGATTGGGGAGCACCACTGAGCAGCAACAAAAACAATGTAATAGAGTAGACAAAGAGAAAATGTGCTAAATATATTGAAAACGATATCAAAATGATTTCACACAAAAAACATTAAAGACTATCTGGCAAAAATAAGTTTCAAAAGAAACAGAGAGAGAGACAGAGAGAGAGAGAAAGGAAAATATGATGACAGTGCAACTGCATTATTTGACCATTTGCACAAACTGAGACAACTGTGACTTTAAAATATATAACGTGAAAATTGAAATCATCTCAGAATAAATACTTGCAATACTCAGAAACAAAATTAACTCAGTTGACTATTTATATAGAGTCTGTCTATTCAAGATATCCAACCAGAGGCATGAAAGAAAAATGCCATTGTAATATAATTGCAAACAATGAACACATCTGTTTTTCACGTTTGGTGCAAGAGACTCAACAAATAACACTTTTATTACAATTATTATCACTATTATTATCATAATTATTGCCATTATCAATGTTATTTTCTAGTATTTTTAATATTTATCATTATTATTATCATTATAAATATTATTATAATTAGTTTTACCCAACGTACTTCAGATCCAACAGGGTTAAAGAACTAACCACAGATAAAAATCCATTCTTAAATTCGTCAAAATCACGTTCCAATGCTTCAGCATTAATTAATTAAGAAAAATAATAATATTTATATTTATGCCAAACGTAAGTAGGATAAAATTGACTAATAACAATTCCCCAGATGGTGAACATTGACATGAGACAATTAGTGACATATGGAACTGCCACTATTATTATTGTTACTAATATTATTATCATTACTATTATTATTACTATTTGCAATATTAATATTATTGCTGTTATTACTGTATTTGCGAATGGCTTGCATTCCCCACAAATAAAAACATCATGACATTATTATTATTATTATTATTATTATTATTATTATCATCATCATCACCACCATAGTTAAGTTATAACTTCAGCTATTAGACACACTAAAACCGGGGTTAGGGTAGGACCAGTTGTCACCCTTTCCTCACCCTTTATCGATCTCTGCAAAGGATCGTTCTCCCAGACCCCTCTTTTCCCTCTAACCCTAGACCTGGTGGGTCTGGTAGATGCCCAGTCGGGCGACTGCTGTTCCATTCAGGGCCCGACCGACAGGGGCCGAGGGTCCGGCGGTTGAGGGCCGGGTGTCGCGGGTGCCCTGGGTCTTTGTCGTAGACTGGTGCGTGGAAGAGGAAGATGAGCGTTGCATCTCCACTTGCATTCGGCTGATCAACTCTTGCATCTTGCGAAGCTGTTGAGAATTTATTCACAGATCGACTGGTAATAAGAGTTTAACTTCTCCAGAGTATTAATGGATATAATGCTTTGTTTATGTACATATATATTATATGAATGAAAACCTATTGCAAGGTGTGTAAGAGATTTAAACGGTGGTATTGGTAGATGCTGGCTTGGGACTGGCACTGTCAACTTTCATTGCCTAGTATATTTCGCGTAACGACGATTTTCTGTGCATAGAAGGGTTTTGGTTAAAAACCGAATTTGGAAGAACTTTATAAGAAAACCAGCAACCTTTAATGAGGTGTATAAAACGTCACAGAAAATCGCGTGAGAAGAAAAGGACGTTTCTGTTACTTATGTAGCGAAAACTTAGCTTTAAAAAGCTGTCGCTAGAGCAGCGGTTTGGATGCTTGTTCTGAATGTCTGCCTCACATTGCGCACCTATCCGACACCGCTGTGATGAGCACACCGACCCCACTGTCGGTGGGAAGAAGAGAGAACTGGGTACCGATCTTATATGCCGAGGATAAGGAAATCAGGTTGCTAACATATCATTCTCACGACTGCATCAGGACAGAAGCACTGCTGGTTAGTTGGTTAGTTTAAGTTAAACTGCGCTGCGTGATTACAAATATCACTAGCAAAATAGAGACTATTTCAACACTAACAAAGGTGTAAAAGAGAGACAGACAGACATACAGACAGAGAGAAATACAGACAGACAGAGATAGATCTATATACAGAAAGAGAAACAAATGCAGATAGGGACAAACAGAAAACAAACCAGACAGACAGAGACACAAATACAGACAGACATACGGAGAGAATGACATAAACAGACAGATGGGAAGATGGAAGGGCCAAAAATGTACATAGAAAAACGTCCAATGAGGCGGGCAGTAGAACGAAAAGCCCGTTCAGTATAAAGTGGCAGTCACTCACTGGTAGACCAACCAGGACAGAGCAGCAATGGTCAAGGCACGGCAGGTGACAAAGGCAATATCTAAATTGTCTTGTTAATATGATTATTATTGTTATATTAATCATCATCATAATGATTAAATTAACCTACAGTGATCATCATCATCATCAACTTTACAATGACTCATTTATTAATTATATTTATCATAACAATAGATGGGTAATTATTTTACAGAGAATTTATTGATACCATTTTTCTACCTCAGATTAATAACAATAAAGGGACTGAAGGTGTTGATTTTTTAAGGTGACGAGTATTTATAAGCAGACGTACCGCACAATCACAGTAAACTTAGTAAGTGGACAATACTTTTGGATTTTTAAGGTAAATGTTATTTATAAGCAGATGTACACGCGTAAAAGAGGTGTGCATAGTTTTAGCAGAAAATGAAATCGAAAGGGGAAGGAGAGGTGAGAAACAAACCTCAGCTTCCTTCTCCAACAACTGCTTCTCCTTCTCAGTCAGCTTCTCATCTTTCTCATAAACATCCGAGGAGTTCTTGCGCGATTTACTGCATTAAACAAAAGAAAAAACTAAAGATTTTGGTTTATTTTACTAATTTATTTATCTGCGGAATTAATTTATGATTTAAGGAATGAAAACAGGCTAATTTATCCCATACAAAAAGCTAGAATTGGTCAGAATAACTACACCCTTTTCAAGGTACTAGTCGCACTATAAGAAAATTCAACATGCTATAATTTGTCATGTTGTGCTATACTTAGATCTATACTTAGATCATGGCTGTTGTCCTAATCCTTTCTCGAATAGCATTGGCAGACACCGTTTTACAGGTGTTTAAGGAAATGGGACGAAACAAAGTAAAGCTGCTCACGAATTTTTGGTTCATCAAGTGACTTAATGCCACGATCACTATAACTCACTTGATTTTCCTCGCAACGGTTCCTCCTCCTGCCGCGATCCTCTCCGATCTGAAGTTCTCGTAATGAATTTCCTGCGTGACCTCCTGTAGGTCCTGCATGTGAGCTCTGCAGATATAAAAAAAACCCACAATGCTAGACACCTGTAAAACAATATTTACCGATGCCATATAAGGATGGCGAATCAACAGTGACGCAGAGGCGTAGCTAGGAGAGGCAGAGGTGACATGTGTCCCCGGGAGCCACTTTAAGGGGACGCCAAAGTCAGGATTAAAATTATTACTTTTTTGTTTTGATGAATACAAATTTGTCCGAACCAAGTTAGTAAAATTTAATTTTGGCGCCCACAAAATATCCTCATTACAAACTGGTTGTCTGACATGATTTTGGTGTCCTAGGCCCCACTGATCCCTGATCACTAAGGGCCCATAATTATAAGGGGCGACATAATACTCATAGCAAAATGACATCCACAATGTTAGGTGTTAATTTAAGGGGGCGTCAAAATGAGGATTAAAACTTAATATTTCTATACTTCAATGCAAACTAATATATCTGAACTAAGTTAACAAGATTTAATTTTGGCCCCTCCAAAATATCCTCATTATAAACAAACAGGTCGTCAAGCTCGATTTTGGCGCCCCGGGCTCCACTGGCAGTGATTACTAAGTCACGTGAAGACCCTGAGGGGCGACATAATATTCATGACAAAATGACATCTAAAATGTGAGGCTTAACCAGACGTCGTTTTCCTTCATGTACTAATAATGTGGAATATGGTCTCGATATAAAATACACAAATTTGGTATAGTAATTACTAATCTGAATTAGGAAAACTCAGAGATCTGTTCACACTATTTGTTAGGCCATCCAACATCATCTGTCCCAAGCTTTCCTATCCATCACCTCTGGCTTTACATTCTAAACTTAAGTCTCACCTTTTCAAGAACTCTTACCCAGACTCCTTACCTGATATTCCATCTGTCAGTCTTGGAACAAGACGATGCCTTCCTTAACAGCTGCTCAGTGGACCTTAGTAGTTAGGAGATCACGATTACGACAAGGTTTAAATGCAATAGATTTAAAATAATAAGTCTGTAGTTTAGCATTATTTGACTTATATGTAGCATAAACGATACAGTTTCGATATTTCTAGATACTTTAACTTATGCAACAAAAATAACAACCGGTGATATGATTATTATTTTGTGTGGTACAGTGGCAAAAAATTACGAATTGTAAATATGAACATTTTAACTCTTAACACTATCTGCAGTATGCTAAAATTGCACTTTTAATTTGCATACAATTATAATAGGCCTATTATAATTAATCCGTTATAGGCCTGTAGTGCATTTTTGCACCATGAGATTACAGGCCATGCTATATACGCGGCTGGTAGTGTATTTTTTAGAAAATGTGCGCCAATTCTGTAGTTTGTCCCCGGGCGCAAAATACCCTAGCTACGCCTCTGCAGTGATGTGAATTAACACTTATGACGCTTGCAGTCCATCAGTGCCAGTCCCAAGCCAGGGGAAGGGAGGGGGTCGACGCGAATGATCTTTGTAATCACAGTGTCGTTAAACTGAAAATATTTTGTGACGTAACCAACAAAATGCAAGGTCCTATCCCTAAATAGCATCAATTTACATCTTTTTAAAGGTGTCAACGTCAACCGGTTTAAGCAATCGGCAGAAAGAAGCCACGATAATCTAGCGCCTTCTGTTGGGTTCTTATGCTGGTGTCTTATGCTAATGTGCTTCAAACACCATGCAGGCTAAGTTATGGCATCCTCCCATTCCCATTGCATTCCTCTCTATACCCTTGAAGCAGATATCAAACAATAATAATAATGCTAAATATACTTATGATATCAAATGATACATGATATCAAATTTTAGAAATATAACACATTAAGTTGTGATAATAATAACCTAATAATAATAATAATAATAATAATAATAAAACCAATAATAATAAAACCAATAATAATGATAATAATCATTTTACTAATAATGATGTTGATGACAAGCATAATTCTAAATATGAAACATCAAGCAGTAGCAATAATAAAACTAATAAAATGATAAAGATGATGATGTTGATGATGATAATAAAATAAAAAAATATTGACAATAACAATGATAATAATAACAGGGTCCTTTCTACCTCAGATAAACCATAATAAATACAATACAATGGTCGCTTACATCAGCATTGTTCGAAGTTTAATGAAGTCGCAATGATCGGGGTTTTCGACCTCAACGACCCCCCATGGGTAGAGGCGACCTCTGACCTTTCGTGACTTCACCTCAAGGACGGTGTTTGACCCAATGACCGCAAATGGAACGGCCTCCTAGCATCGAGAGAAGGAATGCAAAACAGACAATTACAAACGTTAGATGTTTAAGTAATTGTTTGGCAAGTCGACCGAATGGCAGAAAATTTTAGTTCATAACTATTTGATTGACTTAGCAATCGAATGATTGATTGGCTGAACTAGTGATTGATTGACAAAACGATTGACTCATGGATCGACAGACCTTGAGCTGCTTGCATTGATCCCTATATTCCTCATCTTCGTCATCGTCACAATCTGGCAGAGGATAAATCTGAATCCCATTCTTCTCTATCTCATCCAGAATCTTTCAACGTAAACAACATTACCATTATTATTAAATATTGATCCCTCGGATTATTATTATTATTATTATCATTATTATTATTATTATTAAAGAAGATTTGTAAACCGCCATTTACTATTTTTTTAAATGCACAGCAAATTCATCTCATGCTTAATTGGCTCAGTTTAGCCCTGCACACGATTAGCTAAAGTGCTAAACGGTCGCCCTACATACCTTAAAAATTAAACGAAGCGATGCTATATAATGATGGAAAACGATTGCTCACAAATCAGTTAATCACAAAGATATAACACCCTTACAATAGAACGAAAGGTAGGCTATATAAAGGGCGGAAAATGACCTTGTCACAAATATATCATACATTATCTAATATTGAATGTATTATAAATGATGGCATATGAATATGGAATTTTTTGCTTGTAAATATGATATAGATAGCTTGACGTTAATGTTATGAAATTGCGTTGGTGCTTTGTAAACACTGTAAATAAGATAGAGAAAAACCTAAATGGTTAAAAAAAATATGAAATAAGAAAAGAACCGATACACATTGAACTAATACGTAAATTAGTTTGAAGACGTCAACAGCCTCTAATGCCATAGGATGTCGTTAAACTCTGGTATAATATTAATAATAATAGTAATAATAGTCACAAATAAGTTAAAAAATGATCTCACAAATCACCTTTAAAATTGGATCAACCGATGCTATATATGGGGCCATCCAAATGTTACGTGCGCAGCGAGGGTGGAGGGTGGCTTTGAATTTCGGCGATATAGCGTATGGAGGAGAAGGGAGGAAAGTGGTCCCGAAAATATGTACGTACGCAAATATAACTGTTTAATTTTGACGTCTACAACACGGAATATAAATCAGAACATGTTTACCCAATCACAGACTATATTCCTGCTTAATCAGTTTTATGTATCATTAAACCTCTTAAAATGCAAATGTTGTTAGTGTTTTATTTCTTCATAACAGTTAACACATTTATGCTGGTAAATATGATCCTTAACAAAAATAAATAGCCTACGGCAAAATCAATGACTTATAGATGTCTTTAGCTATTTAGCCTTTGCAATGGGGGAAGGGGTAGAGCCTAGATGCACGTACTCATGAGTAGGGATCCAGAAAATGTACGCGGCGCAACAGTGGGGTAGGTGTTCAAAAATCTGTAATATATGGATGGGCCCTAACGACGCGACAGGAACTCCTCCACTGCTTGCAGCCCAGCAGTGCCAGTCCCAAGCTTGGATAAAGCAGGAGGGCGCCGTTAATGGTCTTTGTTATCACATGGTGTCGTTAAACTGAAACTAACGAACCAGCCATTCAGTGATTAAACTGTATATGTGGCATATGGCTATCCTATCCTACGATCTCTGACAAGCTTGTCAGAGATCGTTACTTTGTGTAGGGACCTTGAGCAAGTCATTCACTCACAATTGCTCAGCGCCATCGATTGATGCTATGTCACAAGATAGCTCAATAAATGCAAATTAATAATAATAATAATAATAATAATACCTTTTTTTTGAGCCGTATTAGTTCGATTTTTGTCAGTGTGTCGGCTTTGGCAATGACTGGAACAATGTTGACCTTGTGATGAAGAGACCGCATGAAGGACACGTCCAACGGTTTCAGCCTTACCACCACATGAAACATTATTATTAATATTATTATTAGTATTTACTATTTTATCATCACTGTCGTCATTAGTTTTATTATCATTATATAATCAGTAAATTGTTAGTATGTCATCATTCATCACCTTTGTCACACACATACGCATGAGTTTTCTGACGAGGCGCCACATAATTAGAACCAACAATAAAAAACGTGAGCAAATCAACGTTCCTTAGAAACCTGTAAAGGAATACGAGTCGATGTTATTTAAGAAAGGAATAAGATATGAACTATATTTAAAATAATGCCTCTACTACTTTCATCACTGTCATCCTCAGTACTATAATTATCATCATCAGTAATATTATCACCCCTAATATGGATTCACGGACTATCTGATGAGGTGTCATGGAAAGTAGAACCAACAATGACTCATCCGTGAGCAACTTAACAATGTGTAATTTCTGTTCCTTAGACACCTGTAAAATGTGGTCAACCAATGCTATTTAACAAAGGAATATTCCTTCTGTTCCTTCCTTAAATAGCATTGGTTGACCACAAGAACTAGCGCAATATAGAGCTGTAAGTGCTGTAATATGCCAAGCAAATTTCTGTCGACTGCAACGGCCTGTTGTCAAAAGCGGTCGTTAAACTCCCGGATCCATCCATCCAACTAGCGCAATTAATGCATTTAAGTACTGTAATAGCATCGGCTTATGCGCATGTGCCAAGCAAATTTCTGTCGATGGCAGTGGCCATTGCTGACATAAGCTGTCGTTAAAACTTCGGATCGAATCCAATGCAAATAATGTGAATGGCTCTAGGGACACAGGGCCAGTTCCATGTCTGAAAAAACCAAGAGGGCAACGATAAAAAGTAAAATTATTATAACGGTGTCGCTATACTGAAATTACAACTACAGCAGCGGTTGTTTTAGACACCTCTAAAACAGTGTCGATCTAAGCTATATAAGGTTAAAACACGACGTGACTGGTACTGACAGTTATTGGTCATAGCCTACATAATTTGTTTTATTTTGAACATTTCTTGATGCAAGTATTGATGCAAATATTGTTACATTTGCATGAGATACCACATGACACGTACTGTAGATGATATTAATCCGTTATTAATTATGTGTAAAACAGTTAACATTAGTTTAATGTTCAGACAGTTATGAATTATGTCTTTTGGACGCTATTTATTATCACTGTATGGTATATGTTTCAAATTGTCGTCAACGACCATTGATGTCATACGACAACGTTAAATTGTGGAATAATAATGATACTGGTAATTAACAGCTTAGACCCCCATTTGAGGTGGTATTGAATGGTTTGCTAAATAAGTAGTGGAGACACTGCATGTGATTGAGGTTCACTGTTCTTACCCATGACCGATGGGGTTGATAAAATAGAAGCAGCAGTGAACCCGACTGTCAACAATTCCTCTTCTGTTGAGTCCACTCTCGTCCTGAAGGTACTTTTCATACTGGGCATCCACGTAATCAACGATCGCCTTGAAACTAAATAAATGTAACAAAACATAATGTAATGTTACATGAGAAGGGAATCTGCAGCGCAATGCTCATTTCTTACAGAACACAACATAGCAGAGTAAGAGAATTCATAGCACATCAGATTTAACATAACAATATCTGCAGCACATTAGACTAAAGTAAGAAAATCCACAGCACGTAAGAATCAACGTAGCAAAGTTTAACAGCACTTTAGACGAACATAGGAAAACGAATGGCACGTGAGACCTAAAAGAACAAAGTCAACACAACATAGTCATAAAGTAAGCAATTTCAGACAAACTATCTGTCATACACAAGGGGTCATACGACTTTTTGACAGCCATACAACACAGGTGATTTTACCACTTTCTGCCAGCCAAGCACAGGTGGTTTTACCACTTTCTGCCAGCCATACAGCACAGGTGGTTTTACCACTTTCTGCCAGCCATACAGCACAGGTGGTTTTACCACTTTCTGCCAGCCATAGAATACAGGTGGTTTTACCAGTCATTGCTGTTGATGGCGTCGGCATAACCTGGAGTGTCGACTACAGTCAGTCGGAGTTTGACGCCTCGTTCTTCGATCTCGACTGTCGATGTATCGATCTTCACCGTTCGATCAACCTTATCTGCAACCAATGATCGAAATAATAGATTGAATGAACAAGAGACAGTTGATTGATTGAATGAGTGACTGAATTTCAATCTAATGAATGACTATATAATGTCATCAACCAGTAGTTGATGTATAGGGATGGAATAAGTTGGTAATTATTATTAATATAATTATCAGTGCTATGATTACTATTATGATCATTAATTATCCTACTATTTACTACATTTTTATTGCTCACGCTAAACCCCCGTTTCAACAGCTCAAATTCAAGTGTAAGTTCACAATTTTATCATAAACGTAGAACACTCACTTCAAGTAAAAATTATCAATTATAAATAAGCAAATACGCATTAAAGTTAAAATGTTGCAATATAAATACTCATTTTCAGGAATAACAAGAATTACATTGTTGATAAAGGTTAAGGCCTACAGATTATATTAGATGGATTAGAATAGGGTTCTTAGCGGATGACCCATCGCTCTGAAACAGACTCCCTTAGACGTTGCCCTTGTTCCCAAGAGTCCACTCTGACTCTTTTTATACACTCCTTAAAACTGTCCTTTTCAGCTGTGCTGGGGTAGGAAATAACGTTGAAGAGGTGCTATATAAATCTTCATAATGCATGAATGGATGGATGAATGAACTGATGAATGAATTCACAAAAGACTCGATGAAGGAATGAATGAAAGAACTAGACAGGAATCAAACCTGCGACACTGGGAATGAATCTTCTTGCATAGAGATCAGTGAGGAAGAGGCTATCAATAACGGTTGACTTTCCCAATCCTGATTCACCTGAAAAAAGCACAGAGGGTTGCTAAACACAGCTGAACCAGAGGGGTTAAAGGTCACACGAAGATCATCGATACCAGTCGTAAAGCAATATCTTATCCACCGTTGCTTAACACTTTGGGGCAGTAGACAAATAATTCATGAACTGAGTTCAATACCCTTATCACCTTATCTTTAGCTAGGCGGTGGCTTTAGTTAAATTAGATGCATGACGCAACGGGTGCTTTGCATGGCTGCCTACAGTTAATTTCGACTCACGAATTATAAGTAAAACCTTGTCATCATTCGTTCATACTGCAATTATGCTGTGGTTTGTCTGTTTGAAATTAAATGAATAATAATAATAATTATTATTATTGCTATTATTATAATTATTATTTTAACAACAGTATTACTATTATAATAATAACAACTATTAGTAATAATTATTATCACTATTATGTCATGACAAAGATCATTAACGTCGTCCTCCTCCTATCTCCAGACTGGGACTGGGACTGGCACTGCCAAAGTACGAATAACGACGGACCTGACTTGGATAATGGATATCTTAGCAACAGTTCTTCTACGCAGGGTCCACACTAAACACTACAATTCCGACACTTCTGGGTCACGAGGAAGGAACAGGGAGGGATGTAGAGAGGGTGAGGGTGGTTCGAGACAGAAGGGCACCGGTGGGGGAGGGTCAGAAACCACACCATCTGTCAGGTTCTCTTTATCAAGGCCAGACGACGTGGAACATGAAGGAGACTGCGGGTGGCATCGAATCGCGCTCTGGGCTTGCTCAGAGCACACGCAGAGCAATGAGCCAATGACAAAATGGCCGAAAAGAAACAGATAACCATTATTGTTTATATTATTATTTTATATATTGTTATCATATGAATTATATCATTCTTGCTGTAATTATTTCATTATTACTGATTCAATTATTTTTCCCCCTAGGTATATGATCCCTCGGGTTTCATAAAATTAGGATGGCATTGATCTGGAATGGCTAGTCTTCGCAGATGGTTATATTGGTTGCAAAAGTGCTACAAAAAGAGACTGCGTTTAAGTGTTGGACAACCATTGACAAGCGCTGATAGAGGAAGGTGGTCTCTCTTGTCGCGGGATATATGGGCAAGCCGGTGGCCAAGGAGGTTGATCAGTGCTAGGCCATCCTGGTTGACAGGACCCAGAGTCTTGAAGGCCAAGGGCAAAATTATTATTATTAATATATTATAATTATCATTAGTATTATAATTGTGGCTAAATCAGATAAGAGGAAATAGACCGGCAACAATCATCATGGTGGTAGTTGCAGTTTAACGACACTGTGTGGTAAGTGGTAACATAGACCATTAGCGCAGCCCTCCTCCTTTATCAAGGCTTGGGACTGGCATAGTGCAATCAGCGTAGGGTTACAATCGCCTTGATTGCCATTCATGCATATATATGACTGCAGTGCTCACCTGAAAAAAGTTGTTTAACATTTTGCCATTTCGACCATTTAAAAATCTAGAATAAGCTAAGTCCTAATAACGTGTAATTATTTAACCGATTGGTTTAAAGCAATTTAAATCATCAAATTGTTGGTCATTTGGGCTTTTGATTAAAATATGTAGGTTCAAATCTTCAAAAATCTTATGAAGTTTCTAGTATATACAGTGGAGGAGCAGAAGCAGCAATAACAGAGTGACGACACTGTGTGATTACAAAGATCGTTTACGCTGCCATCTTCGTTTATCTATAGGTTTCGGACTGGCAACGTCAAGGGGCAAGCAGTGATTAGACTAGTAATGCGAGTATTTCAGTAAGTAAAGTGAGTATTATTAACTATACTGTAATACTTAAAAGAGGTGTGCCAATACTATTACAAGTTTTCACTGTTCGAATCCTATTTAATAAAATCTAATTCTGCGATCGGTGAACTTACCGACGACCATCAGGGTGAACTCGAATCCCTTCTTCACTGACTTTCGGTGAACTTGGTTCGGAAGATTCGCGAATCCAACGTATCCGGGTTCCTCAGGATTTGTGAACTACAACAATACGACGACGACGTTACAAATACATAATATATATATATATAATATATATATATGCATATCCATTATATATATATATATAGGTTGTGTGCAATTGTGTGAACAAATGAATGCTGCTTCAACTTTATAAATCACCATATAGCGCACAATGTCATATGTATTATAAACTGTCGCTATATAGACCACTAATAACAACGAATAAACAAATCATAAACGTAATGTAAGAAGGTATGTAAGGTAATTCACCGCATCTTGATCCATGGCCGAAATCCTTTCAAACACTGATCGATTAAAAACCTTTCCAACCGATGAGAAAATACAATTCAATCCTCCAGCCTCCTCCTGATGATCCTCCTCCACCATCACTCCTCCTTCCCCCTCCTCCAACGCTTCTCCTCTTTCCTCCTCCTCCTCTAGCGTCGCTTCTACCACCTCCAAAATCCCATACTCCAAATTCCTCGCCATTTTTCCAGGCTCGACTTCAAGACTCCAACTCAGGAAGTTTAACCAAAATCGAGAAATACAATTACTAAAAAACAGAATGTTTTTAAAAGCGACCTCTGTCGACCAATTGCCAAGTGGAATGGTCTCAACGTGGAGCTAAAGCAGATAAGAATTTTAGTCTTGGCGACGTCGCGACCTTGCGTTAGAGACTAGAGAATAATTATATCAATGTCTGGATGAAACAGAAACTTTAAACACCTGTTTTAACTGAAAAATCCTGAATATAAATACACATATTCACTGCTCACATTAAACACTAGCTCTTACCATATAACCAAAATAAAAATCTAAACATGCACTAAGATCATAAACGCTAAACACCCGTTTTAACAAACAACTTTATTTATATAAACAAAAAGCCCTGAATCGCATTGACAAATCCGATGGCGCTAGAGAATGACTTTTCATTTGTTCGATCAGAAGAGTAAAACCCATGTTTTTAATTCCCCGCTCAGCGTCAGTCCAAACTTCGAAGTAAGGAGGAAGGAGGGCGCCAGTAACCATCTTTGCTACTACAAAGTGTCATAAGCAGCAACTAGACGTTTATAAACACCCATTGTTATAATGGCACCCAACTAACTCCATCACTGTTTACACCCTTACAGTGTCAGCTCCAAGCCTGGATAAAGGTGAAGGGCGACGTTAATGATCTATATCATCACACCATGTCGTTAAACTGCAACCACCATCAATGGCACCCAACCGTGGTATGTGCACCAATATAAAATATTTGTTTCCTTAAACGACCAACAAAGATTCTAACGATCACATTAAAGCACAGAACTCGATTCAAATTGGGTGGCTTACCCTGGGTATTGGGTTGTGTAAAACAGGGATTTAGGCCATTATTTCCCCTAAAATAACATTCCAAACTCGTTATCTGTAAACCCTGCTACATAAATCAAATTCAGCTGCAACTCCGCAACATCCCGGGATAAAATCGAGGAAGGAATTCCATAGCTAAAGTAATCATTCTCAACAGCCAACCACTTCCTCTATACATAATAGGAGAGTGGATTAAAGTGGGAAGGAAATGCGAATAGAGGTCAGGTCTATCAACGATTAAATAGTGAAGATCGAGAAAATGTTCAGATGCAAGATAAGACTTTAACGCGGACAGGTCAGACTGTCTGTGTCTTTATCTATCTTAACCTTGCTCTCTCTCTCTCCCTGACTCTCTCTGTCTGTCTGTCTGTCTCTCCCTCTCTCTTCCTGCCAATGTCTTTCTTAACTGGCTCTGCTAACATACACAAAACTGTTTCTATTCCCATTTTCACAGCTCCCAATTGACAGCAGTCACGTTATAAGAACAAATTATTAGGCATGAACATGACTGTCCCGCCCACAGTATGTCGCAAATGGCTCCCATCCTTATATAACATCGTCTAAAATCTAAAAAGATGTCTAAAAGCCCACAATTTATTATTTTTAAAGTTGCTCGATGACTGTAGACGACAAATATTAGCATGTCTATGAAATTTTATATTATTGTCTCACTGCATTTTAAAGGTGTTTTAGGTGTTGAAAGCGCTTTGTAGTAAACCATATGAATGAAGTTCTCCATGTGCTTTCGTTTTACATATTCATTCATCCTTCATCCATCCACCTGGATTGCAGCACAAACCAAACAAGCTCCAGCTTCATTTACCAAAAGCTCTCTGCCTGTATCTCCTTTTCTTCTATTCTGCCTGTCTGTTCTGTCTGTCCTGTCCGTCTATCTGTATGTCTCTCCGTTTGTCCTACTAAGCCCCATTAAATCCACAACAGAACGAAAGTGGCTCTAACATCATCGCTGCCGTCTACCAGATGGCATTGTCTTAAATCGTCCCATTCCTCCCTTACCACAGTCCATAAATAATGATTCAACACGTGGCCAGTAACGAGGAAAAACACCAACGCCCTATTTATTTCAGAATCTAGACACACCATCAAAACAGTGACTACTGCACACCTCCTTTACATTTGAACATTCTACTATATATATTGCCGACGGAAGCATAGATCAAATACCACACGGCCCCGAGAAAGAAGGAGAGCTACACTAATCATCAATCACAAACTAATCACAGGAAACCTGATTAGTATGTTTTCCTAAACTCCGACACTGCTTGCAGTTCATCAGTCCCAGTCCCAAGTCTGGATAAAGGAGGAAGAAGTTGCTAATCGTCTTTGTTATCACACAGTGTCTTTAAACTGCAAGTAACCAACGTTTTCCCACAGAGCCATCATCGTCATAACTATTGTCATCGTGTAAAAACAAATAAGCATCCACAATACTCTATAAAATATCCGACAGCGATTTGATCATACTTCTTACACATCATCACTGGCTGCACTCAAGACAAGTTAGAAGAGAAGGGCGACACCAATGATCTTTGTTATCAAAAAGTGTCGGAAAAACCAAAACTGCAAATACCTTGGAGAGGCACGTTTGATAGTATTAGATGCATCATTTTCTTAACCTCGGCTCATGCGTAGCGAATCGCCTAAACCCGAATGCCCCAAACTGATTTCCGCCGTATCTCCGAAAACGAAGCTGGATTTATGAAAAAGATTCTGCTTAAATGGAAGCTGGATCGATGAAAAAATTCACGCAGAAGCTGGATTTATGATAGAATTGTGCTGTTTTGAGACAGTTCAGCGTTTTTCAATAGTACATTGCTGTTTTGGGGGAATCGGGCGTTTTGGCCTTTTCAGCGTTTTCGGGTTTCGCTGATTCGGGTTGATCCCGCCCTCTCACCTTCCCACTGATAGTGTACAGGCGGTGTACTCATCATAGCTCACTAGGCGGGGGCGATGGCGGAGCAGAAATCTGGAAGTAAATTTGTCAATCGGCGCATGCGCGCTGTTTAAAAAAAACAAATTTGTTTGCGATGTGTCTTGAGGGTCGGTTATGCTCAGGATTAGGGTTAGTGTCGTTTTCAAATGAACACGAAAAGCCCTCGGTTGTAGAACGGACAAATATTCTGCCACGCGAATCATAGCCAATTCAACCTTACCTGACGATTATCCATCGTAAAATCCAGAATTCAAAACAAATCGAATAAAAACTATTCGCGCGATCGAATCTTCTCCAACTAAGAACAGAATCTCTCAAAGTATTAGTAAAATTTCGAGACCTATCGGCTAAAAATTCAAATAATAGACGATATATTCGGACACGCCGCCATTACACAAAGACTATCAACGAATATTATTAGTCATCGAGTATCTATCGCCACCTAGCGAATGTTTATGAAATTAATTATAATATTTTATCTAAGATTTCTGAGAGCAACTTTATCCGATATCGTGATCTCGTATAACTTGGTTTGGTTAGTTGCAGTTTAATGATACTGTGTGATAACAAAGATCATTAGCACCGAACTCATCCTTTATCTTGGCTCGTTTACCTTGGCTATTAATTGCGGACTTGATTTGGTATAATGCCGGTGAATAACCTGGTCTCCCTGAAGAGGCTTTTATGGTCGTTGATAATTTTTTTAAAAGATTTGCATCACATTACATTACACTGTCAGAGTGCAAACAGTTGGAGCAGACTTATCGGTTAAACATGCATTAAAACTCAAACATTGTCTCAATGCATACAATGTAAAGGGTTTATCCACGAAATTCTGACAATTGCAATTCATCATTGCCAGTTACTCAACATCATTTTAGCCTTGAAGGGGCGCTTTATAATTTTTCGTAATGAATAAGTCAACCTCAGGCTCCTCGATCCATCATCCCACGGGCTGTTCATTAGAACTAGGTCTAACACCTAAATTCATCCGATTGTCCGCCTCCCCAAGTGAGTTACACCATAAACGACACCCGCTTTAAAGTTACTCCTCTGAAAATCGGACCGTTAGGCCTATCTGCCCATTGAGCAACCCCTCCTTTAGCAAGGCTTGAGACTGGCACTGCTACTGTGGGAGCACATATGCATTCTAGTAAATGAAAACCTGGTTTACATCGGTTTATTGCAATATAGTCTTTGCCGTATTTAGAGATTGCTATTTCGAATATTATTAGAAAAATATTAATGTCAACCGTAACTTATAGAGCGAATTAAAGCTTAAAAGAGGTTTTTACATATTTATTTCAGTTTAAGGACACTGTGATAACAAACATCATTGGCACCGCCTCCTCCTTCATTCAGGCTTTGTACTGGCGCTGTTATAGTACGAACAGTAAAGCAGTTTGAAACTAGCTTTTATCTCTTTGATTATGATTTTGTGGCAATAGGATTGAAAATATAGAAATCTTTAATTCATGCTTATATCGAGACCATACGTGAGGCCATCTAGCGAGTGAAACGGAACCACTTCATCGTTATATTTATCAAAATCAAAATAAGAGAAGATTTAAAAAGAGCCGTCCCTTAAGATGACCACGTGACTGCTATGTGCATAAGGCAATGGCGATTCATTTTCTTGACCTCGGCAATGCCGGCATATGATCTAATGGAATCCAATCTAAATTGATCAACTCAATCTAATCTAACTGTATCAAATTCAATCCATTGAAAAAATTATTTCGCAATTATAAATATGACGATTCATTCTCAAATAAAAATCGTTTTATATCTACACACACGCGAGCGCACACACACACACAAACCTTAAAAACGATTATTGTGAGTATATAAGACGAACATATCATTACATTCGGACGCATGAAAATCTTCCGAAGAAGCCAGTCCCTAATTCGTAAGAACGAAATGATGATGATGATGATGATGACGACGACGATGATAACAACGACGACGAGAGGCAGACACGTAGTGACACTGAGAGTGACACAGACAGACGGACAAACTAAGTTGTCGTCCATAGCAATGAGCCAGAATGCAAAAGAAACATCCAATCCCATTAAGAATTCTCCTACCCTCTCCTCACCAATCCAACACAGCGCTAGATAAACTTTAACGACGCCCCATCGCAACCGTTTCCCGCCCAACCGGATGTGACGTATCGACGGCAGACGACGCCAAACAGTGTCATCATGACTGCAACGGATTAACAGACAACAGCGACATTTGATTACAACTTCCGGTCCGTTGGTCATTTCCGCCGTTTCTGTCCCAGTCGTTGCACCAACAGGTTGAGATTAAGACGAGGCAGGGTGGAATCTAGGGGAGGGTGTAGAGCCAGGGAGGTCAATATCTCAGAATAAGATCCGAGAACGTTTGTTCTGGAGGCGCCTGGAGGGACGTTAAGGGTGTAGGGAGAGACGCTGGAGTGAGGCGGTGGTTGAGAGATGGGAGTTGATGGAGCGCATGGAGCGGTGGTCGTTCGCGGTCCATTTGATGCGGTTGGTAAGGGTGAGACGGTGGACTTAGGTGGAGCGAGCGGAGATGGAGAGAGTTTGACGGTTGGATGGATAGATTGATAACATTGATAGGCGCTTGGAGGAAGCGAGGGAAAGGGAGATGGAGGAGAGTAGAGTAGAGTAGAGGAGATGAGAAGAGAGGAGAGCAGAGGAGAGGATAAAGGGGAAAATGATGAAGAAGAAGAATAACGAGGACAAGAATAAAAGTAAGAACAAGAATAAGTGCATTAATGGGAAGAAGAACAGGAGCAGAACAAGAATGGGAACAGGAAGAACAAACACAAAAAGAATAAGAACAAGAACAAGAACAAGATCAGATATTAGAACGTAAGCAAGAGCAGGAAGAATAAGAATAATAATAGGGACACGATTAGGAACAAGAAGAGAACAAGACGAGGAAGACAACGAGGACAAAGGACAGACCGAATATGAAGATAAATTTGATTCGTAAGAAGAAGTGCGGACAAGGAAAGGAAAAAGAGGAGCAGGTGTCCTGAATGTGGGGTAAAATGAGGATCAGGAATAATATCAAGGAATGAGGAGGAGGAGGCTGAGAATGATGGAGCAGAGGAAGACGTATAGGAAGAAAGGAAAGAGGGAGATGTAGAGGATGAGAAAGAGGAAGAGGAAGAGTTGGAAGAGGATGATGAAGAAGATACTGAGCAGAGGATGGAGGAAGAGTAAGAGGAAAGGGAGAAAGAAGAAGGGATGGCGGATATAATAGAGAAGGAGGTATAGGAGGAGTGGAAGAGTTGTAAGACGCAGCACTGCCACTTGGGTGAACATTCCTCAGTCTTCAAATCGTCTAACAAGAACCGATCAATTAGCGCGTCCGCCTCTTTTCTACAAAGGCAGCACCGCTCTCTTTGAAGCTTGCCGACGCTACCAAAACTATTGCAAAGATATTCGATTAATCAAACGGAACTTGTACAATTGGCTTTGGTCCTCTTCACAAAACTAATTGATAGACAACAGCGACTCAGTGGCAATGGGCGCTCGACTGTGAGTAGAGTCGGCCATAGTTCAAAACCCCGTGACAGAGAAAAGGTATACATTATCAATTATCTTCATCTATTACCAGTTTGTATGCCGAAGCTAAGCAAAATCAGGGCAAAAATTACTTCCAAAAATGAGTTCAAATAATCGAATTTCGGTCTCCTATTAACTAGCGTAATCGTTTTCGAAAACTGAAACTTAGCAACTTTGTCATTGAACACCTTTATAAAGTGAATTTATTCTACTTTATAAACCGCACCGTGACGATTAATTTTGAGAACCTTCTAGCCAGATTTAAAAACCATACACACTGTTCGCACTTTGGCAGTGCTAGACCCTGAACTGTGCAAAATAGGAGGGCGACGCGAATAATCTGGGCACGATTCACTGTATGAATAACCCAAACTTCAGTCACATCAATATTTATTAAATTGACTGTTTTCTATATTAGCTTTGTGATAGGCAGAGAAACTCCGAAACCGCTAGTTGGACCGCCAGTTGACTCCAGGCCATGCCAGTCACAAGCCACGTGAGAGGAGAAGGGATAACTAACCAACTATGATGCTTCTAATTCTCTGAATCCTCCTCCTCCTTGTTTTTTTCCTCCTCATCCTCGTTGAAATTTTCCACTTCTTCACATTTTCTTCCAACTGCACCTAACTCTGCTTCATCGGATTTATCCTCTTCCATTATCCTTACGCTACATATTCTCCTCATGTAAACTCTTCCCAACACTTTGCTATCTTCCTGTTCTTCCATCTCTTCTTCCTCATTCCTCTTTCCACCTCTTCCTCTTCCTCCTTCTTCTGTTCTTTTTCCTCCTCCTTGTTTCCTTCCATTTCCTCCTCGTCGTTACTCATCCTCCTCTTCATTTTCCTCCTCCTTCATTCAACTCTGTTCCATATCCTCCTCTTGTCTCTCCTCTTTTCCGGCCCCTCCTCTTTCCCTAATTAGCCCACAGAGTAATGTACGGTAAGACGGACTGAGTCCACACTCACTCACAACAATACACTCTTCCATCGACCGCTAGGGGTCACCACCGGTTGCGTGACCACTGATCATTTTAACGACCCCTCCCCTCCCAAAACCAGACTCACTCCTCCAACAACCGATAGATGGCGGCGGCATGCAATCACGTGACCCGGCGCTAGCCGCGCGCGCGGGAAAAGTGTCGTCTGCCGCATTTTTGGCGGGAAATCGTTAGGATAATTTTCGTGTAGTTTGGGTCAAATGACGCGCTAGGTTTACCTCATTAGTACGACGCACGCACGCGCGGACGACACGACGCACACGCAAAACGGGAAAATTAACGGTTTACGTGTGGATTTGAGATGCGATATTAACACTACGTTCGGACGAAAACGTATAAAAATATGGATTTAAATAAAACATCGATATTATATGCACGACGTTTATGGGTCGAGGAGATAATGAGGGGAAGCAACAGTTGCCTGGACACCGGTAATTGTGTGACGACGTCAGAAACTAGCCAGGGTTTTGAACACCTTTTTAAAGGAGTTTAAACAGCTTTTATATACAGAACTCTCACACAGAAAATAAGTATCATTGTTCACCAAATACATCGCATTTCAAAATTAATATTGTCGTTGAATGTTGCCTAATTCTGAGTCAACTAAGCTATTCAACATCTCTTTTGAATGATGCATGTATACAATACATAAGATTCCTTATCCAAAATAAATCAGTCTCGTTGAGCAAACAACCTACCATAAAACTCTTAACTTAATGATTGTGGCTCTCAGACCAAAGAAAAAAGCATGGCCACAACTGTATGTTCTGTATGCATGTATTTCTGACTGTCTGTTCATTTGTCTATCAGTCTGTCAGATCTTCATTCCTCACGTGCTGTTGCAACCAGATTGACTTTTTCAAAAACTATCTCTGGACAACCCTCTCACTTGACGCAGCGTTTGTATTAATCGGTGATCGAGAGCTCTTACTTAGAGGCTATACCACCCTCCATCTTCGCTTTTCCTGCGGTACACAATGTCGTTAACCTCTCCCCATACAATTGCCGTTTTGAGCAAGACACCATTTTAATCAGCTCCACCGCTCAATAAAATCAATCATGGGATGAATCTTAATCATTAGAATATGTTAATGTGCCTAATTAAAAGATTTCGGAAATGTAACAAAATGGCTGGCTTCTATTTAGCGACATTGTTTCATGATAAAGATATTTTCGTGAGCTCTAGCCTATAGTTATACTCAAGCGGGCAAGTGTTAATGAGAAAGTTTTACAGACACCTATTTTTTAAGAACTGCATGCAACATTGTATTCATAACACCATTGAAAAGAAACTTGAATGTTTTTTTGCGCCCCAAGGCAATCGATGTTGGTAGTCATTTATTTAACGACGCATCCATAACAAGGATGATATGCGTCCAAGGTAATCGTCTCATCCATAAACTGTCATGTCATGTCAAAACTCCCTCGTCGCTTCGCAGCTGTTGGCTTCATGAATGGATGTGTACGTGAAAGACTAGCCCAGCATCGTCTATCACGTACTGCGCTCATCAGGCTAGTTCCCTATAGCCCAGTCCACATAAAAATGTTGTCAATCCAGGACATTCAAGGCTTTCCATGATTCCTCTTCCCTTCAACAAGACCTGTCATCAGACTGCCCTCAATGTTGTCCCGTGGTTGTTTCATAATGTCCGAAGTAGCGCAGTTTTCGTGCCTGGACGTGTTGCAACAGTTCATTTCTGGCCTCTGCCAATTCGTATACACGTTCGATGGTCACCATTTGAATCCAAGAAATTCTCATCATCTTTCTAATGTATTTGTTTTCAAACGCTTGAACGCGTTTCTCCTTCCGTTTCTTTAACATCCAGGCTTCGCAACCATACGTTGCTACTGGCCACACCAGAGCTCCAATCAGTCGTAATTTAGTCCTATTGCTCATGGACTTGATCTTCCATATTTTCGTCTTGACCAAACTTGACCATAATCGCCATCCCATGGCCAGCCTTGATTTCACCTCACTCGAGCAGTCCGCATCTTTCGTCACCCTGCATGCAGACCAAATACACGAAGGAGTATACTTGCTCCAGTCTTCCGGTGCCTACTTCGATTTTGAGTATATCCTCTGTGCTAGTCATTGTTTTTGTTTTTGAGGCGTTAATCGCCATGACCATGTTATAATCTCCTGCAGCACTTTCAACGCGATTCACACTGCAAGCACTTGCAAGTTCTTCCGCTGACGTGGCTAACATGACGATGTCGTCGGCGTACCTCAGATTGTTGATGGTCCTTCCACCAATCTCGAATCCTCCGAGAAAGTCATCTAATGCCTTTCGCATCACTTGCTCTGCCAAAATATTGAACAAGCACAGGGAGAGGTTGCATCCTTGCCGAACTCCTTTTTACTTTGAATCATGCCGAAGTAGGGCCATCCGTCTTGACATTTGCCCTTTGTTGTCTGTATAAGTTCCTTAGTAATTGGATCAGCTAAGGCGGGAAACCCGTATCGAGCATATTTAGCCATAGTTGGTCGTGTCGGACCATATCAAATGCCTGTTGCGTCTTCTCCTACACTGGCGTTTAAGTCTCCTGTTAGCAGAAGTATGTTTCGCATGGGGCCTCTGAGATTGCGCGATTCAGGTCTCTGTAGAACTGCTCAATTTCTTTGTCCTGCTTATCAGCTGTTGGCGCAGCATTGTATTACTGCTATGTCCCTCGGTTTTGCTGCAAATGTGGCCGATATTACTCTGTTGATTATTGTGTTGTAGGACGCTAAGCATGATGTAGTGTTCTTAGTTCTTTCTAATCCAGATTGCCACTCCATGATGTTCCCGATCTGATTTACCCGGGTTGAGCACAGTGTCTTAAAATGGCCAGTATCCGACCACTTGGTTTCTGGCATTCCACATATACTGATGTCTAACCTTTCCATTTCCATGATCAGCATCGACAGCTTGCCCAATGCGTTAAGCCCTCTGATATTCCATTGTCCAATCCTAACGCGCTGTCGGCCCTATCAGATGTGTCCTTGTTCGATCTGTCGTTTCTGTTCGTTTCGGTGATTGTGTTGAGCCATTATAGCATATACTTATCGTCATCCATCCTGACTCTCACAGTGGATGACGCGGGCCTTTTTATCCTGGGCGACGTCCGAGTCCGAGCCCGTATGGTTTCCTTATTCTGTTCCATTCATGTTCTGTGGGGGAGGGTGTAACCAGCTGAGTACCCATTCTCTTGCTGGTTTCGCACTTCATTTGCCGTTGTGCCAGGTTGGATCCGGTATGCGCTAAATCACACGTTCGGTGGCTACCGTTGGGTACATTGTGCTCCTCATCCGCCAGTAACCGATAAGAACCGCGCTGCTGCCTGCCGTTCTAGGTTTTCAGGGTTTCAGGTCAGCCCGTGACCGGTTGCAGTTTAACGTCATGCCCAGGAGTAAGAGAATTTTAGTACTGGATGTAAACAACTGCACGTTAAAACTGCACGATAAAACGAGAATGAATCGGCGTCTTCATTCGTTGCTATAAGCAACGAGCACTGTGACGTCTTATGATGTTAACTGATTTGCCGTTGTGGATTATAAGTTTATATTTTGCTTTCCAGTTTTACAATTCAAACGTTTTAACTTACAATTCTGTAAAAATTCCGAACTCAATGTTAGAAACTGTATAAAGATATTCGAGGTCCTGGTATCGAGAGCAAACGAACGGTATAACAAACGCGTTCTAACGAGTTCGTGTTACTTCTTAGTGCTTTAAAATCTAACAGATGTAAATTCCTCGACTGACTTGTGTTACGCAAACGATTCCATTAACTTATATACATCAATGATGCAATTTATAAGAGGTGTTTCAATTTCAAATTTAAATTTCAAAAGAAATAAGCTGTAAGCGCTGTAATAGGCCTATTCCAAGAAAATTTCGGTCGACGGCAACGGCCTCTGTTGTCATAATCTGTCGTTAAAATCCGGATCCAATCCAGCTGAGAAATTTTTAGATGTGTCGAACGCTTTCTTATGATATACAGCGCCGTCAAACACAAATTAAACCAGAATTGTCAGTCAAGATTTATTCGCATTCAACGGAACCCAGCAAGTTAAAATTAGATGGATGGAACCAGAGTTTAACGACCACTTATTTATTCCATATTGTTAACCTCTAAGAGGAGTAGTATACAAAACTCTACTAATACACATAATGTGCAAACATAATTTATATATATATATGTATATAATGTATATACATTACATATTTATATGTAATGTATATTTGCATGCAATATATATATATGTATATATATATTGCTATACATATATTTATGCATATAATATCTTCTGTATATATTCTATTATTTGTTGAGGGATGTCAGCGTTGGAGCTGTGCGTGACCCTCGAAGCGAGGCGCGTGTTCTAATTCGTATAACGACCGCTAGGTGGTGTATCGGTTGCTGAGGTCGTTCTTCGGTTGTCACTATGGCGACGGTAATGAGATGATGAGGATGATTATGACGACAACGTGATGTTGATGACTACGAATGATAATGATCTTGCATGCTTCTGTCTCTTTCGTTATAGCATCGTCGTGTTTGTTTGTAGGTGTAGACTGTAGAAGCAGGAGCAGGTGTGTGTGTGTGTGTGTGTGTGTGTGTGTGTGTGTGTGTGTGTGTGTGTGTGTGTGTGCATGTATATGTGTACGTGTGTTTAGGTGTATGTGTGTGTAGATGCGTAGGTCTAGGTGTTTGCAAAGTGCCAAATCTAATCGTACCCATCGCCTCATCTCAAGCTTAACGTGAGCTTAACCGACGTCGTCAATGACAACCGTCGTCATGACGCGCCTCGCATTCGAGACAATCGAGCGACGTCAGAGCACACGTGCACCGTCAACGTCATTTCCTCACCCGGCGCTAGAGGCGCCTTACTCCGCGATGAAACTTTCACGAACGCGTGGGGCTAATTACGCGTCTCCGGAGAGTGAGTTGCCCTCCTCCCCATCGCTCCCCAAACCCCTCCCCCACCGTGCGGTGTCAATCCTGTTGTCATTTCTAACTGATCTTTCATGGTCGGCGCCTGTAATTATTTACAAATTGGACACTGTGATTGACGGAAGATAGGAGGAAGGAAGGATGGAAGGAAGGAAGGAAAAGAAGGAAGGATGGAGGGAACATGGCTATTATAATTCGTTGGGGTCTCGCGAAAAACGCATCCGTCATCTGCTCGGAGCAGAATCGGAAGCGACGCACTTATGTTGCGCTATTCTACAATTCATGAACGTCAGTGGTAATTGCAGCGCAATATAAATCAATGGTTATACTGGAGGCAACACGCCGAGACAGGTCCTCCGGCGCTGCAAGAGTTCTCTCAAGCAAAACGGCGGCGCTAGATAAAGTGAGAGGTAGTGTAACTTGTGTGCGAATGACTTAAGTTGCTCTTACCAAAAAGGATCATATCATGCGACTATAACTTCGAATTGGACACAACATTAAAAATTGCATATCTCTGTTATTATTATTATTATTATTATCATAATTATTATTATTTTTATTATTATCATTATTATTATTATTATTATTATTATTATTATTGTTATTATTATTATTATTATGGGTAGTAGTAGGTGGAGTACTAGTAGTAGTAGTAGGGGGTGGAGTAGGGGAAGTAGTAGTAGAAGTAATAGGCCTAGTAATAGTGTTATTATTATTGTTTAAAGGTATCTGTTGCAACCTTGTTGTTGTCATTATTATAATTATTATTAGAATTACTACTATTATTAGTAGTTGGCCTACCATTATAATTATTACTATAAATATGAAAGACAGTATTATTATTGGTAGTATTTAGATTATAACCACCAATATATTTTGTCATCGTATTATTATTTCCATCATTGATTTATTTATTATTATTTATTTTATTATATTATTATAATAATTATTATTATAATATAATTATGATAATAATTATTATTATTAATTTTATTATTGTTATTGTTATTACTATTACTATTATTATTAGGGTTGGGGTTAGGATTGGGGTTGGGTCTGGGTTAAGCCTAATCCTAATTTCTAATATCATTATCTTGGCGCCACTTTTAAGAACGTCATAATGCAACAATAAGACAACTTTCGCATGATTGACCATTTCACGGCTGACCGGCGTCAGCGGTGGTCACTCTACGCTGATTACCCGTTGTCTGACCATCTTGACCGCTGTCCATCATCGCCTGGCCCTGCCGGACCTCGGACCGGTCAAGGGACTGACCGGCCATGTGGTCCGTAGAGTGATGGATTGAGGGTCCAGTCAGTGGCGAGTGGACACACGTGGGATCGTGTTACCTATGTAATGACCGTCACGAGGAGCTTGACCAAACAGCTGGACACGATCGGTCAACTATCGGTGGTCAGTGGACTGACCATCCATCATCTCAATGATTGACTGACCGCTATTAATATGCTGTTCTCATTACTCGGAGCTGAGAGTGGGGGAAGAGAGGTAAGGGTGAACCGGGGCAAAGAGGGTACAACCCCGAGCTTTCATCTTTCCGGCCTTCGGTCTTCTTTGTTTGTTTTGGCTATCAATTTGTTGCTTAGTTCGTTCGCTCATTTATCAAGTCGTCATCATCGCCATCGTCGTCGTAATCATTCTTCGTAATATTAATGATATATATTATATATATATATATGTATATTTATATAACGCTAAATACACACACTTAAATATAACCATATAGATATCACGATATTATATATATATATGCATTCATATATAAATACATTTGTATATAAATACACACTCTTCTATGAATCTATATATAAGTATATATATAAATCTGATCACATACTAATATCCTATATATATATATATGAATATATATATATATAAATATATATATATATATATATATATATACAGCTTGGGAAGTTAGGTCCTTCTTCTTATGTGGATGTGCCTTCAACCAAAGATTTTGAATCGTTTCGTCTGAAATCTCATCTACCGCCATCTATCGTTCGTCGAATTCGATTTGCCACTTACGACCTCTGACGTCGTCGTCGATGACGTAACATCCGGTTCTGTCGAACAATGGTTCCCTAACAACCACGCTGGGCGACAATCGTCAATTGTTCAATCGACCCATAACTCGATTGCCCCGACGGGTCGGGCAAGGGTGTCCTATGGGACAGAGGTAAGAGATGGAGCTATGGAAGGATAGATGGAGTGTGTAAGAAGACAAAAGAGAAGATGGACAATGAGGGAATTAGCAGAAGGATACGGAGGCAGAAGGCACCAGCAGCAGCAGCTCTCGCAAGATCTCTGACACCACTACCCATAAAAACATTTATCCATCCATCCGTCCTTCCTTCCATTTGCACACTCATCCATCCCTCTAGAGATCCGTCCATCCATCAATTTAGCCATCCATCCATCCGTCCGCCCTTCCGTCCGCACACACACACACACGCACACGGATACGCACACACACACACACACACGAATAGATATATATCCGTGACCTATCTATATAAGAACGTCATCAGCGCTCGTGAATAAGCTGGTGCCCTTCGCTTTTCTTTCAAGTGGCGCTTTAGAAGTTTGAAGATCATATTTCTATAACAATCCCATCCTCCTCAAAAAACCTTCCAAGCCAATGTCGCGGCGACGATTGACAGCGTGAGGCCACGCCTCATGGGTGCGGCCTCACATCGCCATTCGTCGACGCCCGGTGTGACTGACAGCCGCGCTGCGAGTGGAAAGTGACGCCTTCGGTGACGAGAGGCGGAGGGAGGAGGCGCGAACGGCGCGATGGGTTGCGGAGGGGGGAGAAGAGAAGAGCGAGGACAGGAGACGACACTTGAGAGAAAGAGTCACACACTGAGTGCATCTGCTCGCTAACGACGCCAACGTAGTACGTAAACTGGCGCTAGAGAAATGTCCATTCTACCTTCAACACGATTTGAAGTTAATCGATCGAATTGGAACTAGATAAATGACTGGATTGATCAACGAAGGAGTTCATCGGGTTGGAATGTAACAGAGATGGAAAAGAAATAAATTCTGGAGCTATATCAACGATTTAATCTTTGCGTGCTTGACGACGCGTTCGCCAACGGACGGACTTAGAGTCAGCCCATTTCTTGGGTGTTACCCTACAAACGATTGGGTCCATTTCTTGGGTGGCGGCGTTGGGGTTAACCCTCACCGACACGTGATCGAAATTCCGAACTTGTAAGGCGTTTCTCCAACCTATATACTTTCGAGCACTACGTCAGGTCAGACGGGTTGTCCAGCATGGAATCTTACTCGTCGTCTCTCCTCCACCCCACCGATTACAGCGTTCGCTCCATCCTCTCTACCCCAAGCACTACTCCCACCCGTCCCCCTCCTCATCATCCCCCACTCCCCACGTCAGCACCCTCCTCCATCAACTACCTGCGAGCCATGGGGGCAATGGGGGAGCGCACCCCCTTCCCATCCTCCATCCTCTCTAAGCTCCAACAGACGGTGGCGGGTCGTACCCCAATGGAGACTGCCCGGGACGTCATCCTACCCCATGGAGCGCGGGCAGCAGGATGTCTCAGACTCGGGCAGTACGAATGCTCGTCCGACTCCTCGAATGCCCCGCGCGACTGCCCGAAGGTGGAATTGGAATACAAGGAACTTTGGAACCAGTTCGATGCCCTAGGAACCGAAATGGTCATCACGAAGTCAGGCAGGTGAGAAAAGGCTATAGATAAATCTGTAAGAAAATGCTGTATAAATACTGCTCAAATTAATATCGCTCGGTGTGTCTCTGTCTCCATTTGTCTAATAGGCCTATCTCTGACTCTCTGTCTTTTTGGGTCTTTAACTTCCTGCTTCTGAACATATATATATATATATATATATATACACGCAGTGATACATATAACATACGATGGATAAAGTCTCTTAACTGGCTACCGAGTAGTAGCCACATGTCTTCTGAACGTAAGATTATTAAGTAATTTGAGATGACCCCCGTTCTCATCACATATCATATGATACTACAATGTATATATATATATATATATATATATACATACATATATATATATACATATATACATGCATCGAAGAAGAAGATGAATAAGAAGATGAGTAAGAAGATGAATAAGAATGAAAATTAGAATGAGAAGAAGAAGGAGAAGAAATAGAAAAAGATGAAGAAGAAGGATAGGAAGATGGAGAAGGCGGAAAAGGAAAAGGGAAAGGAGAAAGAGAAAGAGAAGGAAAAGGAAAAGGATAAGGAAAAAGAGAAGAAGGAGAAGAGGAAGAAGAAAAAAGAAGAAGAAGACGACGACGACGATGATGATTGTTGACGATTGATGATGATGATGGTGGTGGTGGCGTTGGTGGTGTTGGTGGTGGTGGTAAGTGGTGGTAAGTAGAATTGGTGGTGGTGTTGGTGTACAACGACGACGACGACGACCACGACGATGACGACGACGATGACGATGATGATGATGACAATATTAATAATTATAAAAGCATGTTACAAAGATGATCAGTGTCCCTCCACCATAATCCATGCTTGAGAATGGCACTACTGGCGGTTTGTTTACAGACAGCCTTATAATATATGAATGCTTCATCGCATTACTTATAACTCTTTGAGCGTGACGTATATTAAGGTTGCCACTAATTGTACTCTGCCAGTGCCAGTTCCAAGCCTGTACAAAAGAGGAGGGCGACGCTGATGGCCTCTGTTACCACACAGTGTCGCTAAAGTGCAACTACTACAACTACTACCACTATCAAGAAACTGACAGTGCCTGAACCCGGCAGTGCCAGTGCCAAGCCTGGATAAATGATGAGGGAGACGCCAAGGAAATTTTTCTCACTCATTGCAGTTAAGCTGCAAGTATACTACCACTAGAACGACTATATAGATGAAAAGCTAAAATACGGTGGAACAAACCTGTATGGCTGGATTCAGAGTTTAACGACAGCTTATGACAGCAGAGGCGGTTGCCGTCGACAGAAATTTTCTTGGAGTATGTAATTTACAGCATGCCAAATCCTAATTCATGTAGCCTATATACGCTAAATAGATCACTTTAAATAGGTGTTTAATCTCAACAAAAGTCATATTTTTATAATAATATCAATAAATAAATAATAAAAACAATGATGATGATGATGATAATAATGATGATAATAATAATAATAATAATAATAATAATAATAATAATAATAATAATAATAACATTAATAATAATAATAATATTATTATTATTATTTCAATTATTAGAATTTCAATAGGAATTATGATAACAACAATGACATTAATAAATACAATTACACCATATTTATCACTAACAATGGCTTCAACAGCCGATGATAAACTCACTTTCTCACCTGATCGTTTTCCTATATCCGGTCACGCATGCGCACCAAGTCCAGCGCAATAAAGCCTAAAGCGCCATATAATACATCGTGTTTCCTGTGATGATATAGCACCTTTAAGTGGCCCTCAAGCGGCCAACGACCGCTCCCACACCTGTCTAAATAGGAGGTTACGATCGCCCGTTGTGTATTTAAACCTACAATCGTCGATCTAAGTTGTGGACTCGAAAGAATTACATCCAAATGCGAAACTATTAAAATCCGCCATTAAAGAGGACGAAAGTTGTCGGAAAAACGTCCAATAAAACGGTCGTAAAAGCGAATGTTTTCGCAGAAGGCACGACTGGTTTGAAGAGCCCCCCAAGAGGCAGTCCCGACACGCTTCATGTATACCGAAGATAAGAAAGTAAGGTTGTCAACTCTAGTTCATTGTCAAAGCAGTCAACGTTATTCTTATTCTTTATCGCAATTACGCTGGGGATGGATCCAGGGTTTCACGACAGCTTATGACAACAGAGGTCGTTGCTGTCGATAAAAAAATTTTGCTGGGCATAATACAGCACTTACAGTTTTTCATGCGTTAACGCTGTAGTCGTTTCTTAAATGTAGATGGCGAATAAAAGACTTTAAACAGGTGTTCATTAATAGAATGCTTCTTTATTCATGCATGCGTGTGTCGTATACCTATATGTTGTAGTGTTGCGTCACGTCGCTCTGAGTATACCGCGTCTATAAAATACACAACGAGCAAGACAACGTTGTTAAATATAAAACCGATTTCTGTTGAAAATGTAAAAACCTCTTAAAATGCAAGGGGTCTGTTTAAATATGAAAATACTTTTTGTTACCGAGGTATACATATCCCCATTGTTTTATTTTTGCAGTTTAACGACATTGTGTGATTACAAAAATCGCTTGCGTCGCCTTTTTCCTTTACCCAGGCTTGGGACTGGCAATGTCAGAGTTTAGGCAGTGAAGGAGTTAGACAATTATATATATATATATATATATATATATATATATATATATATGTTACGTGTCAGTGGAGTCAAGTGCGATGCTAAGGTTTATAAAAACAGGTGTCTAAAACTTTCTTGTTATCACTCGCCCGCTGGAGTATTGGGCAACGACAATCATCTTGTCGTGAAATAATGATCAGTAAATTGAAGTCAGACCTGTTGTTCCATTTCTGAAGTCCTTCACTTCCACCAATGATCGAGAATAAGCCCATGAAATTTAACTTAGCACTTAGATAGCTATTACTTTTAAATGCAATTACTCCCCGAACTCTGGAAGTGCCAGTCTCAGGATTAGATGAACGAGGGTATTCGACCGCGCTGACATTTTGCTATAATATATAGGAAATGTATAAATTTGCACATATTTACGGAATGTCGGGCACCCGAGAAGCGATTTCGTACACAGGCAGTCAGATAATATGATCAACGGAACATTGTGTGGTACCTGATCAGGTAAAATTGCGCATTTATGCGGAATGTCGGGTATACCCGAGAACCGATTTCATTGCCCGAGAAGTCAGCCTCGAACGGGTGTATATATTCCGCAGGTGTCCGGAAATAGTGCGGTACCCGTCGACAGCTTTAGTCACGATATAAATCGTTGCCTTTTTAAAATTGAAAGTTCCTACTTTATTTGAACACCTTTCTAAATGTTTAAATATCGGCAATATATAGGAAGGATCTCAATAGTATTTTTTAGCGTGAATGTAGCGTATATCACAAATTTTAAACGACCTATGAAAGTTTGGTTAATTGTATATAAGGGCAGTGCATTCAACCATTAGTCTTATTCATGTTGCTTCATGTTGTAATGTTGCATCACGTTGCCCTGCATGTGAGCTGCATCTATAAAAAAAACACGAATAGGACTAAAAGACATTGTAAATATAAAAAATTACTCAAACACATCTCTGCAATTAATAAGTTATATTGCATATAAGTTAAATGACGATACCTATAGTGCAGTAACTCCTACGCTGGTTGCACTCTGCCAGTGCCAGTCCCAAGCCTGGACGAAGGAGGAGGGCGACGCAAAAGGTCTATGCATGGCATCACACAGTGTCGTTAAACGGCAACTATACCTATGCCAGGTCTTATACCTACCGATAGCGCAGTAATATGCCTAGCAAATTTTTGTCGACGGCAACGGTCCCTGTTGTCATAAGCTGTCGTTAAACCTTGGATCCATCCATCCATTTATGTCACTGTATAGATGAACACCATTCGGGGTCAATGCTGAGGTCATTAGAATCATTTTTTATGAAATAATGTCGGTATGCAAAAACGAACCATTTCATTTCATTTCTTAAATACTTTAAATACTCCCCAATGATTGACAATGCACATAAAACCACGAGAACACACTTAGCGCTTTAATATACTTGTAAATCAGTCAATCTCTACAGACTATGGCATGCAATGCCAGTCCTAAGAGTGGATAAATCAGGGACAACGCTACTCATCACATGTGTCACGACACAATGCAGCGTTGTCAAAGAGAACATATTTTCCGTTGCCTTTAAAATCCATACTTTATTTGAACACCTTTTAAACCTTTCATGTCGGATACCAGAATGATCTCAATATTTATTTTCTTCAAGCTCTCTCGCACACGTAGCAAAATAAGCCATCCACAGAAATACCTCCTCAATCCACATAAAATTATAGTGACTAAAGTCGCTCTTTGATTGCTATATAATTTATTATTGCTTTTATAGTTTATACACATCATATATATAATATGTATATATATATATAATATATATATGACCTTAGCTGTATATATATGTAAATTCTGATTGATTGACTGACTGACTGACTGACTGACTGACTGACTGACTGACTGACTGACTGACTGACTGACTGACTGACTGACTGACTGACTGACTGACTGACTGACTGACTGACTGACTGACTGACTGACTGATTGACTGACGGATTGACTGACGGACCGACGGACCGACCGACCGACCGACCGACCGACCGACCGACCGACCGACCGACCGACCGACCGACCGACCGACCGACCGACCGACCGACCGACCGACCGACCGACCGACCGACCGACCGACCGACCGACCGACCGACCGACCGACCGACCGACCGACCGACCGACCGACCGACCGACCGACCGACCGACCGACCGACCGACCGACCGACCGACCGACCGACCGACCGACCGACCGACCGACCGACCGACCGACCGACCGACCGACCGACCGACCGACCGACCGACCGACCGACCGACCGACCGACCGACTGACTGATCGATTGATTGACCAATAACGCCTTTTCTTTATATCTCCATTAATGCTCTGAGGTAAAACCTCCCGTTTCTTTCTTTCATTCTCAGCTCAACACCTTTTTCTATACCTGACCTCAGCCCTATAAATTTATCGATGTAACCCGATTTGACCATACAATTCCAGCACTGCAAAAACTCAGGCATTGCCAGTCCCAAGCTTGGATAAAGGAGGAGGGCGAAGCCATTTGTCTTTGCTATCACACAGCGTCGCTAAATTGCAACTGCTAAAACTATTTGACCACACCGTACACGCATCGCCACAGTAAACTGTCTCTACTTAGTTTGTACCAGTCCAAAGAATACACATTGGGGTCGGCGACGATAATGTTCAACGTCATGACAAGCGCCCTTAATCACGCAGGAGCTATACCCGACCCTAACCACACTTCTATTTATCCTCATTTATTCATTATTCAACCCTGTTCTTCATGTGACCTTGCCCGGATTAACCTAAAAACCCTATCGGTTCTAACATAACCCCACATTTTATCAAATAACATTACTATAAAAAAATTGTTTGCAGCAGAGAATTGTGATTTTACATACCTCTTTTAAGGCTTCAAGCGGTATTTAAAAGCCCACAGTTTGTCTTCAGGGTCTGTGGTAAAGTCTGAAGGTGCATACGATTGCCAAGCAGCATAATTCCTAAACCCAACAATAATTATAATAGTCAAGAATAAACTGAGCAGAAATCATGTTTAAAAATCAGTTATATCTATTGTTAAAAAATATCTTACAGTATGTAAAAGACTGTTGTGCACATCTCTTGCAAATATATGACATGCAAAAAACTGTTTATGTTATGTTACGTTAGACCGACAAAATGCACCTCCAGCCCCATGCACAGCCCTCTAATATACACGTCGTATAGGCGCATTCAACATTTGGATAAAGCATCACTTGCTAAAACGTGTGATTTAATATTGTTAGTATAGTTATGTGGGTATAAGTTATGATAAGTTGATTACATAATCAAATATATATATATCCCCGTGACATTATTTTGCGCGTTAAACTGAATACTTTGTGCGTCATTACAAAAATGATTATGGTGTCGCACTCCTCTTTTACGTAGGATTTGGACCGGCACTAAAACAGCGCGACCACTGGGTGTTGGTCAGTGTATTTTTACATTGCTTGAAGATGGCCTCTGGCTGCAATGGCAACCGGTAATGCAGAGTTGTCCATGAATCCCATTTTCATGACCCAACCAAGCCCGACCCATTGAAAATGGACCCGACCCGACTTTTAAAGCCAAACATCTGACCCGACCAGATCCGGAAAACTGGTCCTCCTCGATTTTTATAATATATAATGTCAACCACTGACTGAATCAGAGCCAAATTTACAACAACATCTTTCATTTGATTTGTGGACGCAATGACAATATCAAACCATTATTGAGAAAAGGCACTTTGAAAACGGTGAACGAACTCTTGTGTCACCCTATATATTAACCTTATACCATTCCCTACTCTAACCTACCAAACCAAACTCTTGCCCAGACTCGACTTTCTTCAATTTAAACCTACTCTCTCCCTTACTCGAATTAAACCTTACCATCCCCACAGTCAAACTCAATTCTCACCCAACATACCATATTTTTCAACCATATACTCTACTCCAGAGGCGTCAATCCCACTAAGTGACGGAGGCAAACCCCCGGTACCCAGCGTTAGGAAGGTAAGATAATCCCCCTAAGACAAACATTTTTCCTCCTACCTGAAATAGGAGGCATTTGCCCCCAAACCGCCCTATGCGGACGCCTCTGCTCTACTTTATACCATACCAACCCCTACTCTAACCAACCAAACCCAATCATATTCATCCCTACCCTAATTTGACGCCGTACCTGCTAACAAGTCATGTATCTATTGTTTGGCAATGCCTAGGAGGATGTTCCCTCCCTTCAAAGTATCCGTCAGTGGATTGGACAAAAGAACTAAATACATCCTCCTCATGGATATAGTCGCTATGGACGACTGTCGATACAAGTTCCACAACTCGAGGTGGATGGTGGCTGGAAAAGCGGATCCGGAAATGCCGAAGAGGATGTACATCCACCCGGATTCACCGTCGACAGGGGACCAGTGGATGGCCAAAGCAATCTCCTTCCACAAACTCAAACTCACCAACAACATCTCCGACAAACACGGATTCGTAAGTACAGACACTTACCTATATCCTATACCCACCTACTTACCTACGACTTACCTAACTACCGAACAACCCACTTATCAACTTATTTACCTACTTATTTACGTACTTGCCTACCTACTTGCCTACCTACTTACCTACCTGCTTAATTATTATCTAACAAACCGCCCCCTCTTAGATAGCTGCATGTATACTTGCTTAGCTACGTAGGCCTACCTTTATACTAATCTATATACATGTATCCGTACTAACCTATCTTTTTGGTCAACTAGCTTTATTATATCTGACTATACTAATCATCTGGCCACCTTAAGGTCTGAACTCTGCAAGTGTCCCTCTCTAACTCTATGCCTACCAATCGAAGACATACTTACCTACTTACTGGCATTCATGCATGTCTATAGCCTTCTGTATTTATCTGAATATGCGCCCAGTGCATAAGATGACCCAGAACAATCGAAATTAAAACACCATCTTAAATCTAACATAATCAAATCTTTGAATTGTTTCCTTTATCGTTCTAAATCATTTGAAAACTGCACTTGTTTTTCTTTAAGCCTCAATCACAATTTCAATCCACTTTCAATCACGAAATCAATCACAATATCAATCACAATTATATTTCAATTACAATTTCGTTTCAATCACCAATTCAATGCATTTTCATTCGCAATCTCAAACACAATTTCAGTCACAATTTCAATCACAATTTCAATCGAATGTCAATCGATGCCAATCATATTATGATCGGTTGTTCTTTCTTAGACGATCCTGAATTCGATGCATAAATACCAACCGAGATTTCATCTCGTCAGAGCCAACGATATTCTGAAGTTGGCCTACAGCGCATTCAGGACCTACATCTTCACAGAGACTCAGTTCATCGCTGTCACAGCCTATCAGAACGATAAGGTATCCGTCTGTCTGTCTGTCTGTCTGTATGTGTGTTTGTGTATGTGTGCATCTGTGTGTCTGTGTGTCCGTCTGTCTGTCTGTCTAGTTGACATTTTGCCTATTTTCAAGTGTGTCTCTTCGTCTGTTTGTGCGTATGTCTGTCTGTGCTTCTCTGTCTTATTGCCTATCACTATAAATAGCAGGAATAAATAGACGAATAAGTTGTTGAATGGATAGGTGGATAGTTAGATAGATGACAGACAGACAGAGTAACAGACAGATTAATAACCCCGTCCTATTAATCAATTCTTCCCACTCAATCCGTGGGTTAATCTCAAAACCCCGGATTATATCAACGGATAAAGTCCAATCCAGCCGTCTTCGTCGTTCCGGAAGTCAGAGTCCCCCATCCTGCCCCAGACTGTTCCATGTCCTCCCCGTCGTATTTGACTTGTCTGAGCTGTCTCGTAATATCAAAAACGGAGCCGGAAATTGCGTCGAATCGAACCCGTTCTCGAGTTTCCGGTTTGCAATCCAAAGCGGCGCCGTTGGGAGGGCGTCGCTTGGATGGGGCTGACGGGCACACGTCCCCTGACTAGACAACGGTATTACGACCATGCAGAGGGAGAGAAATGGGGAGAGAGGAGGGAGGGAGGGAGATGGATATAGAGGGAGAGGCAGAGGCAGATAGGGCGAGAGTGAAGGAGAGGGAGTAAGAAACAGAGAGAAACGGAGACAGAAAGAGAGAGGTAGAAAGAGGGAGAGAGAGAGAGGTAGTGGAGATAGAAAGAAAAAGACAGAGAGAGAGAGAGAGAGAGATAGAGATAGGAAGAGAAACAGAGAAGGTGTGTTGGGACGTCTTTGAGTGTAATCTACGACCATTTGCGTTGGTACTTGGAAGACAGGCAAACAAAGAAAGACGCATAGAAGCAGAGAGAGAGAGAGAAAGAAAGAGAGACATAGAGAAGGAGACAGACGAAGATTGTGGGGTGGTGGATGAGAGAGGGAGGGAGGGAGGGAGGGAGAGAGTGGTGACGGGTTTAATCCGCAGTGATGACAAAGTCGACGATGTCGTTCTTATTTCTGAATTGCAGATTACGCAGCTCAAGATCGACAACAATCCGTTCGCAAAAGGCTTCAGGGATTCAGGAGGTGGAAGGAGGGAGAAGAAGTCAGTACTCTGTCGCTCTCTTTATCTCACTCTGTATGTGTGCGTCTCTGTCTTTCTCTATGTCCCCGACTCTCTTGTCTCTCTTTATCCCTCCTACTTGTCTCACTCTTTCTCACTCATTTGTCGCTCTCTCTCTCTCTCTCTCTCTCTCTCTCTCTCCCTTCTGTCTGTCTCTGTCTATCTATGTGTATGTGTGTCTGCCTGTCGCTTTCTCTTACGTTTGTCTACTTGCATCTGTCCGTCTGTGTCTTATGTTTGTCTATGTCTGTCTGTCTTACTCTAAGTGTCTTTCTCTATATATCAGTCTGTATATATATTTCGTCCGTGTATCTATCTTTCTGTGTATGTCTGTTTATAACTGTCTCCATGGCTATCTATGTATGTTTGTATGTCTATCTTTCTCTTTGTCTTTTTGCTAATCTTCCTGCCTCCCTCTTTTCCCTTTCCTTCCTCTTTCCTTCCCCTCCTTCTTCTTTCCTCCCTCCCTCCCTCTCTCCAACCGCCTTCACCACAATCTCTATGCATAGAATAATAAACCCAGTCTATCTCTCTATCTGTCTCTCTCTGTATCTCACCGCCTTCTTCGTAGGCGCTTCACCCGACAGCTTGACATTTTGTTTATCCAGTGTCGCCTTTCGATTAATTTGCATATTGCTAGTCGCCCTCTGGCAGGCGCCGCTGACTTCATTAGCGACCTCTTGCGACGGATTATTTCGCCCGGCTGTGATTACGCATGACCCGTAAACATTTACGGTCTTACGATCGTCAACGATTACGCTTGCTCGGTTACGCTCAGTCGTGGCCCGTCCTGGGTTTTGGTTGTATACTATAGTAATCATACGCGTCGCCTGACCAAATTTTATTTATATTCTTGATACACCTTTATTTCGTCTATCATTTCGTCTATGTAATAGCATAGCGGTAATAGCCATTATTAAAATCTCCTCTATGACAATAGACAGTGGTCAAATTTCTCATGCAGATTTGCAGAGGTGCCGGATCTTCTCATATTTAAATATTAGGTCGGGCTAGGTAGCGAATCTGCAACAGATATAGTCGCTATTTGCTGTTCGGAAGAGCATAAAATGTGTTGGAACAAGGTTCGTGTGGTTGATTTTTGAAATGATACATGCA
This sequence comes from Bimastos eiseni, assembly GCA_959347315.1. Taxonomy (NCBI): domain Eukaryota; kingdom Metazoa; phylum Annelida; class Clitellata; order Crassiclitellata; family Lumbricidae; genus Bimastos; species Bimastos eiseni. The sequence goes on along the minus strand of OY365813.1, from coordinate 25,141,503 downwards.
CTAAGGAAAATTTAGGTGATGGATCTCATAAATACAATTCGGTGGCAGGTCCTATGGTTGAGGTGCCATGATAGGCCTCAACTCCAGGATTTTAGATTTTAGATTCGGCGAGATCCGGATGAGTTTGACTACTGCTAGGCTATAATATAAGCAGGCAAACGAAATAAAGGTGTGTCAATAAAATATACTATAAGGTTAGGCTATGCGTATGATTACACTGAGAAAAATCCAGGTCGGATCATAACTAATGTTGTTAAGGTACCCGGGTACCCGGATACCCGATAGAAGCTGTCTACCCGGATAATGAAATCGAGTTTCAGGTACCCGAAATTCCGTAAAAATGCGCAACTTTACCAGAACATATGTCAGAAATATTCCGTTGGTCATGTTGGCTGACTGCCCGTTCAATGAAATCGATTCTCGGGTGCCCGACATTCCGTAAAAAGGCACAAATCCCGACATGTCCTAACAAAGTATCCGCGCGGTCAGGTACCCGGGTATCCGACCGCGCGGGTCGACGGATACCCGGATCGTCATATCAACATTTTTAACAGCCTTAATCTTAGCTGACCGCCATAATTTGCCTAGAAAACTTCGTCACTGTTCGTACTCTGATAGTGCCAATCCAAAGCCTGGATAATGAAGGAGGGCGACGCCATTGATCTTTATGATCACACAGTGTACTTACCTCAATTACCTTCTCTTGACCTTTTCCCATACCGTTACCTTCTCTTTGCCTTCTCCTATACCGTTGCCTTCTCTTTACATTCTTCTATACCGTTGCCTTCTCTTTGCATTCATCAAGACCGTTGCCTTCCCCTAACCTTCTCCTATACCGTTACCTTCTAGGCGCATCCAACACCAACACCTCCAGCGCCAACAGGAAGAACTACAAGCGCTGGCAGCGGCCAAGAACAAACAACAACAAGAACAGGCGACCGGGAGAAAGGCATTGTGGGTAGAAAACGAGATCTCGCGAGACAACGGCGAGATCTCGTTGGGCGATGACGATGACGACGTTGACGATGTCTCTGATTATGAAGAGGGAATGCATCGACAGGCGGCGGCACTGCGTGGCCTGTCGGAGACGCCAGCCAATCACGGTTAGTCCTCGAGGCGAGACCATTTCTGAGCGTCTGCATATCAAGTCTTCATTGAGAGGATCCTTTCAATATTCAGATCTTATTTGATATCAATCCTACTTTATAATCATTCCATTACGTCACATCCGTTTTCAATAACTGCTTCTCAGAATATTTCTTTCACAGTGTATAAAATTAAATAACTCTGACAATCATTTTTATTTGTATTATATAATTATCATAATTATTATTATTATTATGATTATGATTATTATAATTATAATTATTGTTATTATTATTATTATTATTATTATTATTATATTATCGTTATCATTATCATAAGATTTTTAGTTTTATTGTTATTTCAGGTCCTCATCGTTCTCCCTCCTCTTCCTTCGACTGTCATATTCCATCGTCCGATTCATCGGGGGGTTCTAGATCCTCTCTGGGTCGAAGTCACCGCCGTGGCTCTGGGTTCAACACCCCAAGCCCCACCCCAGACGAACCCCCCTATCGCCTCTCTTTGCCAAGGGAACAGGGTCAGTCTCATCGAGGTTCTGACGAGGAGATGGAGCACGATGAAGGTCCACTGACCTTGACATCGCAGGGTCGCCATGACGTCAATCTAACCTCTGACGTCGTCAGAGGTCAGCGGTCGTTTCCCGAGTTGGGCGCCCTTCACTCGATGTTACCCTATATCTACCCATCTGCCCTTCGTGGCCTCCTACCCTTTGGGATTGGCAGCTTACTCGCCCTCGGTCACCCCGACGCTACTGATCCCTCTGGAGTACCATCTCTGTCAACATCAGAGCACCAAACTCACAAGGGGGCGTTCCCATCCCTGCCCGGGCTCTTCATGAACCCCGCCTGGGTACTCTCCAACCCTCTTCTTCTCCACCCATGGCTCCAGACAGGTTGCCTAGAAGGGAGCGCTCCCCTACCCACCCTCGATTCCCCTCACGCCCTCAGTCACGTGCTCACGTCCCGATCACGTGTTGCAGCAGACATTCCAAGAGGTCGGTTCACGCCCTACCCCATCCGGGGAATGCTCGATCGATCGACCCCTCCATCCCCTGGGGGGCTTCGTCTTTCACCTCCGGCTGGTCACGTGACCCCGCCAAGGCGCTACCGGAAGTCGTCCGACTCACCGGAAGCGGAAGCAAGCGATCTGAGTCAAATGGAACAGATGATACACGGACTGAACGATCACCGGAAGAGAGTCGCCGACTGCACGGCAGACTTGCTGTTTAGGATCGACGAAAAGCAATGACGTCATCGGATCGTGCGCTCAGAGCAGAGACGGTGACGCCATCGGGTTCATGCGCTCAGAACAAATACGGTGGTGTCATTGGTCCCTGTGCTATCATTACATGCGACTGACGTCTCCTGTCTCTGTGGTAAGCGCTTTTAAACGGTAACGTCATCGGTCGCTGTGATTTAAACAAACGAGGCACGTCAGCGGTTAATGTGGTCAGTGAAAACTGTCGACGTCAGGATTGAGCACGGGTTTGACGTCATCGGTTCTGTGGTCGGTTCGAAAGATGTGACGTCATCGGTCGCTGCAATGTGACGTCGATGAATTTTGTTTTGGGGACAATCTTAAACGATTCTTACGTCATCGGTTTGTCAGGTTCAAACAAAAGAAGTGACGTCATCGATTCGGGAGCATGCATGCATGCAACAAACAGATAGGACGGATTTGTAAATATACAAACATGGACTAAAAGATTAAGAGAATAGTGGATTAGGAAAAACGTGGATTAAGGAGAGATTAACGAATTTAGAGAATTAGATAACAATCCGAAAGGTTTAGAGAAACCAGTTAAGGTGAATGCGTTGGCATCGATATAAATCTAGTCAATTAAAAGCTGTTAAATAGTTCGATCAATTGGTTAGTGCATTTGGAAGTCGATGATTTATGTGGAGCCAATAGTTTAAGTGGATATCTTGAACTCTCAAGATGACAGTGAATATAATTTTCCGACTTTGGTGTAAATAGATCGCTTTACATACCTTACAGCTTTACTGAGTTTGCAGATTTACAGAATTATTTACAGCTTACACAGTAACCGTCAAGTGCGTGAAATTAATTGGGTTTCCTAATTAAATTGTCAATCAGAAAGGTTACACTGTAGTTTCTCTGTAATTCAGATTTTATCTCAATTTTGTGATCGAGGTTTAGACCCTAACGATGGAATATGATTAATAATTAAATCTATCAATCTCTTGATCAATTGATCGCTTAATCTCTTGATAAATTGATCACTTAACCTATTAATCAGATCAAGTAAAACATCCGATCACCTAATCATTTGATCTCTTAATCATTTTTTTAATGATTAGTCTCTTAATCAATGAATCTCTAAACGATCTAATTATTTTATCAGTGAGCCATGCATCTCATAATCGTCATGTTGTTTTAATTCCTTGATAATTTAATATCTTAATCACTAAATCTGCTGATCATTTAATCTCCTGATCACTTAATCTCCTGACCACTTAATCACTTGCTAATTTGACCTATAGTATCGAACATATCACGTGCCTCAGATATTCATCTCTCAATCTAGTTATAACGACGACGACAATGATTTAAGAGGTATAATGATCGATGTATTCCGATCACCGTCAACTTTTAACTCAGTTAAATTATTTATCAGAAACACCCACAGGTATACTCCCACACGCAAATACACTCAGGATAACGATTGCGTGGGTGTGTTGCAATGTGATCGAGCAGTTATATAGCGCCCTTCGTGATATCTACTAAGAGGCACTCTCATCGCCAGCCTAAATGATGTAGTGCGTGGTAGGAGTTTTAGTTTAACGACACCTTGTGGTAGCAAGGATCACCAGCGTCGCGCTCCTCCTTTGTCCAGGCTTGGGCTTGGCACTGCTGAAGTGCTCGCACTAGTAGTGGTAGTTTTAGTTTAGCGACGGTGTGTGATGACAAAGATCATTATCATCGCCCTCCTCCTTATCGACGCTTGGGACTGGCACTGACAGAGGCGAAGTAATTAATATCCATTGAAAGTAACATTCAATTTGAACCTAACTACAGACAAACCTTATTTAGAGGTGTCTGAGGCTATCGCCTTCATTCGTGACACAATGACACAGAGACTGTCTTTGTCTCATTTGTGGTCCTCAAAAGCAAATCAGAAGGTCTGATAGGATCGTTGTACGTATCATTATCGTAAACGTCGTCTCAAAATTTCTAATTACACGCAATTAAAACGACGATTTATTAGTCTATCGCCTCCTGGTGAGCAAAATCCACTTGTAGATAAGTGGCTCTTTATACGAACGCGCCTTCATAACCTCTTCTCTTCTCTCTTGACTGCCTTCACAAGTATTCTCTGCCGATTCTCACCTGTCAGTGTCGTGGCTTCACACACCTTCACAATAGCCACATATATTTTTCCATTTATTTTCACACAGTACATCATATATTTTGTGTCGCCCTCCTACTTTGCCCATCCTTTGGACTAGCATCCACCTCCCAACTCCAACCATTACTCCTAACCAGTGCTTCCCAAATGATGGCCTCTCCAAATTGTAGTCCAGTTCCGAAGAAATTAGACATATAATTGGCCCCTATGGTTCAGGTCCCCGACCCCTCTTCAGCCCCGTCCAGCTGGAGAAAGGCATAGAGCCGCACGCACCGCCCTTCATCACACTCTCCCCTCTATCCGTTACACTTTCTCACCTTCCCGTTGAAAAACTCCGTGTCCAGGCCGCCCACCGATCCATCAGAAATGGCGTCAACCGTGTCACAGACCTTCTCAGGATCCAAGGACGAGAGACAAAGCCGGCCCATGGGGAGGTTTCTCGCCCTGGGTGAGGTGGGTGATGGTGGGGGTCGAGAGGGGATGCGATTACTTAGAGAAGACGGAGACGGTGATGAGGGGCTCTCAATGGCGCCTGTGGCGGCGGCTGACGGGACCAGTTGAGACCGAAGCGTCACCTTCGAGGCGCCACTAAGTGGGCCGTCAAATCTTCACGCCAGTCTCAGTCAAGTGGACTCCGGACGAACTGACGGACGGACAGACAGATATATAAGCAGACAGACAGGTAGACTGAAACAGACAGATAACAACGGACTAAGGGAGAGACAGATAGGCAGACGGACCGACAGACGCGCGGGTACACACAGACAGAGACAGCGTTTGCCTGTATACATGTCTCTGTCTCTCCTTCTGTCTGTCCATCTGTCTGTTCCTCTTTCTGTCTGTACGTATGCATGTCTCTGTGTTAGTATTTACGTACATGAATATTATGAATGGATAGCTGCGACGATGACGTCCTGCGATGATGATGATGATGATGATATGTGTCACCTGTGGCTACCTGCTCATCAACACCTGGAACAGGAGCAACGGATAAGAACAGACCGTAAAATAAATATTATATATATATACAAATATAAATATATATATATATATATACTTAGACATTGCATATATATATATATATATATATATATACATTCACGTAAAATACTTGCACATATACATACATATATATATATAATATAAACATACATTTTGAAAGTATATATACATATATGCATAAATGTCGCCTCTTGACATGATGTGTATATAATATATAGAGTAGAGTTGAGATGGATGTCATAGCCAAGCGCCAAAACAAATGATCGCCGCTTGGAGCGTTGACACCATTTCAACGTTATCAATCAGTAAACACACACCCACACACACACTACACACACACACACACACACACACACACACACACACACACACACACACACACACACACACACACACACACACACACATACACACACAGAGGGAGAGAGACTGAGAGGAATATCAAACTGTCACTAGCCATGCAAGGCGCCCATTTCGTTATGCATCCAATTTGACTAACGGCGCCGCCTAGCGAAAGAAGGACTAGTCAACCTTACGGTGGATCGAACTCGGTTCCTCAGCTCTGCGCCAAAGTGTGTCATTCATAATTCTACAGCAACTAAAATGATGACACCGAGGAAGACTATAACGACGACATCGTGATCATCATTCTCGTCTCATCCAGTTGAGACGGACCTTGACGACCTTTGACCCGGACAGTTGCCCTCTCGCACCACTTACGACCCTCTTTACCCTCTCACCCTCTTACCCTCTTAGAGCATCGCTTCCTATTAATCTAGTCGTCCGCTTAAGCCGCTCGCATCAGCAACTGCGATGAGGCTCTGGCTCAGAAGCCGACAGTCGCGTCACTGATGCTGAGACATGATGACGCTGGGATGGAGGGAGGGATGCTATAAACCTCTTCCTCTGCCTCTGCCTCTGTCTCTTTATCTGTCTCTGCCTCTGTCTCTGTCTCTGTCTCTGTCTCTGCCTTTACTTTTATGTCTCTGCCTATGCCTCTGCATCTGCCTCTACCTGTCTCTGTCTCTATCCCTCTTTCTATCTCTCTTTCTGTCTGTCTATCTGTCTGCCGCTGTCTGTCTGTCTGTGTCTTTTGCTCCCAATCCAATTCTTCTTCGCTTAATCCTCTGTACTTTAATGTCTTCAAAAAATGAATCGACGCGTCGAACATTTCCGCTTTTAAAGGATTTTTCTTCTCCGAGCGTCAAACAATAGAACGATTGTTATGAAGGAGCTACATCATCATCAATCAGTGACAGGGATTATAATGGACAGTTGACACGCCTAGCCTGGCTCAGATGCATGCTAATATGGCTCAGATGGCTAATACGACCTCTATGGCCAATGTGGCTCTTATGGCTAATTTGGATCAGATGGCTACTTAGGCTAATATTGCTAATATGGCTAGTATGGCTCAAATGGCTAGTATGGCTCAGATGGCAAGTTTGTCTATTTTGCCTCAAATGGCTAAATTGACTCGCTCTCTTTCTCTGTAACTCACTCTCTTTTTCCACACCTGTCTCTCTCTCTCCAAAAAGCTCACTTGCTCGCTTTCTCACGGCAGCCAACCCATTAGCCCTGACGTAGCGGTCATGAACTAAGCTGATAAGATCCGCTTAACAAATTTCCTAGTGCGATCTCTTTTTTTCTTCAATCTCCAGACATCTATTTTAATTCAGTGGCGCTCCAAGCGAATGATTCAAACTATTTTGAAACGATTTATGCAGACAGACAGACAGACAGACAGACAAACAGACAGTCAGACACCCAGACAGCCAGACAGACAGACAGATTGTGCATATCAATGTGTCTTCATATATTTGAGTACTAATTTATGTAGCGCCAGTTTAGATGCGCTCCGTTGAATGGAATTACATTGTTTACAACGAAATTACAGTTACGACTACGATTACGATTAAGACTGGTTGAGTTGCAGTTCGTAACTTTTAGGGAGATAGGAAGATGCAAGCCTATCCAAACTGGTGGTATATCATGAGGACTGGGGAGCTTAAGTGCTCCTACCCCAAGTGCTTCAAATAAGGCGAACTTCTATCACATCTGGCTAAAACACAGGGGCTGAACTCTACCCGAATTGGGCGAGTCAATGAGAAATTATCCCTACCTCAGCTGTAACTTTCGCCTAAATTGAATCAATATCTCCTCACAGATCTTTACATTTAATCAAGTCAGGGCATAATGGCGTTTATAATATTTCTTACCCCACACAAGCTGTAGCCCCAATATAAACCTAAAGTGTGTATCAACAAGGGATGGCCCCTATCCATGATACCATTGCATATAACCAGGGCCGTTAACAATACTTGAAAAATGTATTGCAATTGCAATACCAATACTTCCTAATTAAAAGTATCGCGATACCAATACCAATACTTTTTCTGAAAGTATTGCAATACCAATACCAATACTTTTCAATATCCTTGTTGAACTCGATCTTAGCATAAATTATAATTCATGCACCGATAATTATTGAAAATATCACAAGGAATCGCTTGGGCCAATCACAAGGAATCTAGATTAAAGGAATGGTTACCTGTAACTCGTCAAATTTCCGTGTACAGGCTTTTCTCTTAAACACAGATGTCGCCCAAATCTAAACATTTCTTCGATTTGAAAATCTCAAACGGCACTTTTTTTTATTTTGCTGACATACACGGTAGTCATTCGTAAATTTGGCTTAACGATTATAGGTTGAGGAGTCAGCTTGTTATTTTTAAAAAGATCTAAATTTCGGGCCCCTCAATATTGCCCAAAAACTGTTGACACGAAAGAACATGGGAACTTTCCAGTCCTGTACATATTGGTGCTTGGGCCAATCACAATGTCCTTGATGTATACCCTTCAGGCACGCAGTTCTAGCACAATGCTCTGATACCGCACTGGCAATCTTCGTTTCCTCAGTCCTATTCATTTCAAGATCAACTAAATTCGCAAGCATTCTAAAGTTAATTAGGCATGCCACTTCTACCAGTGAACGCAAAAGGACATAGGCCTATACAGTCATTTCGTTTGATAGGTCTATAATAATTATATTCCATCTATTCGCACCATTCGGTTTATATGACCGAAAGAGGCTATTGGGCCTACATGAATATATAGGCCTATTTTTATCGCAGCGCAACGATTCACTTCGCATATTTCTTGAGAAACCATATATATTAAAAAATTTCAGTGAGAAAAAATATGGATATCAAGTATCGCTGACAGGCTAAAAATAGGTATCGCGATACACATACGATACCAGCAAAATAAAACTATCGCGATACTCGCTACGATACTGACAAAAGTATCGCGATACCAAAGTATCGCGATACTTTATCGCGATATTAACACCGTTGCAGGGGCACACGCTGGAATACATGGGGCCCAACGAAAGTTCAGTGTGGTTCAAGGAACACACTAACAAATTACACGAAGTTGGGATAATGAGGTAAGAAAAAATGGGGTAGAGGTGAGAGTCCATCCGGGGATCACTGTGTCTTTGGTCTCCATCCGTCCCTCACGAACTTCATGAGTTTCGTTACGTCGAAGACAGTCATTCCAAATTCCTCTCTAAGGGTTTCATTCTTTAGGTCCAGCAACAGGCATCCATCAACCATCCTCTGACGGAAAGTATCCGTGAATTGATCCATCTTCAGCAGCTCCAGACAGCGACAGAGCTCATCTACACTCAAGGACTGGATGTTGAGGTTCACTGGAATGTCCTCGATACTCTTCCAGACGGGAGAGACGAACGTTTTGGAGACCTTATCGTCGTCGCCAACGTCTTTGCAACCATTGCCACCACTCGAAGGTTTGGAGACCTCCTCGTTAATGCTATTCCAGCTACTGCTGCTAGAAGATTTGGAGGTCTTTTCCACTGGACTTGGGGTTCCAGTGACCTCAGCCAGAGTCTCATACTCAACAAGAACAGACGAGACATCGCACTTAGGAGAGGAACTGTCCTTAATCAGAGGACAACAGTCCTCAATGAGCGGATGACAATCATTGGACAGTTTGTCCTGTGAAAATCTGAATTTATCCCTGTTCTGAATTGAATCTGCGCTCCTGTAGTCCTGCGCTGGTTTAGAAGTCACCGATTTCTTTGCACTGACCGAGGGACCGACCTTGACCCCAGAAACCTTTGTGCCCAGGTCTTCTACATCCTTGACGATTCTGGTGGCACTCCCCTTCAGAGGTGCAAACGGTTGGACCACGGGGTCCTTGACTGGGAGTGGCAGCTGAGGTCTCCTTGACGGATCAGCCCCTCCTGAGGCCTTCAACGGCGAAAACGGTCGCGTGATCTTCAACTCGTCGCGTCTGACCTTTTCGGTTGCCGATGGCGTCACCGAGGACGTCACCGGGGACGTCACCGAAGACTTTGCCTGACCCTGGGTTGACCCCGAGTTCTTGCGAGGGCCCGCATGTAGCGGTGGAGGAGTGTCCTTTTCCGGCGAGGGGCCCTTGGTATAGTTCCTCGGGGGTAGAGGAGGTCCAGGTGATACTGTATCCTTCGCAGCCACAGTGCCCAGACCTTGACCTTTGGCTCGACCTTGACCTTGATCGAGACATTGACCTTGGTCGAGTATCGGCGGCAGCAGCTGTGCTCCGAAGAGGCTGAGCCTGCCTGGTTGTTTCTCCTTCGACTGGGTGATGTTGAGATATCGCTGGAAGTCGTCTGGATCTCTCTTCTTGAGGGTTGCGTGTTGGAAGAGGTTGACTGGGTTTATGTAGGTGTAGTCGCTGGCTGGCGATTCGTTGAATACGACGATCTCTACAAACGAAGACAATCAACATCATCATCGTCATCGTCATCGCCATCGTCGTCGTTGTCGGCTCTTTCAATGTCTCCATTGCTTTTAATCGCTGTCAATTTCTGCTCTCTCTCTCTCTCTCTCTCTCTCTCTCTCTCTCTCTCTCTCTTCTCTCTCTCTCTCTCTCTCTATCTCTCTCTATCTTCTCTCTCTCTCTCTCTCTCTCTCTCTTCTCTCTCTCTCTCTCTCTCTCTCTCTCTCTATCTCTCTCTCTCTCTCTCTCTCTCTCTCTTTCTCTCTCTCTCTCTCTCTCTCTCTCTCTTCTTCTCTCTCTCTCTTTCTCTCTCTCTTTCTATCTCTCTCTCT
>OY365813.1:25051874-25130710 GCA_959347315.1 Bimastos eiseni | reverse complement strand
ATTCCCGTCGTATCGAAGGACTGAACTGATGCGGCGATGCATCTCATCCAGTCGCTGAAACTCTCTGGAGCGGCATCGACGAAACCGTCAGCAGCAGAGAGAGAAATTGGAACATAGATCGGAATGAGTACAACGTCGGAGAGGATTTCATCTGCGAGGCAAGAACAAGGAGAGCATATATATATATATATATATATATATATATATATACTCAATCAATCATTCATTCAATCAACCTTTTAACTTACCATATATATATATATATATATGTACGTATATATATATATATGGTAAGTAAAAAGGTTGATTGAATGAATGATTGATTGAGTATATATATATATATGTACGTATATATATATATATGGTAAGTAAAAAGGTTGATTGAATGAATGATTGATTGAGTTATTAATCGAGTATAGTCATTGATTGAGTTATTGATTGATTGAGTGGTTGACTAATTGATACATTAATACATTGACAAGTTAATTTATTGACTAACTGATTTATTGATCTATAGATTTATAGATTGGTTGATTTATTGAGTAATTGACAGATCGATTAATTAATTAATTGATAAACTAACTGACTGACTGACTGACTGACTGACTGACTGACTGACTGACGGACTGACTGACTGACTGACGGACTGACTGACTGACTGACTGACTGACTGACTGACGGACTGACTGACTGACTGACTGACTGACTGACTGACTGACTGACTGACTGACTGACTGACTGACTGACTGACGGACTGACGGACTGACTGACTGACTGACTGACTGACGGACTGACTGACTGACTGACTGACTGACTGACTGACTGACTGACTGACTGACTGACGGACTGACTGACTGACTGACTGACTGACGGACTGACTGACTGACTGACTGACTGACTGACTGACTGACGGACTGACTGACTGACTGACTGACTGACTGACTGACTGACTGACTGACTGACTGACTGACTGACTGACTGACTGACTGACTGACTGACTGACTGACTGACTGACGGACTGACGGACTGACGGACTGACGGACTGACGGACTGACGGACTGACGGACTGACGGACTGACTGGATGGATGGATGGATGGATGGATGGATGGATGGATGGATGGATGTATGGATGGAAGATCTTACTGCCCTGTAGAGGATGGCAGACTAGATATCTTTCCTTGTAGACCTCATCGTATTCCACGATTCCCAATTGGACTTTGCTTCCAAGGTCCGCTCCGTCGTTGAACTTGACTGCCTGATTCTGTTCGAACATCACCCTCAGGTTGACGTTCATCGACGAAGAATCAGTGGGACAGATCTCGGACAAAGGACGGGAAGGACCTTCTGTAATGCAAACGAATACATGACAAGGTCAAGGTCAGGGTCACTGAGGTCAAGTCTATCAAGGTCAGGTCATAAGTTGAAAGAGGCTAAGGTATCCATCCATCTATTCATTCATTCATAACCATCAGTTCATTGGTCTAAACAAATATAGAAAGTAACAATTCGCCATTCTAAGAACAAGTATTCTACTCGAAACAAGGGAAAACCTAGAAGGTATTTTGGCTTCAGATTCAACTTCTTCCCTCCGTCCACTTCTCTCGATCAGTAGATTTGACTTCTTGGTTCCTATTACTAGAAAACAGCAATGGCTCAGTCTCGATCCCTTGCTTCAATTTGCCCCAGGTTTTGAATAATTGTCAGATTTGAACTGGGGTGGTTGAACGTTTCTCGCCTGTCCCGTTCAGAAGTTTTACGAACCTGAAACCGATATACTGTCAAAAATATAAAGGGCGATTGTGAATTTACAGTGCACTAACTTGATTCCTAGCTGTGTTAAGAACTTAAGATGCATAATGCCACTGAAAGCTGATCTGGGGGTTTTCTTGACTTCCAGGTAAATTTTGAGAACTAACTGGCGGGGTTGAAAAATGAACTCGGGGAGGGTTGAACCCTTCCGACCCTCCGACAAATTAATCACTAATCAATCACTGATTGGTCCCTCTCTCTGGGACGCTCTTCCTCTTACTGTTCGCTCAACAAATTCTATCTGGCAGTCTCTCGTCAAAACCTACCTCCTCGCGGGGCCCCATGCGCACGCTCAGCGCTTCTGAACGGTTCACCCTACTAGAAACGTTGTACAAATACTTAACTACAATAATAATAGAGGTTATCCAGTTCAATTCTTTTCCATTATAAGTAACTAAAAACACGTACAAATAATAACATACTATTACTTCATTAATCTATCTAAAATTCACCCAACCATCCATCCATCCACCCATCCATCCATTCATACACCAATCCATCCATCCATTTATCCATCCATCCACCAATCTATCCATCCATTTATCCATCCATCCACCTATCCATCCACCCATCCATCCGTCCGTTCATCCATCCATACGTCCATCTATCCACCCATCCATCCAACCAACCACCCACTCATCCATCCATCCACCCATCTACCCACACACCCATCCATCCATCCATCCATCCATCTTCCAACACACACATTCATACATCTATCCAACCACCCATCCATCCATCTATCCACCCACCCACTCCCATTGATTACCTGGCTTGTTGTTAGCTCCAACTGTGTGGAATTTGACGTGATAGTCAAATGGAATACTAATGAAACGATCTTTGATGTCGGTCATCACAACTCTCTTCTGCTTCTTAATCTCCACGATGCAGTAGATCTTCAAAATATCAGAGACCACTGACTAAATTCAGCTAAACATACATGCTATTGCAATTGATCACCTTTTCAAAGGTAATTTGTTTAGGTGTTTTAGGAATAGTGTTTAGCTAATTTGGGGTTATTTCTATTTAATTTCAGGTAAGTTTTATTTAATTTTTGGTAATTTTTTAGGCTATTTCTAGATATGTTTAAGCAATCCTTAAGTATTTTAGATAATTTTTACGTAATTTTAATCGCAGAACGATGTGTGTGTTAGATTTCCTATGCCTCTCGCAAGTAATAAAAATTATCCTGAATTCATTGAAATTTTGAAACGCTGCTTTGGAGCATTAGGATAAAGTAGTATTAGAAGAAAGGGTCAAATGTATGAGAAATTGTATAATATTCAATAGAATTAAGAACATTACCGTAATTGAAAGCAAGTTGACGTATCGCTAAACTTCTTTAAATTAAGTTGAGGTGAGTTTTGTTTGGCAAACAAATTATACACCAAGTGAATATCTCATCATCTACTTTTAATTGCTAATTAATTTGCTGTAGTTAATTCTAGCCATGATTGATTTAGCAGATTTAATTAGGTAATTATAATTCTAATCAGTGGCGTAGCGAGCGGGTGAGGCAGCAAACCGACCCAGGCGGCACTTGTCCTAGGAGCGATATTATTGTTGCATAAGTTGCATTCTTCAAGATTTTTTGTTGCTCTTGTCTAAATCTGGCAACATGCTTTTTAGCTTTTCCTCGACTTAAAACTAACATATATGATGTACCGAAGTAGACCTACTATCGAAAAGATCAAATGGCACCTAGTGTTAATAGACATGGAGCAAAAAAGAATTTACACATTACTATTATTGTTAAATTTATTTCATTCGATAAGTTCGAAATTCATTTTGTGTGGACTTTTATAATTTTCGATTTAGCCTGCAAGACGTTGGGTAATTTTGTTGCGAATCTTGCTTTATTTGTATACTTTACTAATGGTTTATTTCTTAATTAACACTATCTTATTCTATTTTCTTATTTTTATATCGAATGAAAACGCATTTTAAATAGTGCATATAGTTTTAATTTGGACATGCTGATGATGTTACTAACTGTACAGTGAATTGAATACTGGCTAGAATAATCATAAAATAATAACTTTTAAAGTGCACTTTCAAAATACAAATACCCTTCAAAAGTGAAGGTGCACCTTCAAACTGAAGATGCACTTTAAAAATACAGGTGCACTTTTATAGTACGGTTAAACTCAGTGCTTAAAGTGTGCCTGGACCGTCATGGACGGCGTCCAGGCACTTATTTTAACGGATGGACGCGGTCCTGCCACTTATTTATCCAGCAGAGCCTGGACGCCGTCCATGAGCGTCCATGCAACAGTGCAATTCCTCAGCGTACTTTATTATCAGCAGCATTTAAATATCTACTATTCTAGAAAATCTTATTTTCATTAGACCTACTTATTCACTTAAATAACCCATGTATATAATGGATGTCTATAATTCGTGTTATACATTCTAGTTACCATTTCATAAAATTAATTTTCGTCTTATGTGCTTCTGACATCTGCTGCATTTAATGATTGATTAATTTCCAGATGTAAAAACAGAAAGTTGTTCAACTGGTTTGAGGACATTTTCGACGAGCTGATCAGTCCTAGTAAGTTAGTAAACTAATTAAGTTGCACTACATGACATAGCGCGTAAATAATTGAGCTGAATTTCTTCAATTACAAGTTGCAACTGCTAGTGCATGATGTCGGGTTGATCATCAACAAAAATTTGAGAAGACCAGTTGCCCCACCCCCACCAAGGCAGACTTGGAAAAGACCTTCATTACCGATCAAAAAGATTTATGATTTATATAGCGTCCCTACTTCTTCCATTGCGAATTCGTGCATCCCATCGCATCCATCGTAACCGGAAGTGACCTTGACTATGACCGGAAGTCGTGTCTTGTATGTCTCAGCGACGGTTTTTGGACTATATTCGGATGACCAGAGAAACTGAGCGACAAACGAAGTCTGTTCGTTGTAATCTTGCCATCCAGCCATCTCTCTTCCAGGCTGGAGTCCTTCCGATGGATAAGCTGGAAAACATGGAAAACATGGAAAATGGAAATGAATCAATAGCGTCTACCCCTCCTTCTTTATCCCGGCCTCGGACTTGCAATGTGAGAGAGCGAACAGTGAGCGAATTTAAGATATAATTAGTATCGGTTTCAGTTTAGCGACGCTGTGCGATAACAAGGATTATTGTTGTACAGCAAAGCAATCCATAACATTGCAATAAATTGATTGATTATGCCAACGAATAAATCAAGCGATCAGATCAAGTAAATCACTAATTTAATAGATCAATTAAATAGGTTTATCAATCAATAAATCAGCCAGGAATCAATCAATTAATAAGTCAATCAAGCGATTGAACATTTAATCAACCAATCAATCGACCCGTCAATCAAACCTCCAATCAATGAGTTAGTAAGTCAATTAATAAAGTCACCCAATCAACCAAAGAGTGAGGGAGAGAGCGAGCGATTGAAAGAGTGATTGAATAATTGAGTGTCAGCCTTTGGTCCCCAACTGTATGTAGAGATGAACTGTGGCTTTCTGCCGCCCGAGCGCCTGCCTAACGCTAACGGACAGTGTCGACTCCAGCTTGGTGACACGCCTGGAGTCGCCCGAGTCACTTCGCTGTCAAATCTCAATGCCAAATGGTTACTCTCTATATCTACCAGGATGTTCGCTCTCACCAGTAAAGATTAAAGATGGGCCTCTTCTCCAAGATAGGTAACACTGTTTGAATTAGTCACGAGGTCTGACTGCCTATTCCGCGGTCGCCGGATGGGAAACGTTCTGAGGATGGCCGTACTCAAAACAGGGTTCATAATCATACCGGCAGGAGTCTTCCTCGCCTTGCATACCTTCCAAGCTACTAGCCTCGTTTTCCTCTACCTGATGTCGTACCGTTCAACATCTTGTGACTCTGAAACTATCGCCAAATAGGGACACCAAACGTTCTCTTAAGTTACGAGGTTCAGACATATTTGAAACAAGTCCATAAGCCATTTCGGCCTATACAATTATCGGTAGCTAAATTCAACGTATTGTACTCCTAGACATTACTGTTCTCAACTCTTTAAACTCAGTCGTCCTAGACACTACAAGTCGCACAGCTCTTAGTCATGTCATCTCCGACACTTATCTATCACGCCTTCTGCTCAACACGTATCTCTCTCGGTCTATTTCCGTATATGGCATAAACGGCCGCACAAGTATATTTGGTCATGCACAATTGACGGACTAAGTTCCCGTCCTCTGAGTTAGCAGCTACCTACCAACACTGATATATTCTGCTTCGATAAAAATGACACTGGCATGGTATTCACGGACACTGATAGTGAAGGTCTTCTGTCTATAACCTTCGCTATCTGCACACAGATCTTCGATCCGACCTAAGCACGATGGGGCCCGACCTCGCACTTTAGTCAGTTCTCAGAACTGTGGGTGATGACAAACAACCATGTATTCACCTGGGTACCCGATTACCCAAACGAACTCGTATCGATCACTTCGATCAGACACGCAAGTAGATACAGTTCGGGAAAATGAGAGGAGTATCTATGACCAACGTAGGTAGCCAACAGTAATATTTACGCATCGATCAATTCTTCGTCTTACTGGTCTACTTGTTATCTCTAACCTGGGTTTTCGACTGCCCAAACTTTCACGTGCTTCTTGGTCAATTTCCGTGTGCGGCATACCGGCCTCACACGCATAAGGTATTATGCACACGATTGACCGTCCTCTGCGTTGGTAATTGTCCGCCGACACCGTAATATATTCTGATACTCGGGAAACCGGGAGGAGTAACTATGACCAACGTAGGTAACAAACAAGAGTACCTATCGAACGACCATAAAGCCATCAAGAAGAGTTACTTGACTTGTAACCTGAAGGTATCAATCGGCACCAGTGTTTTCTCTTGTTTGTAACGTGCTCTTCTAACGTGTTCACCCTCCACGTGTAATTCCAGCGGGTCTTTCGGGAATTTCCCCGATATTTCTATCGAACGTATCCAATGGGGAACTTTCTCGGTTAGTACGGCTGCTACTGCGGGAATCTACTCGGCTTGTATCTCTTGCGGCCACTCGAATTTTCATGTCTCCGACAACTTGCGGAAACTGGCAGGAGTAGCTATGACCGAACTAGGTAGCCAACAAGTAGATTTCTCGGCCTGCTTGCATCTGTCATATACTTTAATATCCGATCACTCAGACTCTCACATGTCTGTAACATCCTTGGACTGCACTTATTCCTCTCATCGTAGGATCATCTAGATACTCGTCACCTAAAGCTCTGACCAACGGTAATGCACCAACTCTCGCAAACTTCGTTTCTGAGTCCTCAGACTCGATTCTCTCACAGGCACCTGAGGTAAGTGTCACCACGTTACCTCTATGTTTCACACAGACCTGTATTATTATAATCACTTTCTCTGAAGCAATTGTGCTCTATCTCTTATACACTGGAAACGAACCACTGGCTGATCTTTCGAGGAAGTCCTCGAAAAGAGATTATGTAGTTAGATCTACAAGAAGAAATTAGTAGACGCCTCGCGGGGAAACCGCGAGCCAAGATATTGCAACTAGACACACAAGTGAATAGATTTCTGGAAAACGAGAAGTGTTAAGATCAGCGAAAAGCAGCACCGGCCTGACCGCGAGAGCGGCTGTCACTAGAGGTAGCATTATTATGGCAACACGATCTCTGGAGCGTTACGAGCACCACTCTACGTATGAAGCAGTACGAACCACTGCTCCACATATATAGCGATGCACCGCATGTCAGGCTATTGTTCAAGCCAATTCATGCGTCTGCAAGCTATGCACTCAATTAAAAACCGCCGATCGGTCTTCCTTCCTATACGCAACACTGTAAAAAATAGACGTAAAATAACGCTATGGCGAACCGATTATTTAAATAAATAATTCATTCAAGCCTTGTGGCCTGTCCGCCACAGAACTATTTAGTGGAGTTAGGTTGACATTGGTCACGTTTCAGCGATCGCATCTATCACTTCGTCATGCATGGCTTGACATGTACATCAGACTGAGGAATAAATACATACATCGACAGACAAGGACATTCATCCGTCTGTCTGTCTGCCTGCCTGCCGGCCTCTGTGCCTGCCTTGTCTGCCTGTCTGTCTGTCTGTCTGCATGCGTGCCTGTCTGTCTATCTATATGTATGTCTGTCTCACAGACTGTCTGACTACCTCTGTCTATGTTTCTATTTATCCACCCATCGACCTTTGTGTCTGTACGAGTGTGTGTTTTCGTCTGTCTTGTCAATTCGTTTTAACTTCCGTGTTACTATCTGATTCATGGCAGGAAGTTTTCGAATCTATAGAAGAAGCCATTATTATATCTTACAACCCATGCACCTACAAAACATCATCATCATCGTCAATGTCGTCATCATCATCTTCATCATCGTCATCTTCATCTTCTTCTTTATTTTCTTCTCCACGCATCATCATCATCATCGTCAATGTCGTCATCTTCATCTTCTTCATCATCATAGTCATCAGTCTATTTGACTCTCATAACGATCTCGATACAACTACATCCGACGGATCGAGTTTTATAAACGAACCGCCCTAGTTTCGTTTACCATGTATTGAGGTCGTATTGTCATGGTAATTGAGGTCATGCCTCACAAGGTTTTTCACTTGAGCTTACCAGATCGGGAAATCGAAAATCCGGGAGGAACAGAACCAGACAGACAGACAGAAAGACAAAGAGACAGACAGACAGATAGAGTTATGCAGAGATACACAGAGAGAGACAGCCAAACAGACAGATAGGGAGAAACAAAGACATAGGCAGAGTGAGAGACACACAGCAACAATTATCAAATTTACTTAGTGCCAAAAAGAAAGCATCATCATTTCGAAACCAGAAACTAACCATGCATTTCGTACATTATCGAGAAGTAGAAAACAGAACAAATATCAAACTGAACTGATTCGATTTGATATTCTCAAATACATGTATTTTCGAACATTTTTATGTGGATAAACAGTTAAATAGTCATATTACTGGTACCTGGTACTAGTAACTAGAAGATGATTATTGTTGTTATGACAGCGATGATAATGAAAATGTGATGATAACAATAATGGTGTGATGATGATGCTGATGATGATGCTGATGATGATGATGATGATGATGATGATGATGATGATGATGATGATGATGATGATGATGATGATGATGATGATGATGATGATGATGATGATGATGATGATGATGATGATGATGATGATGATGATGATGATGATGATGATGATGATGATGATGATGATGATGATGATGATGATGATGATGATGATGATGATGATGATGATGATGATGTCGGAATATTTTGCATGGCACAATACGAACCTTTTTTCCAACTGTCTGATCTCCTATAAGAAATTTTCGAATCCTTTCAAGTGATTAGCTGCACATAACCTAACAAAGATCACCTCTTGACGTTGAGTGTCCTAGACTACCAATGGCCGCCCAACCAGCCTCGTAATATGCTAATAATGTTCAGGCCCATGCAATGTCACGAGAGAAGGAGGGAGGGAGAGAAACAGGGAGAGTGGTAGAGATACGGACAGACAGAGATGCGGAGAGTGACCCACCAACTACAGCCAGACCTTTCTGTTTTGCGCACTAGCCTTAGCCACCAAATGTGAACTATGTAAACGATTTCTAGATCGGGCTCTGAGGCGTAGCGACCCGCTCCAAAATCAGCGCTCGGTTGAGTTGTCAATGAGTATGTGAGTGAGTTGGTAATGAATGAATCAAAGACTGAAGACTGTGTCAATCACAATCAACCAATCAATGAATCCTTCATTTAACAAATTTTCCTCCAAGCATCTACTTATTTCACGCATATCAATAATGTACTCAATATAATCATACATACCTTCATCATCATCATCATCGTCGTCGTCATCATCGTCGTCGTCGTCATCCTCATCATCATCCTCCTCCAAGCATCTACTTACTTCAAGCCTATCAATAATGTACTCAATATAATCTTACATACCTTCATCATCATCATCATCATCGTCGTCGTCGTCGTCATCGTCGTCGTCGTCATCCTCATCATCATCATCATTATCATTTTTATTATCATTATCAACCATTTGGGCAGCGATTGGTAAGAATAAATGAAATAAATGACCTCAGTTGTTCAATATTTCAACCAAAAATCGTTTAAAAATCGATCACTTTGATAGCCATTGATATATATTATTATAATGTCTAATAATGCCAGGCAATCATCAGGGGCTCCTGTCTCCTCTTGCCCCCGCAATAGACGCCATCTGAAGCAACGTGATCACCATATCAGTACAACACGTTTGGTCGCGGTTATGCGTACTCATAAATTGAGCAGCAAAGAGGATGCTACCAGTTCAGTCGCTGAGTGGGTCACAAAGCGAACGACTGGTGGGAGGGCAGAGCGACCTATACGTCTCTAATGGCAATGCCTGGACTGCACGTATGCATGTATGTGTATGTGCGTATATATTTAAGCATGTGCATTTTTATGTATGTGTGTATTCAACACAAATTAACTTTGAAATCAATTATAAGCCTACACATCGAATGTAATAGAAATTACAAGGCACATGTACTTACATCTTAAATTACAGTGACCAAGCTTGATCCATAACAAATCACGTCTGACCGACTGATATAAGTTTATTTAACGACGCATCCATGACGAGGATGATATGCGTCAGGCTCTGATAATATATTATGCAGTCACAATACAATATGGCTAACATGAACTAAGTCTTTTTAGGCTAATTTGTACATGATTGTTCAGTGTTTATTTTCTGTCTTTTGTTTCTTCGTCTTTGGTTCGTTGGTCTTTATCTGTTGTGTTGTCTTTCGTAGTGCGGGTCTTGGAGGGATCTGAGAAGCAACAACAAGACAGTTGTTAGCGTGGATGTCTGGTTTGCCTTGCCCTCTTCATGGTCTCCATTTCTGTTGCCAGGATTGACGAGCCATTACTCATCAGGCAGTTTTTATGGCAACTATAGAGTGAACGAATCACGTAATCGGTTCGATGCTTATATAACGTAATCTTACAACATTTAAAAGGTGTTTAAAAACATGGCTCAAAATGTTAGACAGCGTTGCAACTTGCAAGATCTTATTTTCTGTGTGTCGTTCGCATGTTTTAACGTAAAATCGCGCAATTAGACCAATTAAATTGACAGGAAATTGTTTAGACAGTGATTGGCATTCATTTGAAGTAATGAGTCGTGTTAATTAAGAAGAGCGATTGGTAAAGAGAGGTTGATTAGTGATAGGTGAGTTATGAACAAGTTTTATTTAGAAGCAGAGACACGTTCAGCGGTTTCGAATTTCGAATTTACACTGCTGGATCGATAACTTAGTAGCAGCTGCGTACACAATCCCTTCCTTAAAGATAAACAGACAAGTCCGGCTAGGCAATAATTCTTGTATGTTTGCCTCTGAAATAACTGCTGTTAAAGAAGTTTTATTATGGATATCGGAGAATGAAAACCAAGATAATAAAAACTTTGTTGTCTTTTCTGACTGTTTGAGTGCTCTTACTTCTATTAGATCAGTCATATTGCAGGAAACATTGGTAACACTTACTCAAATTAAGATGAGTAAAAAATGTGAATATGGATTCCTACTATTTCCTAGTCATGTTAATACTTTAGGTAATTAAAGAGCTGATGCTTTAGCAAAATAATCTCTTAAAAGTTTGCTCTTCGTGTTTTAATTGCCCATGGTTTCCAGGGTCAACGACTGTTTGATATCACCCTGGCATGACTAATCTACGCCTCCCCCGTTTGGTGGATATTCGCTAATGTAGAAGAGCGAAATGGCCTTCCTGTTAACTTTCCTTCCTTTGAACGGAGCACTGCTCAAAAGCTGACTTTGATCTCTTCTATTCAGCCCCGTTGAATCCATGTCACATCCTTCATGACCCGCTCACTCCCCGTAAGATTGCCCCTTACAACATGCGACCCAGGCCACATGACCTCATCCCACTTAGAATTGATGCCTTTGAAAAGAGATCTTTTATCATGCGAATGCTATTTGACTTTGTTTAAAATTGTAAGCTATTATGATTTGTTGGTTTACTGGTAGTCTAATATAGAGTTTTCGTACTTACTTACTTAAATTATACTACATACATGAATTTGGTATTTTTTTAGCTACACATTAAACAGATTTATCCTGATTTCTTTGCATATGAGACTAAACGATACTGATTTGTTAGAATCTTATTGATGAACCATTTGGTCTGTTTGTAGCTAC
The DNA here is from genome assembly GCA_959347315.1 of Bimastos eiseni. NCBI lineage: Eukaryota > Metazoa > Annelida > Clitellata > Crassiclitellata > Lumbricidae > Bimastos > Bimastos eiseni. The sequence goes on along the minus strand of OY365813.1, from coordinate 25,118,639 downwards.
TGTTAGACTGTTAGTGCTTTGATGGCTAGAGTTGGTATATTTGTCAAGAGTACTTTCAATATGTGACTGTTTCTATGACCATGTTTAAAATTGATGATATTGTTTATACCTTTTGTAAGCTACTGTGCGTTTGCTGGTAGTCTAATAATGAATATTCTTACTTGCTTACTTACTTGCTTGCTTTCTTGCTTGCTCTATCACTGGCTCACTCATTCACTCACTTACTTATTACTTACTTATTTATCTGAACAAGGGAGAATACTGTACTGACTATTTGAAAATCAAAGAGCAGAGGCCGGGTCAAGGCCATTGTTTGAGATGAATAAATTTGACCAGGATAGTCCAGGTCCCCAATCTGAGGGTGGACCAAATCGCTTTACCTTAACCACCCAGCTGTCTCCCTCTCCTCTCGCTCCTCCCTCACTTTCTCCCTTTATTCGAGTCTTGTGTATTTGGCAAATGACCATACTATGTGTTAACATCCTGCTCTATTTTAACTTAACAAATGTTTACTGTATTACACATTGGAATTTGACAACACAGAAATCGGTTGTAAACATTAGAGCCCGGATAAAACTATCACACTACATGGTGGTTATATTTAGACGAGAGGGTAAACTTAGACGAGAGTGATGGGCCTATTATATCATTAAGGGATTTAGTTTTCGGGAAAGGGATTGTCTCAATTTGGAAAGAAAGAGATTTTCGTATTTTAATAATACGGGTACGAATAACACGATTTTAAGTTCTGTCTGTTTTAAATGTGTAAACTGCTAGATATCAAGTGATAGTTACATAGGAACCTTGACACGATGTTGGTATCACTCAGTGCATCTGTTTGTCTCTCTCGCTCTCTGTCTGTCTATGTCTCTGTCTGTTTCAATCTATCTCTCAATGCTTTTTTTGTCTCTCTCTCGCTATCTGTCTGTCTCTATATGTCTAGATATATCTCTCAATGACGTGAGAGTTAATATTTTAAGTCCTTCCGGATCTTCTCTATTCGTCTGACGTTGAATCATCACTCGTCTGGGAACCATAGACATCAGCACAATGTGATCACGATTTAACACACACACAAACGGAACTCGCTAATATGCATGTATGTGTATGTATGTATGTACGTGTGTGTGTGTGTGTGTGTGTGTGTGTGTGTGTGTGTGTGTGTGTGTGTGTGTGTGTGTGTGTGTGTGTGTGTGTGTGTGTGTGACAATGGCTAAAAACTATTTGAAAGGATAAACCATTTAGAACACACTAATTAAGTAAAACAAGACCAACACGAGTTGAATAGTAAAAAAATAATAGAATAGAATGTATTAGAAGAGAATAGAACATGTCAGAATAGGATGTATTAAAATAGAACATTTAAGAAATGAACCTATTAGAATAGAAAATATTACAATAGAATATATTAGAATAGATCGTGTTATAATGGAACATCATCAGAATAGCCATATAATATTAGGATATATAAGAATAGAATATATTAGGATCGTACAGCAGAACAGAACAAACAGAAAAGAGCAGAACAAAATATACCACATGACATAAAATAAATCCATTGCAATAATTATCTGAGTGCAATACGAAGTAAATCATGTCACATGGCTACTCAAGCCATCTAGCGAACGAATGGAAACTATACTACAACGGGCTAGTTCTCGTTTAGTCGCCAGTTGGCGACACTCGCTGTCTATCAGCCTCGACGTCTCTTTCACTTGCTGGATGTTATAGCTTAAGAGCGCTCCATTTCATCCAACCTCTGCTTGTCTGTCTGTCTGTCTGTTTCGCTCTCTGTTTGTCTCTCTATCTGCTTCAATATCACTACATCTTTCTCGCTCCGTTTTTCTTCCTTTGCCTCCATGACTCCGCCTATGTCTGTCTATCTCTCTCTCTCCCGGTGCCTATCTAGCCATCCCAATCTCCCTCCCTCCCTCCCTCTCTCCCTTCCCTCCACTCTTCTCCAGCCCAGGCACTTCGTAGGCCATAGCCACACAAGCGCATGGCTCCGTCATAGCCCCACCCACACCCTTGGCCCTTCAGCCTTCTCAGGCACCGCGAGCCTGCGCATCTCGACCCGGCTCCCATCCACCCACACACCCACCCATCCACCCACACACCCTCCCTCCTGCCGACAAACGAAGGCCGATAAGTTCTGCTCCTAAGACAGCGCGGAGTCAGACAAGAAAAGTAACAGTCGCACATTCGAAAAGAAAAACGATTCCAAAAGTCGTCGCTTCAAATCCTCTCCAACTTGGAAAAGGAATATCTCTCCGTCCCACCGTTGGAGTTGTTCCCTTTCCAGGTCTATCCTCCGCTGCATCCGATCTGAAAAGGTCCCCTGCGATCCAAGATGTCTTCCTTCCGCGGAGTTAGGCAGAGTAAGTTCCGTCATGTGTTCGGACAGGCGCTGAAGAGGGACCAATGCTACGACAACATCCGAATCACGAAGAGCAGCTGGGACTCTACGTTCTGCGCAGTTAACCCTAAGTATGTGGCCATTATCACAGAAGCAGCGGGAGGAGGGGCATTCCTAGTTCTACCGCTCGATAAGGTCAGTCTCTCTCTGGCTCTGTCTATGTGCTGCTCCATGTCTGACTCAGTTTGTCTCTGTCTCTCGCTCTGTCTCTGTCTATGTATGTCTCCGCTTCTCTCCTTTTGTCTCTGTCGTCTCTGTTTGTCTTTGTCTCTTTGTCTGTCCCTGTGGTTGTCTATGTATGTCTCTGTCTGTCGGTCTGTGTGTATGAATGCGCCTGACTGTGTCTGTCTATGTATCCCTATTTGTCTCTATCTCTGCATGTATGTTTGTCTGTCTGTTTGTCTTGCGCTCCCTCTGTATTTCTCTTTATCTGTCAGTCTCTGTGTTTCTGTCTGTCTCTCTATGTGTTTCTTTGTAATAATCATTGAATGAATATATATATATATGTTTTAATTGTTGAATGGATACATAATATAAAACGCATATATATAATTGTTTCTCTCTCAAAGTCCTTCCAGGAAAATTATCTGACCTCTCCAACTCATTGATTCCATCATTATTCAGTCAGTGAGTCAGTCAGCCAGCTGGTCAGCCAGTCAATCAGTCAATCAGTTAGTCAGTCAGCCAGCCAGTCAATCAATCAATCAGTCAGTCAGCCACTCAGCCTGTCAGCTAGTCATCCAGCCAGTCAGTCAAGATTTTTCCAGATAAGCAATGAATCAGCAAAGCAAACTGCGAGGAGATTCTTAGATATATGTAGGGTATACGTAGCATGAAATGGCAGTTCGTAGAGGATTATTACTGGTTAGAGAAGCGTTCAGCAATTGTAGTGCCATTGTGGTCAGTATATAATGGTGTTCGGTTAACTCGTTATAAAGGTGTTTAAGGTGAACATTTTCATTATTCGGTGAATTGCGACATTTTGTGCGTGTTCGTTGGGAGCTTCTTTGCCTGATAACAGAGAATTAATAGGTAAAATATAAGTGAATTAGTTTATGTTGGGTTATTAATTAGCTAAGATGATTAACCTTACCTCGTTTTGCCCTCTTTTCCCGAGGTCCGATAATGAAAATTTTTTAATGATGTTGTTTACTTTTGAAAAAGGTGTCTATGAGCTTCAACATCAAAAAGTCTAAGTTAGGTAATTACTGACGCATTGTTATAGAATAGCAATGAATATGAATTACGATACCATCATTTTGTGAGAGATTTAGACTGGCACCACCCGAAATTGTCAGTCGCTTATGTTCTATTTGGTTTATAAATATCGCCTATGGCATTCGACACCCGTTATTGGCCCATCGCAGACATAATTTATACAAGAGATATTCACATAAGAGCAACATGATCTCTTTTGTTTTGCGTTGCTATTCTATAACAATGCTTCATTAATTACCTAACATAAGCTGTGAGCAATTAACTCCTCCAGTGCCAGTCACGAGCATGGATAAAAGAGGAAGGCGACGCTAATGATTTGTGTTATCACACAGTGTCGTTAAACTGACACCACCATAATGAGCAATCGATTAATATTTCAAATAACACAATATAGAAACGAGGAAGCGTTGGAAGAGGCCTAGGAGGAAGGAGACGAAAATGTAGAGGATTGATTGCAAACCGGACGATCAGCAATGGAGATGGAAGAGTAGACCTAGGAAAAGTGGAAAAGGACAACGAGGAATGAGGAGGAAGTTAAAGGGGAGATGAAAGAGGATAAAGAGGATTTATTGAACTGTCTCTTAGATCTATTCACCTACGGATGAAAATCAGGATGGAGACTAAGTGTTTACAAAACAGTCACGCTAACGGATTTTCTTATGTTGTAAGTTAGTATTCTTTATTACCGTCTGCAGACGCACAACGGGAAACACACCTCTATTAAGTTTTGACGAGCCTTTATAACTAAAGTTCCGGGCACTAACATACAACTGCATGCAAAACTGTACAAAAGAATACAACCAAAAGAAAATCTAATGCAAAAAGTAATTAAAAGAAAGTTAGGTTTGTTTGGCCATATATGCAGAGTGAGCGATGATAGAAAAATCAAAACATTGTTGTTCGGAAGAATGGAAGGAAAGCATAAAAAAGGACATCCTCGCAAAGAATGGCTAGACGATATAAGGGAATGGGGAAATAAGCAGATTCAAGAACTGACACATATTGCACAGGACAAACAACAGTGGAGAGTCCCTAAGAAGTGGACATCGGACATCTACGGGCGTTGTGCCCAGGATTAATGCTGCTGCTGCTGCTGCTGCTGCTGCTGATGATGATGATGATGATGATGATGACAAATTAATGTTGTGTCAAATCTGAAAATAGCCACAATTATTGGTCACCCATGTTCGCACTCTGACAGTGCCAGTCCCAAACCAGGATAAAGAAGGAGGGCGATGCCGATGATCTTTGTTATCGCACAGTGTCGGTAAACTGAAACAATTACTATTACAATTATTACTGTTACTATTAGCGCTACCGTCATGATGATCATTGGGGAAAAAGTCGCTGACCTGTCCATGATACCAACGTCAATCAGTCAGCCTCTCTCTCTCTCTCTCTCTCTCTCTCTCTCTCTCTCTCTCTCTCTCTCTCTCTCTCTCTCTCTCTCTCTCTCTCTCTTGATCTGCCTCTCTGATTGCCTGTCTGACTGTCTGTCTGTCTGCCTGTCTGTCTCTCTTGTTCTCCCTCAGTCTGATTTTGCCTCTCTCTGCCTACCTGCCTACCTGCCTGCCTGTCTGTCTGTCTGTCTGTCTGTCTGTCTATCTGTCTGTCTGTCTCTCTCTCTCTCAGCTTCTGTACCAACTGCCTTGATGATGCTACTCAATGCAAGCCCTGCCTATAGCCTCCCAGCTACAGCTTGCCTCTGCGCTTCCTAGGCCACAGCCTCCGCTGCCTTCCTTTGCTCCGCCTCTGCCGCCTTGCCTCCATATTTGGCCTTGCAATGCTCTTATTAGGCCAGGCAAGAGAGTCACGTGGGTGTGTGTTATGTGCCGCCTGTCGACCATTCTCTTAACTGTGTTTCAATGAGGCCTATAAGGCAGATTGAAAAGGAAGGCTTAATCACCCATACATAGACAGACAGACAGACAGATAGACAGACACACCGAAACATCTTGATGAAGTCATGACCGATCTCGACTAGTATGACCTGGGAATGCAGCAGAACATTGAGACAGACAGACAGGCAGTCACAATTGGACTGTGGCAGAAAATTAATTTTTCTTAGCCTCGTTTCTGGAAGGGCTGTCGAGTTCAGATTAGACCAGATTATGTGGAAATGATTAAATTTTGGGTGTTTGTGCAAAAGATTGATGAGGATTGGACTTCTAATTGCACTTATAGGCGAACTGAAACTTTAAGTGAGGTGTGTAAGGAAAGAGAATAGGTCGGCTATTGAATCTATTGTCAGATTTAGTACAGTAATATACGTCATGTCCTAATAACTCAAGTCTGTGACGGTGTGTGTTCTTCTGTCTTTGTATCTATACTATCTAAAGACAGACAGACAGACAAATCTTTACTACGAAACAAAGTCGTTAAGCTTTGTTAAGTTTGTGTTTGTTTGACTCTGTGATCATATTGACTTTAATATCATGCATGAATGTAGATTAGTGCAGGAGGTGCCTCTGAGTAGAATAGGCATTAGCCATAAAATGAATGAAACTATCTGTTGATATCTGAACCTTTTTCAAAGGCTTTTCCTTTCATTAAAAGTCTTTAATTAGTCTCCTCCGCTGCAAGAACTCAGGCAGTGTCAGTCCCAAGCCTGAATGAAGAAGGAGGGCGACGCTAATGATCTTTGTTATCACACAGTGTCGTTAAACTGCAACTACCTACCTACCTTGGAATAATATTGATACAATGTCTTATAGATTGGTAGGATAGATCGTGATGCTCCTATCGTCGGAGGTCATAAGGCGGCCGTCCTTGACCTTCAGTGGTGTCCACACAACGATGACGTCATCGCCAGTGCCTCCGAGGATTGCACGGTCAAGGTCTGGCAGATCCCAGACGGAGGCCTTCGTAACAACCTTGAGGATTCAGTCGTCGACCTAGTAGCACATCAGAGAAGGGTTGGACTCGTCGTCTGGCACCCCACCGCTCAGAACATTCTGCTCACTGCAGGTACTTCGGCTACCACTTCCGGTCCTAGATCTGCTCACTTCCGGTGAGGGGGGTTCTTCTTTCGCTTTATTTAATTTCGCTAAATGCGCTTTATAGATTCTCAAACGCAATACAATACGATTCAGAGTTTCATCAACGATTTCTTTTGGTCAGATGAATGAACTAATTGTATTTCAATCACAGAGTCAATCACGAAATTGATTGACTCTGTGATTGAAATACAATTAGTTTATAGATTCCTCAGTTTGTATGTCTGTCTATTTGTCACCCTCTCTGTGTGCCTCAATCTATACATATCTGTCTACATCTGTGTCTTTCTGCATCTGTGTCTGTCACTCTCTGTCTGTCTGTTTGTCTGTCTGTCAGACTCTCAATCAATAAGCTAATCACTATTCAAACGTTCAACAAATAAATCAAGCAGTCAGTCAGTCAATCCGTTATTCAATCAATGAGTCAGTTGACCAATCAGTCAATTAATAAGTCATTCAATCAATCAATCAATAAATTAATCAACCTGTAAGTCAATCAGTGATTCAATATATCAGTCAGTCAGTAAGTCAATAAATCAGTCAATCAATCATTTAGTTAATCGGTTATTTCGTTCCAGGTTCGGACAACAAGATCTTCATTTGGAACGTTGGAACCGGAGAGACAATCACAGAGGTTGACTTCCCAGATATTCCACTGAGCGCCGCCTGGAATTGGGACGGCAGCCGATTCGTCACCGCTTGCAAGGACAGGAAGATACGCATCGTTGATCCACGCAGCGGAAAGATTGTCAGAGTACGTAGGTAGTGAGAGAGGGAGGGAGGAGGACAGTCAGGCAGACGAACAGACGGACAAACATGGGGATATTCTTACTTTCTTGTATTCTTACTCTTTCATAATGACTATGCTTTTAAAGAACAAAAGGCGATATCCGTGCACACCTCTTTTAAGCTTGAATGAATCTCATAACTATTATTCTCCGTACATAACTAATTATGTAAGTGCTGTAATACGCCAAGCAAATTTCTGTCGACTACAACGGCTTTTGTTGTCAAAAGCGGTCGTTAAACTCCCGGATCCATCCATAGATAGGCAACTCCTCCTTCACTGCATGCAGTCCAGTTCCAGTCCCAATCCTGGATAAGGAAGGAGGGCGATGCTAATGATCCTTGTTATCACACAGTGTCGTTAAACTGCAACTAACCATAACTAGATAGATGGAGGTTGATTAAGTTAACTGATTAATTGAGATATATTAATTGAGATTAATTAATTAATTGAGATTAATTGATTAATTTCGCCATTGGCAGATCCTAGCAGTGCCAGTTCAAAGCATGGAGACAGCGTGGTTAAGCTGCAACTACCACTACCACGAAGACTGGGAAAGAGAGAGTACACATACATAGGCACACCTTTTATTTATGTGTTGGGCACTTTATAGCAAAAACATGCAAATGTTGAATATGCTAAGCAAATTTCTGTCGACGGCAACGGACTCTGTTGTCATAAGATGTCGTTAAACTCTCGATCCATCCATTCAAATCAGGCAAGGCACGTTTGAGGTAAGTATCCCTTTATTACTATTAATTACTTCATTTCTTTATACTATGCATCTCCGTTTTTCCGTCATATTATTTCATTTGTTTTAAAAAGCATCCTTTTGGTTGTACGTTTCCGAGAGCTTGATGTCTTGTTGCATCTGTTTAGCTGTGTTCTTGGTTTCGTGTGTTAGGAGGGTTATACCCATGATGGTACAAAGCCAACGCAAGTTGTCTATCTGAAGAATGGGTCACTCTTTACAACTGGGTTCTCTAGGATGAGTGAAAGACAATACGCCCTCTGGGATGGGGTTAGTATCAACTGCTCTCTGTCTCTGTTTTTCTGTGTTTGTCTCTCTCTATCTCTCTTTTTGTCTCACTCTTTCTGTCTCTGTCTTTGTCTCTGTCTGTCTGTCTGTCTGTCTGTCTGTCTGTCTGTCTGTCTGTCTGTCTGTCTGTCTGTCTGTCTGTCTGTCTGTCTGTCTGTCTGTCTGTCTGTCTGTCTGTCTGTCTCTCTCTCAATTGTCTAAATCATTCAGAAATTGATCATTTGATTGATTGACTAATCCATTCAATAATTTTTTCATTCATTCATTTATTAATTAACTCATTCGCTCCTTCGTTCGTTCATACCATCCTTCTTTCTCGTCCATCTATGCTCACAAATCAGATGCGCTATATTTAGATAGTAAACCACACAACAAACGACACAATGGAATGAAATGATCTTATATTTAAACACCTCTTTAAAAGTTCTTCTAGTTGCTATAAGCCAATCTTCTGAGGCAGATTATATTTACAATTATGTAACATTTAAATCTTCTGACTAATTTAGATTTAGACACGTGTTCTAAACGCGCGTCAGTACGTATATAATTAATGTCTTTAATACAAAAATGTAAGTGTTTCACAAATACAAATGATAATAATAATACTATTAATAATAATAATATTGGAAACTTTCTCCAGCATCTGAACAACATCGTTATGCAAGAGATTGACACAAGCAACGGAGTTATCTTTCCATTCTACGATGCAGATACCAACATGATCTACCTTTGCGGAAAAGTAAGTGAAAAAGGAGAAAAGAAATATTAATACATTCACTCGGCAATCTATTTAAATAGCACGTTATTAAAAATTAAATTAATTGTGGCTATATGGAATAATTGGTTCATTCACTAATCCATTCATATATTTATCTCTCCATAAAACCAATCACCCACCAATTCAACTATCCATCCATCCATCTTGCAAACTATCTGCCCATCTCTCATTCAGGCTGTTTGTTTTAATCTCTCTCTCTCTCTCTATATATATATATATGATTTCTTAATTTCTTAATTGGTTATTTAATTGATGAGTCGTCTGTTCCTAGGGAGACAGCGCTATACGTTACTTCGAAATAACTGATGAATCTCCCTTCATTCATTATTTAAACACTTATCAATCGTCCGATCCACAAAGAGGAATTGGATGGATGCCAAAGAGAGGAGTCAATGTCAACCAGTGCGAGATAGCTAGGTCAGCATGGCTACCTGAATATCATTCTCTCTCCATCTCTATTTCTCTCCCTCCCTCTTTGTAGTGTTCTCCCTCTCTTTCCCTCTCTCCATTTCTCTGTCTGTCTGTCTGTCTCATTCTCTGTCTCTCTCTCCCTCTCTCTCTCTGTCTCAGTCTCTGTCTGTTTGTCTGTCTGTCTGTCTGTCTGTCTGTCTCTCTTTCTCTTATTCCATCTCCCTCTCTCTTGCTCTCCCTGTCTCTTTCTCTTTCTCTGTCTGCCCCTTTCTCTCTCTCTCTTTCTCCTTCTCTCCCTCTCTGTCTCTGATTCTCTTTATTTATCTCTCTCTTATCTCCCTTTCTCTTTGTCTCTCTATCTCTTTCTTCCCCACCCTCTTGCTCTATTATCCGTTTGTATGTCTGTCTATTTGTCACCCTCTCTGTGTGCCTCAATCTATACAAATCTGTTTACATCTGTGTCTTTCTGCATCTGTGTCTGTCACTCTCTCTGTGTGTCTGTCTATCTGTGTGTCTGTCTGTCCAATGATTAAAATGAAATTAGAAGCTGTTTTATTTGAACTCCCAGTTATTCATTGTTTGTGTTTTTACTTCAACAGGTTCTATAAACTTCACACAAAAGGTTTATGCGAAATCATACCAATGACGGTCCCAAGAAAGGTTTGTTACCTTTAGATAGACAGACAGACGGACAAAATTCCTTTACGACAATATTGCACAGACTACTATTAGGCACCTCTGTTAAGTTTCGAATTTGGTCTATAAGTGTCAGCCATAAGATATAAACAAAATAATAGCACACCTCTGTCAAGTGTAGCATTGGTTATATAAATAGTGGCTATAATTCTGCTGTAAGTGCTGTATTATGAAAAAATGCTGTAAGTGCTGTAATTTCCGTCGACTGCAACGGCCATTGCTCTCAAAAGCGGTCGTTAAACTCCCGGATCCATCCATCCAGCTATTTATTGCATTTCGCTAACAATACTGAAAAAATTATTGCAAGAGTAATACCAATATTTCCTAATTAAAAGTATCGCGATATCAATACCAATACTTTTTCTGAAAATTATACCAATACCAATACCTTTTCTGAAAAGTATACCAATACTTTTACCAATACTTTTCAAACTGTTTGCTTAATTTGATCTTAGCATGAATTATAAATCATGCACCGATAATCATAGAAAAAAATTTCATAAATAATTTGGCTAATCACAAGGAATCTAGATAAGAGGATATTTTCGTGTACACATTTTTATCCTTAAACACAGATGTTACCCCAATCTAAATTTTGCATCTATTTGAAAATATGGAGCTTTAAACATCCAACGGCAATTTTTTATTTTATTCGTAAATCTGGCTTCATGGCTAAAGGTTGATGAATTAACTTGTTATTTAAACTTATTTTAAGAGGATTTACAACTTCTGTCTTCCGAAACTGTTGACACGAAGGAACATAGGGTCTTTCCAGTCCTGTGCATAAGCCTAATGGTCCTTGGACCAATCACAATGTCTTTGATTTAGCCTAATTAATTAGGCAAGCCACTTCTACAAGTGAAGGCAAAAAGACAGAGGCCTACTTCGATCATTTCTCTATTTATAAATTATTCCATCTGTTCGCAACAAGGTCTATATGGCCGAAAGAGGCTATATATAATGTCTACACAGCCCTAAACTTCAAAGCGCAACGATTGACTTCTCATATTTCTTGAGAAACCACATAAATTTCAGTGAGAAATAGCATTGGTATCAAGTATCTCTGACAGGCTTAAAAAAGTATCACGATGCACATGCGATACCAGCAAAATAAAACTATCGCGATACTCGCTGTGAAACTGACAAAAGTATCGGCAATACCAAAGTATCACGACACTTTATCGTAATATTAACAGCCATGCACTTGAAAACAATAGTACACCTCTTTCTACTATTAAATTCGCATATAAGTTGGCCTGCTACCCCAATTTCTGTTGTTTATTCCAAATCTTGTCCCGTTCTAAGGAGGAGTGCAACACTAATGTTTTGTATTATGACACAGAATCGTTTGACATAAAGTTACCATTGTAATGTTTTTTCGACAGTTTATTGGTGGTATACATTGTATGTATGTATTAGACTATTTATATAGAACCTCATAGAACCTCTCGTACATTGTAGATACATTGTAGATGATAAATCATTTAGTATTCGACCTTTTCTTTTCTTCAACGGTTTAACAACAGGTTTCTTGCTCGTGACTAATAACTTAATTGTGAGTCTTAATTTTGATTGTAGTCAGAGCTTTTCCAGGATGATCTTTATCCAGATACAGTGGGAGATATTCCAGCCTTAACGGCCGAGGAGTGGATGGATGGACGGAATGCCCCTCCCATTCTGGTGAGTTGGTCATTTTCTGGTCAATTGGTCATCTCATGGTCAAGCACTGACCGTGTCCAAGAAATGTTGTCAAAGAATGTTAGGTCAAGGTTGTTCTAGGAAGAAGATGGTTCTAATCTGTCACTCGTTTTATAAATGTGCTCTGAGCAAATTACATTTCAAGATTAAAATACAGTTTATATAGCAAGTGAAAGTTCCTTTAAACAGGTGTCCAAAAAAGGGACACAATTACCTTGGAACTGAGAATTGAACGTTGACCTAATTACTTATTGGTTTTGTGATCCATCTTATTCTGTAATTATTTTATTAGCAGAAAGCGGCGCTATAGCAGCTGGTTCTATTGATGAAATGGAGATTATTTGGCATTGGAGAATAGATTAGCAATGATGGAGTGCAGATTAATGACTACAGATTAAGCCTATTGGATTAAGAAATGCAGAACACAGAATATAGAGTAAGAATAACAGACGATTCATTACAGATCTTGAATTGTATTCAATGATTAGATTAGATGAATGTTATTTATTCTCTTCACTGTATTTTCCAAAAGATTACCATGAAAGAAGGTTACAAGTCGACGAAAAAAGCCGACCTTAGCAAAACGAGAAAGAACGTTCTCGCTTCTTCGAAACAGGTTAAGCGCCCGACCATGGCGTCATCATCGGGTGTTGAATCCACTTCTGCCGGAAATAACCAGACGTCACCGATGGAATCACAGGGAGGAGCCACTCTACCACCGGTTAGGATTCGCTATCCGTCTCTCCGTCTGTCTCTTTCTTTCTGTCTGTCTGTCTCTCTATCTCTCTCTGTCTCTGCTCCTATCTCTATCTCTCTCTGTGACTATCTGTCATTGTTTGTCTGTCTGTCTATGTGCATGTCTGTCTGTTTCTTTTGTCCCTGTAGCCATTTCTCTCCGTCTGTGTGTCTGTCTGTGTGTATGTATGTCTGTGTGTATGTCTGTCTGTCTGTCTCTCTCCCTGCTGTGATTTGATCCCATACAATAGAAAATAATAGCTAAATTATTATGCAATTATCCTAGCTAATTTGACGTCAATTGATTTCACCTTATATCGAAATGACCTTAACTGACCTAGTTGAAATGACCTCATTTGACCTAATTCTACAGATCAAATTGGCCATAATCTGACCTGGATGACCTGACCCTATTTTGACCTGACCGCATCTGACCTGCCCTTGATTAACCTTGCCTCAATAATACGACCCTTGCCTCAACATCTGACCTTGACCTATTTTACCTGCATTAACCCTGCTGACCTTTCAGGGAGTTGACATTCAGAGCATCCTAGACGATATCCGAAAGTTGAAGATCATCGTCAAAGGTCACGAACGAAGGATCAAATCATTGGAAGAGAAACTCGCCACATACGAACACGCGGACAACGACGCATACTCCTAGCCGTTCAATTCACTCATCTGTCAATCAACGATGACCTGTCAATCAACGCCCGTTGAGAACACATTTCAAAGTGAGTGCCAGTTTCACAATTTATACATTGTTCTCTGCGATTCACTAGACTATGTTACTTCAGAGTTGATTACAATAGATTTAATTACAATAGAATTGAAAACAAAATAGATTTGATAATAATAGATTGGATTACAATATAGGGTGACACAAAAGTTCGTTCACCATTTTCAAAATGTGTTTTCTCAAGAAGGGCTTCATATTTTTTCTGATATTTATCAGTGTATATACAATTAAAATGAAAGATATTGGTACTAATTTGAATTTGATCCGGTCTTTTATTGTCATTTCATGGCGACCTGATCATCCCTTTTGTACCCACTTCCATAATGCAGAATCGGGCTTTCTCGGTCGTGGAACATACCATCTGGAATGGACTTCCCACATAGAGCTCCGTCTCCTACCTACGAACTCCTCATCGTCATTTTACGCCTCTCTTAAAACTGTCCTTTTCAGCCGCTGTTAGGCCGGGAGCGCCTCTGAAGTATTTTTGATTGATTTTGATTGATTGATTGATTTATCGATTAACAAAAATAAGAGGACTCGTTCTCGGAAAAACTGCCATGCGATAGAGTTTGCTCTTTATAAAATCAATGTAAAACAAAATATTTGGCCAATTACATCAAAACACAACATTGTTGCCTAGGCCCTACTGACATAGGCTAATAGCGTATAGTATTTTCGTTCTGCTTCATGACAGCACCAACTCCATACAGCATACATGTAGACTGGATCAGTGACTGAAGTGTCCCGACTTCCATCGATCTCCACGCTCGCTGGGGTGGCGAGTGAGCTGTTCAACGCTCTTTGGCTCAGGATCTTTATAAATATATACGCTGAGGAACAAGTTCTCAATTGGAGAGATCCGGAGAATTTTGGTCGCCAATCTTTGGCTTAATTCGTGACGGGAGTTTGTAGTGAAGCCACTTAATTCGTCGTCACAGCTGATGTATGACACCATGCAACATCCCTCAGAAATAATCCCAGTTTCAAAAGTTCATTGTCAACAAATGACTTTCGTTGCATAACACTGCCATTGTCTCTCGAACGCTGGCTTCACGTATTGCTCGAGAATGTATTATGCAGTACTGCAAGTTCAGTCTGGTACCATATGGCACAAAGTGAAGGCTTGTGAGACCCATATTGGCCGTCATCCCACCCCACGCCATCACTGATGAATGAGATGTGGAGCAGACGGATCGTTCTCCTCGCATGAAACCCCAATTGTATCGTTTTGTGCGTTCAGTACATAAAACACATTGAACGGCGACTCATCGGTGAACAAAACATTAGACCAGTCATCCGCAATCCAGTGTCGATGCTCCTATCTTTACTCAATTAAGCGGCGTGAATAATCGTTACGTCATATCCAGGAACGAGCCGGATATGCCTCTCGCACGCCGCGGTGTTGACTGTCACGTCATTTAACCCACGTTCGACTTAACATTTTTAGGGTTATAATATATTTGAGTCCTGTATAGGCTTGAAAAATATCTAAGAGATCCGAATAATTTTGACCGAGATATTGACGTTTGAAAACAGTGAACGAACTTTTGTTTTACTTTGTAGACTGAGTTAAATAGATAGGATTACAATAGTTTTGATTACGTAACAAAAGGTTGAATTATGTAGAGCCACTATAACGATTCACCGACAGGTGGTCGCTTTAATAGAACACATAGACATTAATAATGGCGACTCCATTTTTACCTGACTACATCAAAATCAACAGTATTTTCATTAGGGATGAGATTGTCTAGTTGCTTCTTTCAATTGCCTACCTGTGTTACCTGTCGTCTGTTTGTTTGTCTACCTCTGTTTCTATCTGTTCATCTGTCTAGGTTTCGCTCTAAGTCACGTGGTCTGACGTCAGTAAACGCGACCAATCAGCACTCGCCACATCATACCACAATCACGTTTCTATAGCAACCGGCTGCGAGCAGCTGTTAATGTGTTAAACTCTCTTCGATGTTTTGTCAGCTGTTGATTTGCTCTCCACAGCTGCTCTGCTCTTTCTTTTAATTTAATTAAAAGTCACTTAATCACCCTCCGATTTATAGAGAAATCACTTATTCACTTTATGATTTTCACTTTGTGAGTTTCCATAAAGTTTTATTTACCTTCTGATTTACAGGAAAAATCACATATTCACATTCAAATTCACACAATTTATTATTCAGCAATTCAAAGAAATTGCTATATCCATTCATCTGATCACTTCTGATTGAGTTATTCACTTATTCACTCCCATATTAGATAAATATATGTCGAATCACAATTATTACAGATTGACTGATATCAACTAAATTCACCCTACATGTTGAATTACTCATACAATTACCTCCAATTCACTTAATCACTGAACCACTTACTAATGCACTTATTAACATATCATTTGCTGATTCACTTACTTACTAATTCACTTAATCACTGATTCATCAACACACTATAGAGTTTTCTTAAATCTGCTTTGAGTTACATATTTGTGTTATTAAGTTGTATAGTGCGTTTTTAATTGTCGATAAAACTACTGAGTCGGTTAATTGGAACTCATAATTAATTACCGATTTAATTAGTTCGTTAATAATTATTCATGACGTCGTTTATTGTAATCTAGTCACGTGACCCGTGCCAATCTGTTTGCTGAGTTTTTGTTCTGTATCAAATTAAAGGGAAAAAAGTTTTGTCTGACGTCAAGACTATTACTATGACTTCACAAAACACCGCATTTGCAACGTCACCATAAGCAAAAAACCGTTTATGACGCCAGCAGATTCTGTGTGGATATCTCAACATAGATTGTGCATAAACACCTATTGTGACGTAACCACTTACTGCGTCATAAGTTGGCGTGATAACTGTATACAATGACGTAAGATTTACATCATGTATGGGTTGGGGACTGGGAACAAAGTCATTCGCAGGTGCTTAGTCAAAACAAAGTGGTCGAGGCAGGTAACCATTTGGTCCAGAAGGCCTCAAAGACAGACAGTTAATCATACCAGTTGACTATTATTAACTGATTAGCGGTAATACACTTGCTCCCTAAACTCTGGCAATGCCAGTCCCATGCCCGGATAAAGTAGGAGGACGATACTAATGACCTTTGTCATCATACAGTGTCGCTAAATTGAAACTACTACTACTACTGTGAAAGGCGCTTCATATGATAGTATAAATGACGTCAGTTATTATTGACCACATATAGTCGTAACAGTTTCATATTGGAGTCACATTGACATGATAACGTCGTCAAAATGACGTCACGTATGAGAGTCATATTGACGACATCACAGCGCCATGACGTTTGAAATATCGACGTAGACTTTGATGAAGATCGAATCGTCCTGAATGTAGTCTCCGTCGAAGAGATCAGTTAACAGGATGAACTTCTGGAAACCTATTCAACGAACGTAACAATGGCTACAGGTGAGACAAAGGAGGCAGCAGAAAATTAATCGAGATTGGATGCAGGTAGGGTAATTAAAGGTGAGTGTTTCACAAAATAGGCAGCCTACCTTCTTCTGTGTAGTTTAAATTATTAGATGTATCTGATTTCCTTTCCTTTGAACTTTACATTAATTTGTTATTGCTGCTGCAGGCCTATCCAACCTAACCGCCTTCATTTCAACTTGTGATTTTTGCGATTTTATCGAACCTATGGTAGATTCAGTTTAACTACACGGTGTGATTTATACAAGGACCATTAGCGTCGCCCTCCTCCTAAATCCAGGCTTGGGATTTTCACTTTCACTGGCGGGATTATTCTCAGAGGTTAAGGTCCAACAATGTTTATCTTACACATCTGCTACATTGTAACAATGGGTGCCACAGGTAATAGCTCATAGCTCACCTGCTGATTGCAACCATAGCAGGTATAATTTACCTGGCGGAATCTCGATCAATTGGTTCTCTATTATTATCAGACGGTGTCGCTATTGTTAAACGACTGAAGCAAAAAGCGACGGGTTTGTATAATTGGCTGCAGTGAGTCAAAGAGACGGACAGAAACATACTTTGAAAGAGAGAGAGAGAGACAAGCAGACAGAGACAAACAGACGGACGACAGAGGCGCTATATAAATGTGTAGCTACAGTTACAGTTACGGTAGTAATGACAGACATAAACCGACGCGGGCACGAACAGACACACAGATACACACCTACACACAGACAGACATACATAGACAGACAGACACAGACAGACATAGATAGACGGAGACATGCACACACACAGATATACACAGACATACGCTCACAGTCAGAGGGAGAGAGCAGTATAGACACACCTACCGAGACTGAGATTCTTTGCTTCGTCTGGTTTCCCTAGAAACGGTCCGTTGTCTGGTCTTGGATTGGGAACGAACGTCATCGTGACGTCACGTGGCTCCCTGAGGGACAGGTCTGGCACCTGTTCGAGCAGCGTCATGGTAACTGGACAGATGAATGGCCACTGGAGGAGGGAGTCATAGGGACCCTTGAGGATGGCAAAGAAGAGAGACAGGGATACTCCATGACCTACATATAAACCAATCAATCATCATCCTCATAAATACTATTATCATTATTAATATCATCATCGTCGTCGTCGTCATCGTCATCAGGATAATAATGACGATGATGAAAATAATAGTGGTGGTAATGATGATGACGATCATGATGATAATAATAAAGTACAATGGTATTATAGCAATATAACTCGAAAACCAAGTATGCTAATCTTAGTATGCTAGTCTAAGTATGCTAGTCTAAGTATGCTAATCTGGGTATACACTGAATTCAGTAATGCAGAGTATAGTGTGGTCCTACCCTTTCCATCTCCATTGGGACAGAGACTGAGCTGGAGTTTGTATCCGCTGCGATGTGTGTCGAAGGTTGGACTGTAGATGATGGGGCGTTGGCCATTCCTCGCTTCTTCGAACCTCTGGCTGAAACCCTTCACTCTCCAGATCAACTGATATTCACCACAGAACTTACCAAAGCGATCCAACGACGTTTCCAGCTGAATGCAAGAATGGAATTGTGGTCAATGGAATTATACTGCATTCAGGAATATAATCTAATTCCATCTAATCCAGATTGGCCAATTAAGTTACTGAATCTACAACGATTTGATTAGATTCAAATGAGTTAGAATGGATTAGAACGATCTACCCAAATCTTGCAAAGTCCAACTCATGAAAGTCTGTTCAAATCCAGTGTAATCCAACCTAACACTGTGGCGGACAGGCCACAAGGTTTGAATGAAGAATTTTATTTATTGAAATAATCGGCTCGCCATAGAGTTATTTTAACGTGTATTTTTTGACAGTGTTGGTATAGGAGGGAGGACCGATTGGCGGTTTTTAGTTCATTGCATAGCTTGCAGACGCATGAATTGGCTTGAGCATAGCCTGACATACGGTGCATCGCTATATATGTGGAGCAATGGTTCGTACTGCTTCATACGTAGAATGGTTCTCGTACCACTCCAGAGATCGTTGAGTGTTGCCATATAAATACCACCTCTAGTGACAGCCGCTCTCGCGGTCAGGCCGGTGCTGCTTTTCGCTGATCTGGCGAGGTGGGCCCCTCTGCCGTCGATCGAAAGACGGACCGTGTCCTGATCGTAGGAGTCAACAGGCTGACAGAGGAAAGACCGATCGTGAGAAATGCTCACAGGTCTGGGTGCCGTTCGAGAGTGCGGTAAAGTCCGATCGTTGGAAATGAATGAATGACAGTTCTGTTCGGGAATACGGGGAAGATGGTGACCCGTCTGTGGCCGTGAGAAACAAAGATCGGGTAAAGCTCCGAACATTTATATCGAGAGACCTCGGCGGCCGTTGAGACAATATACGGGAAGAGTTCCCCAGTGAACACGTTGGTTAAAAGACGGGGAGGGCGGCTCCGTGAAGCCGTTGGAAACAGACTGCGAGCTACCGGTGAAGCCGTTGACACATACTGGGAAACATAAATACTTACAATAAATACGGGAAGGGTGACCCCATTGGTGCGTTCGATACAGGGAAAGTTCCCTTTGGTTAAGAAAACCTGATCAATTGGGGGCGTCTCTGCATATTCTTTGCTCTTTACGGTTTCCCGTAAATATCTCTACTTGGCTACCTAGCGTGGTCATATTTACTCCCCTCGTTTACCAGCAATCTGTTGATTTGCATGTCTGATCGCAGTGTCTTTGGTCGCGGTTTCCCCGCGTATCTTAACTTGAGTTACTAAACGTAATATCTGTACTTGCGGTGTCTCCGCAGTATGTCTTCTTACGGTCTTTCGATAAATATTCTTGTTGGCTACTTATGTCGTTCACACTTATTCCTCTCGTTTTCCAGAAATCTATTCTTTAATGTCTAGTTACAATATCTTGACTCGCGGTTTCCCCGCGAGGCTTCTACTAATTTCTGCTTGTAGATCTAACTACATAATCTCTTTTCGAGGACTTCCTCGAAAGATCTGTCCGTGGTTCGTTCCAGTTTATAAGAGACAGAGTACAATTGCTTCAGAAAGAAGTGATTATAATAATACAGGTCTGTGTGAAATATAGAGGTAACGTGGTGACACTTACCTCAGGTGCCTGTGAGAGAATCGAGTCTGAGGACTCAGAAACGAAGTTTGCGAGAGTTGGTGCATTACCGTTGGCAAGAGCTCTAGGTGACGAATACAAATATGTTCCTACGATGGGAGGAATAAACGCAGTCGATGAGATTAACAGACATGTGAGAGTCTGGGTGATCGGACACTAAAGTATATGACAGATGCAAGCAAGCCGAGAAATCTACTTATTGGCTACCTAGTTCGGTCATAGCTACTCCTACCGGTTTTCAGCAGGTTGTCGGAGACGTGTAAATTCGGATGACCTTGATCGAGAAAATTCGGGTGGCTGCAAGAGATACAATAATTGCGGGTAGATTCCCGGAGTAGCAACCCTACAGACCTAGAGAGCTGCCGGTGGGGCGTTAGCACATACGGGGAAAGTTCCCCAGTGGATACGTTCGATAAAATACGGGGAAGGTGATCCTATTGATGCGTTCGACGATTACCGTTTCGGTCGTGACTGGTGCCGAAGACCTCAATAATTGCGGGTGTTTCCGCATATTCTTTTCCCTGTACTGTCTCGTTAATATATATACTTGGCTACCTAACGTGGTCATAGTTACTCTCGTGGGTTTCCAGCGGAACTTGAGTTGTCGGAGACCGTGGAAGTTCGGGTAGCCGAGGTCGTTAACGTTCGGGTGGCCGTGATAGATACAGACTGGGTAAGTCCCAGGATTAGTGATCACATATAGTCAGAGAGGCCCCGGTGACCGAGAGTGGTACAGACAGTGACAGAATTCGGGTGGCCGTTCGATAGCGAAAACCGGGGAAATTCCCGAAGGACCCGCTGGAATTACACATGGAGGGTGAACACGTTAGAAGAGCACGTTACAAACAAGAGAAAACACACTGGTGCCGATTGATACCTTCAGGTTACAATTCAAATAACCCTTCTTGATGGTTTTATAGTCTTTCGATAAATACTCTTTTTTGTTACGTTGGTCATAGTTACTCCTCCCGGTTTCCCGAAGTCTCAGAATATATTACGGTGTTGGTGGACAATTGCCAACGCAGAGGACAGTCAATCGTGTACATGATAACTTATGCGTGTGAGGCCGGTATGCCACACACGGAAATGGACCAAGAGGCACGTGAAAGTCTGGGTTGTATCTTGTCGTCCGATGCACAAGTGCGAAACAGATGAACGCAGACGTGAAGGTCTGGGCAGTCGAAAATGAACCAAGAGGCAGACGTGAAAGTCTGGGTAGTCGGAGACCCAGGTTAGAGATAACAAGTAGACCAAGAATTGACCGATACGTCGATATTCCTGTTGGTTACCTACGTTGGTCATAGATACTCCTCTCGTTTTTCCGAAGTGTATCTACTCGCGTGTCTGATCGAAGTCATCGATACGAGTACGTTTGGGTAATCGGGTACCCAGGTGAATACATGGTTGCTTGTCGTCACACACAGTTCCGAGAACTGACTGAAGTGCGAGGTTGGGCCCCATCGTGCGTAGGTCGGATCGAAGATCTGTGTGCAGATAGCGAAGGTTATAGACAGAAGACCTTCACTGTCAGAGTCCGTGAATACCATGCCAGTGTCATTTTTATCGAAGCAGAATATATCAGTGTTGGTGGGTAACTGCTAACACAGAGGACGGGAACTTACTCCATCAATTGTGGTGCATGATAAAATATACGTGTGCGGCCGTTTATGCCATACACGGAAATAGATCGAGAGATACGTGTTGAGCAGAAGGCGTGATAGGTAAGTGTCTAGCATGATATGACGAAAAGCTGTGAAACTGGTAGTGTCTAGGACGACAGAGTTTTGAGAGTTGCGAACAGTAATGTCTAGGAGTACAAGACGTTCAATTAAGCTACCGATAATTGTCTAGGCCGATATGGCCTTTAGACTTGTATCAAGTATTATCTGAACCTCGTAACTTAAGAGAACGTTTGGTGTCCCTAATTGGCGATAGTTTCAGCGCCACAAGATGCTGAATTGTACGACCTCATGTAGAGAGGAAGAAGAGGCTAGTGGCTTGGAAGGTACGCAAGGCGAGGAAGACTCCTGCCGGTATGATTATGAACCCTGTTTTGAGTACGGCCATCCTCAGAACGTTGCCCATCCGGCGACCGCGGAATAGGCAGAGTCAGACCTCGTGACTAATTTGAACAGCGTTACCTTTCTTGGAGAAGAGGCCCATCCTTAATCTATTCTGGTGAGAGCGATCATCCTGGTAGCTATAGAGAGCAGCCATTTGGCATTGAGATTTTACAAGAAAGTGACTCGGGCGACTCCAGGCGTGTCAGCGAGCTAGAGTCGACACCGTCCAATAGCTAGGCAGAACACGACCCAGTATAGTCAAATATAATCCAATATCCATAGTATTCTAATATATTCTATTATATTCTAATGTATTCTAATAAATTCTTATCCAATCCAATCTAATAGTATCCAATATATTCTAATATATTCTATGATATGCTAATGTATTCTAAAATATTCTAGTGTATTCTAATAAATTCTTATCCAATCCAATCTAATAGTATCCAATATATTCTAATATATTTTCATGCATTCTAATATATTTTAGTGTATTTCAATATACTCTTATCCAATCTAATCTAATAGTATCTAATATATTATAATATATTCTAAAGTATTCTGATCCAATGTCCTTAAATGACCCATTTTCATCTATTGCAACTAGTTCTTTCTCTCCAACTGCCTCCGAAGCTATCGTCAAACACATCGCACCAACAAAGATCCTCCCTCCATCCCTCCCTTCAACTCATTAGGGACCGGTATCTCAGGTCCCGACTCCTCAGAGACCAAACCCATCTAGGTCCCACCTGGCGTTGGCTAAGGTGGGTCTGGCGCTCAGCCGTGGACCTTAGGGTCAACAGTCGAGAGATAGATCGCACTCTGGGGAGATGAAACGGAGCCTGGATAAAGGTCTCTCGTTCATTGGGTTCGTGGGGAAAGAGACAGACAGACAGAAACAGAGAGACAGACAGAGACAGACAGACAGAAACAGAGAGACAGACAGAGAAAGACAGACAGAGACGGGCAAAGAGAGACAGACAGAGACAGACAGACCTTGGGTCGGATGAACAAATAAGGGTTCAACACCGAGTCGAATGGAGAAATTTGTTGTTCACATATTTCCATCTAAACCGTATAAAACAGGAGCTAGAGGATTTATCTACACGTGTAGTAGGCCTAGTAGTTGCTGCTTCAGTTTAACGGCCCTGCGTGTGATAACAAAGATCATTAGCGTGGCCCTCCTCCTTCATTCAGGCTTAGGACTGACACATCCAGAGTGCAAACAGTGGATGAGTTTTCTCTATTTCTTATGATTACGCTTGCATGTATAAATTGCCGTTATATCTAGTGACGAAGCATCAATAAATTCCAAAGAATTCTGAGGAATTACGTGTTAATGATGGCTCAAGGATTTAACGACAGCTTAATTATGACAACACAGGCCATTGCAGCGTACGACGAGTTAATGACTTGCTTAAGGTCCTTATTTATAGCACCGCTACATCGCAGTTTAAAGATGTTAGAGGCGACCGCTCAAACGAATTTCCATCACTCTTCCTCTGTACCTACCGTCTTCAGAGTCGATTCCAGTCTCTGTATCTTCATCGAACTGTCTTTAGTAGTCGCTTGAAATTCCATCCAAAGTTTCATCAGGTCATCTAGTCTGCAAAACAGAGATCGAAAAAATGCATCCTATCTGATTCTTGATAACGTTCAATAAATACATAAATAGTAAATACTTACCTCAGCGTGCCATCCTTAATTTCCCTTACTTTCTATGATTTTGTCACCATTATTTACCTCCCATTGCCATCCTCTTCTAGTCTAACTTTCCTTTACCCTCTCTACCACATATTTTACCGTCCATTACCATCTAATGCTTCATCTTACCTTCGTCTAAACCGTAGCTGCAATTGCTCATAATTTTTAACGTTAACTTACTTTGGATCGGATATCTTTCTTTCATTCTCCATTCTGATCAAGATCTTCCCGTTTTCTTTATTAACTTCATCTTTATTACTTTCGTCTTTATTATCTTCTTTCTTCTTACCTTCGTTTTTCTTACCTTCATCTTTCTTACCTTCGTCATTCTTGTTTTCCTTCTTGTCATTCTCTTTCTTATCTTCTCCTGTATTTTTCTTTCCATCTCCCTTCGTTTTCCCCTCCTTTCCAGAAGCCTTTCCATCCTTCTTTCCGCCTGATTTGCTCCCATTTTCCACATCGCTACTTCCTCCTGGACTCATCCCTCGATCCGCATGGCTGACTTTCCCTCTGGCTTTACCCTTCTTCAACCTCGGTTCCGCAGGAGTCTCATCCGGTTCCGCTTCAGTTCCGTTCCTAGAATGTTCCAGTTCCGGGGTTCCGCTATATATCTCCGACATCTCAGTCTCAGAGCCTAGCAATGTTTTAAGAATTTGCGTAGCGCTCGTAATTAAATTGCTTTGCTTCCACGATTAATGAGCTTCAACGTTGTAAACTAGGTCCATAACGACTAAATGATTTAGTCGCCTTAGGCGACGGCCTAAGACATGTAGGAAGCCTATGGAGCTTATGGGCGGTCGTTGTGTGTGGGTGCGTGCGTGTCAGTGTGACGATGATATTTCTAGCGCCGTAAATCGATGCGTTGCTTGGCAACCATTGTTTAAGCTGCGACTATTATTACTGATTCCATTGCTTTGAGCAGTCGAGGATCGGGTATGAAAAAGATTGGATATAAGATTGGATAGGAAAGATTGGATATAAGATTGGATAGGAAAGATTGGATATAAAATTGGGTACAGAATTGCATAGGAAAGAATTGGGCATAAAATTGGAAATAAGATTGGGTAGGAAAGGATTGGGCATAAAATTGGATATAAGATTGAGTAGGAAAGGATTGGGCATAAAATTATTGGATATAAGATTGAGTAAGAAAGGATTGGGCATAAAATTATTGGATATAAGATTGGGTAGGAAAGGATTGGGCATAAAATTGGATATAAGATTGAGTAGGAAAGGATTGGGCATAAAATTATTGGATATAAGATTGGGTAGGAAAGGATTGGGCATAAAATTATTGGATATAAGATTGGGTAGGAAAGGATTGGGCATAAAATTATTGGATATAAGATTGAGTAGGAAAGGATTGGGCATAAAATTATTGGATATAAGATTGGGTAGGAAAGGATTGGGCATAAAATTGGATATAAGATTGAGTAGGAAAGGATTGGGCATAAAATTATTGGATATAAGATTGGGTAGGAAAGGATTGGGCATAAAATTGGATATAAGATTGAGTAGGAAAGGATTGGGCATAAAATTATTGGATATAAGATTGAGTAGGAAAGGATTGGGCATAAAATTATTGGATATAAGATTGGGTAGGAAAGGATTGGGCATAAAATTGGATATAAGATTGAGTAGGAAAGGATTGGGCATAAAATTATTGGATATAAGATTGGGTAGGAAAGGATTGGGCATAAAATTGGATATAAGATTGAGTAGGAAAGGATTGGGCATAAAATTATTGGATATAAGATTGAGTAGGAAAGGATTGGGCATAAAATTATTGGATATAAGATTGGGTAGGAAAGGATTGGGCATAAAATTGGATATAAGATTGAGTAGGAAAGGATTGGGCATAAAATTGGATATAAGATTGAGTAGGAAAGGATTGGGCATAAAATTATTGGATATAAGATTGGGTAGGAAAGGATTGGGCATAAAATTGGATATAAGATTGAGTAGGAAAGGATTGGGCATAAAATTATTGGATATAAGATTGGGTAGGAAAGGATTGGGCATAAAATTGGATATAAGATTGAGTAGGAAAGGATTGGGCATAAAATTATTGGATATAAGATTGAGTAGGAAAGGATTGGGCATAAAATTATTGGATATAAGATTGGGTAGGAAAGGATTGGGCATAAAATTGGATATAAGATTGAGTAGGAAAGGATTGGGCATAAAATTTTTGGATATAAGATTGAGTAGGAAAGGATTGGGCATAAAATTATTGGATATAAGATTGAGTAGGAAAGGATTGGGCATAAAATTATTGGATATAAGATTGGGTAGGAAAGGATTGGGCATAAAATTGGATATAAGATTGAGTAGGAAAGGATTGGGCATAAAATTATTGGATATAAGATTGGGTAGGAAAGGATTGGGCATAAAATTATTGGATATAAGATTGAGTAGGAAAGGATTGGGCATAAAATTATTGGATATAAGATTGGGTAGGAAAGGATTGGGCATAAAATTATTGGATATAAGATTGAGTAGGAAAGGATTGGGCATAAAATTATTGGATATAAGATTGAGTAGGAAAGGATTGGGCATAAAATTATTGGATATAAGATTGGGTAGGAAAGGATTGGGCATAAAATTATTGGATATAAGATTGAGTAGGAAAGGATTGGGCATAAAATTATTGGATATAAGATTGGGTAGGAAAGGATTGGGCATAAAATTGGATATAAGATTGGATAGGAAAGGATGGGGCATAGGATTGAATCCTATTTGTAATCTAGTTGTACGTGAGGCACCCTTGTAGGGGTATGGCCGCGTTACGGCGCCTTGTAAATCGTCTTTATTATTATTATTATTACTATTATTATTATTATTATTATTATCATGGTGCTGTCATATTGGATCGAGCACAGGGTTTGATAAGAAAGATTTGGTATAAAATTGGGTATAGGGTTTGGTAGAAAAGGACTGGGTATGGCCCTTTAGGCCTGTATTGTATTGTAATATTAGATTGCATTAGAGTAGTTTTGAGAGAAGATGATACGTAGAGAAGATCATAGAGAGAGAAGCAAAATGATAAAATTCTATGATTGATGACGTATCGATAACATTCCGAACACAATCCTCTCTGGAATTCGACTCCCACGTGACTTCAACGTCAGGTACCAACGCTCCCACGTACACCCCGACCCCAGGGACTTTCCCCACTCTCCCCAACCATCCACGACTGAGCGAACAGACCCAAGAGACCACTAGCGATGCAGGCAGACGGTAGTGGGCCTATTCTAGTGCTACATAAATTGCTGACGTCTATTTAACATGCGTCGATGGATGAATGTATTCATCTGGCGTTTGCCGATAGAGTCTCTCTGTGTCTAGTTCAGATAGCGTGAGAGCTACGACCATTGTGGACGGGATGTTCAGCTACGTCGAAATAACCACTATGATCAGTTTGAAGCCGTCAGAGGAAGACGTATTACTGCCTGTCCTCTGAACTCTGACCTGGACCAGTTTCTGACCTCATCCGTCCATCCGTTTGTTTTGACTGAGCCAGCTAGTTCCAGCGCTATGGAAATCTTCAGATTACGATTACGTCGACCGTTAAAGACAGAATGACCAGTTACGTCGATATAGACAGACGAGATCGGAGATTCAGTCACTCGTTAAATTTAAGTGAAGATATTGTAATTCCATGGATGTCCAGCTCTCTATTCGTCAACATGCCTTATTCATGCTCGCTTGAGTCGTCACTAACGATCAACTGTCACTCTTGATCCCCTAGCGGCAGGTAAGGGTCGGCGGCAAAGGTCATTATCATCGTTGCTATGACTACCAATTTGGTGTGTTGTTAGCAGATGTCGCCAGACAGCTGTAGAAGCTTGTCATTGAGTATCAGTCTATTAAACTAGAGCTGTGCATCCTGGGAATAAGTGTGTCTTTTAAAAGCTTCAAGGCTTTTATAATAATCGAGCAAAGAAAGATTTTTAAAATTAAGCATGTATTTTTGGATCATATTTCACCGTACGGTAAATATATTTTCAGTTATATTTTACCGGTAATTAAATTTTATTTTTGCTAACACTAACAGTCTTATAAATTGTCAAAAAATTAAAATATTGGTTCTTTATACTGACTCATCGTTTAAAAGTTCCCGACCGTTTGCATGACGTAGCTGTGACGTATATGCCATGCATCTGTTTCTGTGGCGCCTTTTCAGGATCATTGAAGCTTTTACAGAAACTGAAAAAGAAATCGCATGTGAACTAAAGGAACTGAAACGCATCTACAGAACTAAACAGGGACAGAGTAACAGTTAAACGGACAGACAGACAGCAAAGTAGACAGACAGAGAAAGACAAAGAGATATGCAGACAGACAGGCAAAGATACATTCGTGAAAACAGACGAAGAGATAGACATACATGCATAGAAGAAAGACAGGCAGACAAATAAATAACATGCACAGACGGACATATAGACGCACTTACATGTCTAGATCCAACTGTTCCTTACCAGGCAGAATAGCCCGCTAGCTGAACATCCCGTTGGAAGGCGTTTCTCGTCCCTCTGGCGGTCAGTTAGCTGAATCGTTTTATCGTCGAGTGGTGGCCTCGTTCCGCTTGAGTTGTGATGACGGATTCACTGATGCATCACAACCAACGTGAATGCGGTCAGTGCTCAACGACCTTCACCTCCTCGTGACCTTCGTGTGACCATTGACCCTACATCGTGGCCTAGACTCCAGACATAACTGCGGTAGACAGACAAATACACAAAAAGACAGACAGACAGGCAGAGAAAAAGACATGTAAAGCCAATCATCAGAGCCGTCCTCAGATAATTTGGCGCCCTATGCTATTGCCTATTAAAGAACCCAAAAACCAATATGTCTGTTGACTCGTAATGGAACCAACTTTTCTTTTTCACAGTCTAATTGTTTCCTTGGTTGCAAGTTTTGCATCTAGATGTCACACATGTCTTGCAAATCTAATTGGAAGGTTGTTAAACGTTCTGGTTTCGGTTCTTAGCCAGTTAAATAGGAGATTGAATATCGTTGTTGGAACTGGAATTAGCCCAGAACTATTTTCTTAAACAATTTTAATAATTGCTTTTTGTAATATCATAGAATTTGTATTCCTGGACAAAAGATTTTGCCTAAAATTTGGCACCCCCTATAATTCGGCGCCCTAGGCACTAAAAATGACAGAGCAACACAGACAGACAGACACACAGATACAGGCAGACTGACGTCATCTACATCCCGTCACGTGATCACGTCATGCAAGGAATTAAATTCAGACGTGCAAACTGATAGGAGGATCAGAGGTTACCCGGTGCCAAGATCAATAAAGCATGTCGACGGCCCGTCACGCTTCAATTGATCAAAAAATGCATAGGTTATGTAGAACATTAATTTAAATATTATTGCTGCTGGTATTAATCAAAACGAAATATTGATAAATATTACCAATTAAACATTCGTCTCGCTATTATTGTAGCTTGTTTTAATTCAGTTTTCAAATTATAGAAAAAATATGAAATAGAAATTTGGTCTTACAGTTTAACATTGATTTCAATATTATTGTCACTGTTTTAAATGAAAAAAATATAATATTGATAAACATTAACAATTATACTTTATTTTAATATTATTGTTGCTGTGTTAAATTCGATTGTTTAAATATTGATGAATACCAACAATGAAACAATGATTTTAATATTATTGCTGCTGGTTTTAATTCAATTGTCAAAATACTGATAAATATAAATATCGATCATATGATTAAATGTTGATTTAAATTTTATGTTGCTGGTTTAAAATCGTCTGAAGGCTTATTAAGATAAATCCCGAAATACCAGATTAAGTCTTAACCTAACTTGCATAAGTAGTCAAAGGTTATTATTCGCTAGGAAACGTACACAGGGGTGAATCGCACAACCTCTGCCCTACACACAGGGCAGTGTTTTGGTTCAAGTATTGCATCAGCGCAGTCGGCACAGAGGCAGAGATGGCCACAATTGAGAATGACGACATCTCGTGGGTTGCTGAGACAGACAACACACATGTTCCTCTCTTCATCCCCATTATTGGCATTGTTAGCCCTCATCCTCCGAATCTCCTCCATCGCAAGCCGAGACTCCCTTTCCCTCCTTTCCCTCATCCGCCTCGCTACGAATTTAAACAACGAGTATGCCGCCACACCAGTTCCGACCAAGACGAACACCCACAGCAGGATCCTGATTGTCCGTGCACTCGATCGTAGCAATCTAACGACATCCGGTTTGCTGAGGGTGGTAACTATGTACCTCCTTCCGTCGCTAGGGGGCTGGAGGATCATTCGGCGCCCGTTGAAGGTGACCTTCCCGACCCCGAGAATGGGCACCCCGAGACCCAGAAGCTTCTCCGTGTCTTGGTAACCTTTGGTAACCTCGCCGAAGATGAGGTCCATGCTCCTAGAGAGGAGACCATTTTTCGTTGGGTTGTATTGGTCGTGGACTACGGGAAGGTAGTCGTCGAGATATTCTGCAGAGAGGATCTCAGTTACCTCGACCGTGCGTTTGTCGCCAAGGTCACGATCGGGGTTTGCGATGAAAAATGGTCGATAGTTGAAGGCATCGCGAACCACCCTTTGGTAATCGCTCCTGAAAATTAAAAGAAATCTTACAGTATTCAGTGCCAATTTTACTTTACCAATTATAGTAGTTGTTGTACTAATTATTAATCAGACCAACAGCCAGTGAATTTGATATGCTTAGATTATAAATTGAAAGGCATTTGAAATGAAATGTCTACGACAGACACTGAGGATATCTTGTCATTAATTGCAAATTTATATAGTGCCACTACTGTCTTAAGACTCTTACCATGTGCCCTGGGTTCGTTTCGACTTGTGTTCGAGCAACAGATGTCGATGAACAACTCCGACTTCGTTCGTGAACTGACTTCTCAACGGTTCGCCGGCGACTTCTGTGACTCCCTCGATGCAGACGTAGTCGAGCGATTTGTCCGGAGTAGCTTCGATTGCAGACTGAAGTCCCGGTCCGACTTCGAAAGTTGGAGTGTTCTATAATAGAAATCCAATGTTGGTCCCTAACATGAGCTATATAAATGCAAGAATACAAACCTAATAGAATAATTTTCATAATTAGGACAATGTATACTCGATTGGTTAAAGCGGTTGCCTTGTAACGCATATAGCATAAATATAATAATTATTATTATTATAATATTAATAATAATAACAATGGTTATAACAATAGTAGTAATAATTAAAATAAAATTTATAAAAATCACAATCAAGGTCTGCTCAATCAAAATCACAATCAAAAATATTAAATTATTGGAGAAATCAAGTTGATATCAGATAGATAAAGGAGTCACGATTCAGCTCACAACAGTGGATTGGATAATTTTAAGAACACAGAGCCTTCTATCAACATACATAGAGTTGATCGGCTTCCATCCCTCGCGATTTGCAAGCCTTGTACAGAAGATAGACGACTAATGTGTCCACCCCTATCACGATTGGCTCCCAATACGTCTGAAATCCTAACATCTTTGTCGAACCACAGAAAGATCGTCTAGTGAACAGAAAATAATCCGCACTGTTCTCTTCATTAAAAATCCACCAATTGCAACACGGCTGTAATTGCAAATTCATACAATAATTATAAAATGCGCAAAAAATAACTTCTGCGGCTGAAAGTTCTTTGCAAATGTCTAAAGCGACACTAACCCTAACGACGTAAATCAATCTTTTACAGTGTTTTTAACAGTGCGCATGCCCTAAAGTTTGCGCATGAGCAAAGGGATCGCTAAATTTTGTACGTGTTCAGCCGTAGAAGTAACGTTTTCGAACTTTTGGCCGCAGAAGATTGATCCTTATATAATATATTTGCAACTTGCAGAATCATCGGGAATGCTAAAACGACAGATTACCGAGCAAAGCTCGACCAAAAATAAAAATAAATTGAGCATTATAGTGATTTTTAATCGTGGAAACAGCTGAAGACATTAGAATCGAAAGCCGGTAAAGTTTCGTCACAGATTCATCACCTAAAACTACGATTTAGTTTAATCTATAATATTAACCTACTTAAATATTTCGTGCATTTACTTTAGCAATTACCTCAGGTAAACAACCGCTTTCTAAGTTTAAATTGCACTTTTTAGAAGTGAAACAGAAATCAATGCAAAGTTATTGAAGTAAACAGAAAGGACGAGCCTCTCGGGTTGCACAGCGACACTTTCACCTCGGGTACACAAATATTATTGAGAACCTGATTTTTGGTAAGTGAGTAAACAAATTGATTGTCAACTCGGAAAGGCTATGTATCGGTCGGATGGATTGTCTAAGGAAGAAACGAGATGATGAATTACCTTTGATGAATGGAATGTCCGAGATAGTGGAACTGAAGTAATATTAAATAAAATTGATTTTAATATTAAAATTTGCTCGCATTATCACAACAGACCATAATGAAAGAAAAAAGACAATTTGAACTTTTGAAAGTCTTTGCACCAAAGGTTTGAACAACAAGTCAACAGTTTGAAGTCTTCTAAAAAAACAATCTTTCTAATAGATCCAAAGACTTCTATAGCACTATAATCAATGCCCAAGACATCAGTCAAGGTAGATTTGACAAGTTATATTCGAGACACAAGGATTCACAACAACCAATTCAACGAGAAAGATATTCAGAATTCATAGTCGAAAATATTTACACGAAGAAACTGGTGTCGCAACTGTTCACGAATCGAAAAAAACAAAACCAAATCAAAACCAATTTTACACCATTTTAAGATTTTGAAACAGCCACAATTTTACATCATTCCAAACAACTCCAACAGCAACATGCATCAGTTTCCCAGTCTCTCTCTCTCTCTCTCGCTCGTGTTGAAGCGTTAAAAAGTCAGAATTGAAGTCCCAGTGTACGATGGATCACTAGCCTTCAATAAACTCTACCGACCGATGCATTAAAGATGTTCTGTATTTAATTTGGGATATTCAGAGGAAAATAGTCATTGTTTTTTTCTTATTATGAAAGCATTGGATTCAATTGTTAAGATATATTTTAAATCGGGACATCAGACGACAAATCCATGTGGAGTGCTACCATCCTCATGTTTGCTTTCCAAGGAGAACGGAGGAATACGACATTCAAAGGTCGTTCCATCATGTCTTTCCATCTTAAATGTACCCCTGGAAGAACAAGAGGCAGCAGATAAAAAACCAATGATTATTATTTAATTATCACTGTGATTATAATAATTACTATTATTACGCACTTATTAAGTGCCACAAATCAAATTACCAAAATATATACTTACTTACCAACCTACATTACATCTCTTTGTGTCAAAAGTTTTTCTATCATAAGCTGAAGCTGCTCAAGTCTGATTTATATCGCTTTGTTTAGGTTGGGAGCACCTCCGAGTAGATTTTAGATGGGTACTATATAAATGAATGAATCTACCAACCTAGATACCTATAAAGGTACATAACCTGCTGAGTAAACTTTGCCTCTTCATCAAAATGTCTTCACGCTCTGCATAACTAGAGGCAGTTAGAGAACTAGGTCAGGGCACGCATTCTCTCCCATCTATCAAGTTCTTAACTATTCCTCAAACACTGTGTATTCTGGTATACTTACCACATGTGACCGCTCGGAGCCTGCAGTGAAACGTGGCTAGTGTATTGAAAAGCTGGTTGGGCCTTTGAGAAGATAGGTTCCTAAAGGAAAACAGTACACAGTTAATTTTAAAACAACCTCTCTCTCTCTCTCACACAGGGCAACAGAAAGTCAGAGTCATTTGGAGTTCAGAAAAACAGGAGAGGATTTTTAGTCATGGATCTGGGAATGTTCAACTGCAGTCTCTTCATATCTTTAAATTTATGTAGCGCCTCTTCCAGCGCACCACAGCAATCAGAGGTGATTGATAATTCACAGGAAAAAATTCAAATATAATAAATTAGCATGATGGTGAATTAACCATTAAGCGCCCCTAAATCTAATGATAAACCATCAATCAATGGCACTGAGCAATCGTGAGTGAATGATTTGCTCAAGGTCACACAGTAACCATCTCAGAGGAGAAGGAGGACTACTGAGCATTAATCAAGGAGCCAATCTAGGGTCATGAGTCAGATGTTACGGTCTCACGACTGAAGGTAAGTCACAATAGTAACAGTTAAGGTAAGCTACACCAAATGTAAGGTAACCGGCAACTATAAGGCGGCTGTGCATGCAGACAATTCCCAGAATCTTTCCTCCTAAACACCCTGGAACTGCATCTCACTTTTCCGATGATTCCTCTTCCTCGGACAGTCTCGAGTGTTCCGGAGAGGCTGAAGATTCTCCAGTGTCGTTCTCGGAGTTGGACGGTCTCATCTCCGAGGTTCTCCAGTCGAATGCAGTATCTCCACTGAAAGACAACAACATCCACAAGATTAACGTGATTTGATCAGAGAAGAATGGGAATAAAAGTGAATTCAGAGGATATTTGATCGATTAGATTTGGTTGGACTGAACTGTGATTAGATTACTTGTTATTGATTTGGAAATTGATCGAAACTCACCCAGTAAACATGCGTCTTTTGAACCTCCTGAAACACAATCGATCAATCAGTCAATCAATCAATCAATCAATTAGTGAATATCTCAACAGAAGCAAAAATTAATAAAATCTTTATAAACTACCAGCGACCTCATTTTCTCAGCCTCTGCATACAAGGAGAAACAATTCTCAATCACTGACATGGGCGCCCAATAGCTGATATATTATATTTAATTCAGATTCCACTCTGACATTCAACTTCCATCAGATTGCAACGTCAGATAGCAAAATAATTGCAACACGAGATACACAAAGCGTAAAGTATTCGGCACAGACGAAACAAAATGGGCAAAATGTTCAACGAGAAGACGACTGACCGACTGCATTAGCTTAGATTAGACTGAAAGATGGACTGACTCTCGATCCGATGTAGAATGGCATGACTGTCACTCGAATGTTCTCTGTCGTCTCACGATGGATGTCGGTCAGTTCCAGCCAAGGATGGTTCTTATTCTGCCACTCTCTCAACGTCTCCTTACCAACGTAGCTACCTAGACAGACAGACAGACAGAGATAGACAGACATACACAAACAGTCTCATAGTCAGGGGCGGCGATCCCGGCAGGTCGAGGGGGGACAAGTTCCCTTCACCTTTAACAGAGAGAGAGAGGATATGTTATATGCTTGTCCCCGCCCACATTTCTTACCCTCCCCCCCACCTCTCAAACGAGACCACCGCCTCTGCTCATAGTCTTAGAAAAACAGACAAAGAGAAAGATATTTGGATCGACTGCTTGAGTGACTATGATCGATTGATTGACTTATTCTGATCGATTGATTGACTTATTCTGATCGATCGATTTATTCTGATCGATCGATTGACTTATTCTCATAGATGTTTCGACTGAATAATCGATTGATTGATTGCGTACCTGTTGTTGAATCAGAAGCAAGAAATTTGTCGAAAAGTTGATTGTTGATCGGCTGAGACTCAGTCGTCTTATAAGGAAGAACGTCTTCATGACCAACATAATCCAACCCTTCAAACACACACATAAACAACACAACTGTCACTGCATGTCTCTCTCTCTGTCTGTTTCTCTCTGCCTGTGTTTCTCAGCTTCACTCTATCTGCTTTTCTCTGTCTGTCAGTCTCATTCTGTCTGTCTGTCATGGTCAATCGCTCTCTTGCTCTCTGTATGTCTGTCTGTCTGTATGCCTGTGTCTCTATCTATGAGCATTTATGTCTGTGTGCGTGTGTCTCTCTTTCTCTCTCTGTCTGTCTGTCTGTCTCTCATCCACCATTGCTTTTAATTCAACGATAGTCTTGCGGCTAATATAATTCAGATGTCATGGGTTCAAATCCGCTCCAAAGCAGAAACCTCTTCCCCTTGCTCCAATAATGAGTACACTGACCGTACACTGTCGGTTGGAAGAGGAGTGAGAGAGGAAGAGGACTGGCCAACAATGACATTTTCCTCATAAGCAGAGAACTAGAAAAGCTAAGACGCAAACCCATCTCAGGAAAACCTCTTCTTCTCTTTACATCGATGCATTTCCCGAGTGTATAACATTGCAACAGACCTAAGCGCTGTCGATCACATTTACCACAGACCTGGAATCGAGTAGAGCATCCCGTTGTTCTCCTGGTTGCTAAGAAATGTTACCGATTCCGTACCAACTCGCTGAAACATTTTAAATAATTTTTAATAAATCAATTAAATCTTGCATAAGTTTGAGGAAGCAATTAACTCTCAACAAATTTATAACAAAACCAACTGATCATCATCATCAGAATATTAAAATAATCATCATAATAACATCATTATTTATTGATTACTTCTCATACATTCTTGTTATCCTTATTATATTATCGAACATATTTTGATGCTATTTAAATGTTTGTCTTACAATCATTATTATCATCACAATTATTATTATTTTTACTTAGCAATTCTGAAGATTCTGAAGATTACGCTTACAACTGTACGATCGTAATAACTTACAATATGTGGAACGTCCCTTGTGTCGATTAAAACCTGGTAATACGTATGCATTCGACCTTTGACCTCTTTTGTCCCAGTAAACAAAGTCCCACTAGACCTATAGGAAAAACGAAACCAGGAAATACCAAATGTGACCCTTAAGTAATCTTGTGTAGCCCTCCTCCCTTCTTCAGGATTGGGACTGGCACTGCCAAAGTATGAGCAGTGGAATTCTCTACTCACTGTAAAGATGTCATTATTGCTGTACATTTACATAGCCTATACGAGGTGGAAAGCATTTGGAGCAAGACTATTGCATTGCCTAGAAAATCAATGCAGAGGGAATAGCGAAAAGTAATATCCAAAGAATGAAGTTACGATTACTCTAATCGCCTAATGATCACTGACAATTCAATCAATTAACAATCAATGATTGACTGATTGATTGCAACATAAAAAATCTAAATTTCATGCTCAATCTATTTATCCAACAAAGAATTTCATTGATTGATCGAATGATTAAAACTGATTGAATGACTGATTGGTGGATTCAATTATTGATTGGTCAATTTCTGATTGAACAATTGACTGATTTAATTGACTGTTACTCATTTAAACAGTGACGAACTTTTCATCCTGTGTCGCTAAGTCCCGATCGTAGACTTTTCCGACCCACGGAAAGAGTACAACGCCTCGATATCCAAACACTCGGTGAAGAAACAACTGTGACAGAGAAAACAATTCAACGTTTAATATATCACCATCAGTTCCTGACACCTGCTATTTGGCGATGATGGGTACGAATAAATAATGTTTGGTCATTTGTCAAGTCTATTGCTTCCCTTAGTGCTAGTATATGTGATGTCATGTCCTAATTTATATGGATGTTATCCAGCATAGTCATGGTCCATCTTTGCCTCTTTTTCATTTGAATCTTGCACATAGTGCATTGTATGGGATTTGGTTGACTGACATGAATATAAATAAAACATAATTTGACTAAATTTTAAATCATGTCCCCTTTATAAAACTTTCTCATATTATCAATGCAACAGAACTCCCATTGACAATTCTCAGTTCCCTTTGGTGTCTTAGGACTACTTTCTTCCAGTTGACCTGGGTCAGAAGTGCGCATATCCTAGATGGAATCTTTACGGTGCACTACATAAATTCTGAATCTCTGATTGGTTGACTGCCTACCTGTCCTGTGTCGTATTTTCCTTGAAGTTTCGGCGTTTCTAGGATTCCAACTTCAGCTAGCCTTAAAACGTTAAAAGATATTCTGCTATAGCGTAATGAAATAGATTATCTGATTAAATAAATTTTAGAACTGACAAAAGAAAGTAGAAAACAACAGTGCGCATATTTCGCTTAAATGTAAATCGAAGAAGCCATATATTCACAATAATAACACAAACTATCAGGTTCAGGCATACTAACATGTAGCCATTTTAATCGTGAAAAAAGAAATAAACCAACTATAGTTGGAAGCAAAGCAGCCCGCTTACATCATAGACGTATTTACCGGGTCTGACCTAAATGGGGTCAGGCATCACTTGTAAACAACATATTGCGACGGAATGGGTTTTGTGAATATAATTCTGATTCTTTTAATGTGAAAAATCATACATACTTTGCGGACAGAGGACGACATTGTTGATTGTTTTTAGGAGAGCCTGTTATGATTAATAGTCGGACACAACCTAACGTCCTCTTCGCAGCATTCGCTATCGCCGCCATGTTTGATCGCAAGCAAATAGATATCTTGTGATAGAGTGTGTAGCAATAGTTTACGTATACTGTCATCTGGCAATTGATTGAATGTTTACTATCACACCAATTGTTTCGTTATTATTTTTATTATTAATAATATAACAATTGTTGTTGTTATAAATGTGCTATCTATTATAGTTCGTACTGTGCAATGATATTCGCTGTAGGCAATGTAATGTAATGTAATGTACATGTTACATTTCTCAGCGCAACGCCCACGGTTAGGGAGATTTGAGTTTAAAACATTGTTTGTTTAAGATAACAGTTGTTGACCTCCTAAGGAGGGCCAGAAAAAATATATGTTTTTATAGCAATCGTATGGCCCCAACCTTGCTCGTTTTTCAATGACTATAATTGTGACCCTCTTGAAACTGAATCTCAGTCAACAATTTCTATATGATTAACACAAACCGACATCATGTTATTGTGTTGCGATTACTCGCCTCAAGTGTACGCTTTTATTAATTTATTCGTCATCTCTAAACTTCTAATGCGCCACTTAAAAGCCAAGTTATCTAATGAAATTTTGTAAACAGCATCAAATGCTTGACGTGACCTTGCAGCTCTGACCAATAACAGTTCACTCCTCTCAGCTCTGGCCAATTATAGCAATTCAGAGGCTAATAAATATTCATGAGATGCGAATCCTATCATTGAGATCCTATAATTGAAAAGAGGTCGGGATCGACGACCCTCGACAGAGAACATTACTTTGGTCACATGAGTTTAAAGATGAGTCAAATAATTCATTCAAACTGACAGATTAATCAATGTGCAGGAACACTTTGAGAACCTATATTTTTTTCTGTCGAGGAATCTCTTAACGAAACGGTAAAATCGTACATTTCAATTTGATTTTAAAATCATCAATTAATATTTGTTATCGCACCCCGCAAACTTTTTATACGATCATCAGATGTTTTAAATTATTTAGCGCCTATTGTTTTCGATGTATTTGTTCGATGTAATTAATTTCTCACTATGCTTAGCTATTAAGGGTTGCAATGTAGTCGTAATTGGGTAATAAAACTTGGAGGATTGTTTGTCCAGAATCGGACATGATTATGACCGCGATTACTTCCTCTAACTAGCCTGGGTTGTTTTATGCCATTAAAATGCACCCTTCACTGACTTACCACGACTGATACCCTGTTCCTTGTCGATCAAACGTGGGGTGAGTAAATTTTTTATGACCTGATCATTCGAAACCTGACCCACATCTCGCTTATCTATATCGCCTTGACAACAAGGCTACTGTAAATTGACAATAAATGGAAAATCCAATCTTATCTTTGGGGAAACCAAAAAAAGGGTCTATAGGGTTGTCCCTGACTTCGGTATCTCATTATTGTCTGTGGCTGTTATGGTACTTGGGGTACTCACTGTTGTGGAAAATTTCCAAGGGCCTTTTTAAAATTTAGAATAGCATACTAATAGGGATGTGTTAGGAAGCTGTATTAGGAGCTGAGTTTATAACAAGTTTCCATCATAGCAATGTTATGTTAAAGAGTTGTTATGTTATTCTGAGGTTGTATGTTATCAAGGTAATGATTTAAATGGTAATGTTATCATGAGATTATGCTATAGCAAGGTAATGTCATTTATGGGTCATAGCAAGGTTATCACCAAACATAATTAGCTAATTACTTAGTTAGTTAACACTTAGGCTGCATAATTATATAATAATATAAATGACTATGTTCTAACGGCTGTATATTCTGAGTAAACAAAACGCAATAGATAATTGTTGCGACGGGCTAATATATCACAACACTGTCTTATATCATAAGACAAGGGTTTTAACGATGAAGTTATGTTTGCTTCAATAGATAGCCCACTCTGTGTCATGTTAAGTAGTGATAGATGTATCAGATTGGCTGTTTACAAAGTGGGATATTATTATAATTTGCCTGACAGTAGTTTCTGTTGATAATAGCAGATAACCATGCAAGTGACATTAGTGGTCGTTGCTATAACTTGATACATTTGAAGCAACTGTTGCACCATGTTGAGATATGTAGAGCAACCGTTGAACCATCATGATGCATTTAAAGCAACTGTTGTATTTGTTGTGTTGTTGCACTTTGTCCGCCTGATGCAACGGTTGCCCCATCAACCATTGCTGAGTCAACTGTTTGCAATTAAGTGCCTTATTAAACAACTTGTTGCCATGCCTCCGGTACTGTATCCCCATTCTCTTCCTTCCCTTCCTTACATTACTCTGCCTTCTTCACCAAACTCTGCCTTATTGCATTGCTCTACCTAACCTTGTGTTAACCCAGTATCTAGCCCTCAATGAGTGTACCTATCGATCACACCCACTGATCACCGACCATGACCACTTTGTTTAACTGATGCTAAAACCCTCTCAGAGAGAGACAAACAGATGGAGAGAGATAGAGAGACACATAGCTCTATGTGATCTTAGCCTGGACCAGAGTCCACGGTATTATCAGCGGAGGCCTCATGTGCCCCTGGGGTATCCCGCAGCACGGGCATTTACACCGGCCTTGAAGGGGTAGGCCTTCTGGGTCACAAGTCTATAAGAGCCCGGTGGCTGACAACGTGACTGGCTGACTGGCGGCGTCTGGCAGAAAAGAGCAAACAATCTCCGCGTGACAAGAGAAACGATCAGACCACAGCAGACGACGTTTAACCGCAGTTCAGTCTGATAAGGGCGGGTTCGTTCAAAGCGTAGGACGGCACAATTCTAGGTCCTAGACCTCTGGACAACCCCTCTAGCTTGACGTAGCGCTCGCGAATAGGCCAGTGCCGTGGTGAGTTTTGCAAGGAATTGGATACAGTTGGATAATGTCAGAGTTGCTGGCAATCTAGAAAAAAGATTTGGATGTGGTCGGTGGGTTGGTTTTCTTGAACTACTACAGTTAGTTGGGAGTTTTGTTTATCAAGGTACTTGCAGAGGTATTTATCGTATCTTTGGATTTATAGAGAGCACCTGCAACAGAAAGACTATTAGGAGGTGCTCTCAGCAAAGCCTCAAAGAGAGTAGAGGTATTTATTGAGATATTTATTAAGTGCTTCCTCTTCCTCCTTCTCCACTTTCTCATTCTTCTTCAATCAATCATCAATCAATGTTAATTTGATATAGTGCCCTTTCAAGGTATCTACTCAGAGGTGCTCCCGGTCTGACAAAGCTGAAAAAAACGGATTTCAATTAACAGTAAAATGCATGTGAGGAATTTCTCGGCAAGAGGCGTAGCTCTTGTGGAGCCCATTCCAGATGGTCGGGCCAATTGCTGAAAATGCTCGAGTCGTCAGTCTTCAGGTTAAGATTTGATCCGAACATAAGAGCTACACGATTTTGCATTGCAGATCGCCTTGAATCGAACTGTCTCGCTCCCTTCGTCGTTCGATCATCATCATCATCGGAGGATCAATCGATCATGGATCTTTCCTCCTTTCCAAGTCTCAACCTCGGCGATCAGATGCCACACGACCAGGATGAAGAAGTAGGTGGAGTAATTACTTATAATTAGCTGAGTAATAATTACCATTGTTTTGTTCTGACATTTTCAACTGTCCCCTCGCAAACTCTTGACCTCTCGTCTTGTTCCTTGGTCTTTGTTTTGGCCTCGAAATTGTTAGTCTTCTGAGAACACGTGATCTTAATTCCTGAAATTCAGATAGGTTTGTTTTTGTCAAATGACAGCCTAAAGCATATTCATAAGAGGTAATGTTTATTTATGACTGAAAGAGAATGTGTGCTAGAAGACAATTTATGATCATTATATTGATATGTTTGCAAACTATGTATATATTTATGTATGTATGTATGTATGTGTGCATGTATGTGTGTATGTATGTGTGCATGTATGTGTGTATGTATGTGTGTATGGGAAAGGGTTAGCAATAATGGTTTGCTTTTCTTTCATATGTTTTAAAACTTTTTATATGTAATTTATGATGATTTTTGTCTGTCTGTCTGTCTGTCTGTCTGTCTGTCTGTCTGTCTGTCTGTCTGTCTGTCTGTCTGTCTGCCTGCCTGCCTGCCTGCCTGCCTGCCTGCCTGCCTGCCTGCCTGCCTGCCTGCCTGCCTGCCTGCCTGCCTGCCTGCCTGCCTGCCTGCCTGCCTGCCTGCCTGCCTGCCTGCCTGCCTGCCTGCCTGCCTGCCTGCCTGCCTGCCTGCCTGCCTGCCTGCCTGCCTGCCTGCCTGCCTGCCTGCCTGCCTGCCTGCCTGCCTGCCTGCCTGCCTGCCTGCCTGCCTGCCTGCCTGCCTGCCTGCCTGCCTGCCTGCCTGCCTGCCTGCCTGCCTGCCTGCCTGCCTGCCTGCCTGCCTGCCTGCCTGCCTGCCTGCCTGCCTGCCTGCCTGCCTGCCTGCCTGCCTGCCTGCCTGCCTGCCTGCCTGCCTGCCTGCCTGCCTGCCTGCCTGCCTGCCTGCCTGCCTGCCTGCCTGCCTGCCTGCCTGCCTTATGACTTTGTCTGTCTGTGTCTATCTATCTATCTGTTTTACTTCCTGTCTGTTAGTCTATAAGTCTGTCTGTTTCTCTCTCTGTTGTCAGTGTCGGTCGGTTCATTCGTACAATTCCAGTTGGCAGTGTCAGTTTGTCAATTCAACAAGGGACTGTTACGTCCAGGAGGGTTACATCCAGTATACTGTCTTCATCTATTGTTCGATGGGAGCAATGCTTATACCTCTCGCAATTACCATTTTGGTAAGTCACATACTCCGCCCTCTTCTAGGCCCCACCCCTCTTTATTTTCCTTATCTCGGTCGTGCCAGTCAACTCTGACCTAATTGTGATACTTGCTGAAAATCTGACCCTACCCATTGTTATGTAAGTCACATCATTTTATCAGTTTCATTTTACCCAGTTTCTGTAGCAGCTCTACGGTATGGCCCCTCCCACTGTGTGGATTGTTATGTAGGTCATGTCAGTCATATTTGACCCATTTTCTATTTCATCTCCTCCCACTGTGATTGTTATGTAGGTTGTCAGTCATATTTGACCCATTTTCTATTTCAGCTCCTCCCACAGTCTGATTGCTTTAACAAATTCTCATGTGATGTCTTTTATTCTTTGAATTTGAGGTATTTCTTTCATTGTAG
This sequence comes from Bimastos eiseni, assembly GCA_959347315.1. Lineage (NCBI taxonomy): Eukaryota > Metazoa > Annelida > Clitellata > Crassiclitellata > Lumbricidae > Bimastos > Bimastos eiseni. The sequence continues at coordinate 25,075,439 of OY365813.1, read as the reverse complement.
CAATTTTTTGATATTTGAGATCTAGTTTGACGTTGACTACGTGAGGAATTCTCATGTGATGTGCTCATTCGATGTCTGGGGTTAAACTTGTCACCCTATCAAGTTACCCCTATGGCAACCAAGGGTAATATTTAGGAATAAGGGGGAAAAAATAATAAAAAAGCAACAGAAACTATTTTAAATGATGTTAAAGAAGAAAATGAGTGAAAACTTCAGCTGTGCAATAATAGTAATGATTAATAATGGATTAGATTTGATTTGATTTGATTGGATTGCTTCTTCTGAAAGTCTGTGTTTTTGTGTTTTGTTCTTTAAGGTTGTCTGGCTCCTATTTCTCTTTGTAGCTTTGGCAGTTGCTGCAGACAACTTGTGAGTAGGAGGAGTGTTTGGGTCATATTGTTATTGGGGTCATAGGTCATATCAGGTTATTAGGGTGATGGTGGTTATGGGTTGTGATGCTGGTGGTGACGGCGATGGTCTTAATGATGGTATTGCGAGTTGTGATGATTACGAAACATACATATAAACCCATGACAATAAAATACATCAGCGGTTCTCAATCTGTGGGGTCACGACCCCCACATGGGTCACCGTACGATTTGCCAGGGGTCGGCTGGAGCCTTCAGGAAATTATTAAATGGACAGTTGTCAGCATAGTTTCTTATATTTAATATTCATGTACTTATGATTACTACACAAACTACTCTTAATATATTGACACAAATTAATCTTTACGTATTTCTTGTACCATGATCGCAGTGAAGGCAGTTACTCAATCAATTTTATAGCTGGGGTCCGCACTACTTTGGAAATATTATCAGGCTGTTGCAGGACTAAAACGGTTGAGAACCACTGAAATAAACGATACATTTCTAAATTGCACGAGATTTAATTTTATGTTTATTTCATTTTCCATGTTTGTATTATTCTTCTTCTTCTTCTTTCCAGCTTCTGTCCTTCACTGGAGGTCATTGCGAGGGTTCTACACATGAGCGACAACATTGCCATATCCTTTGCCATTTATTCACTCTGTGTATATCCGTGTATATCCATGCTTTTACACACTTTTAGATGTGCTTGTCCATCGGTTGGTTTGTAATGTAATGTAATCATGCATTTATATAGCACCCCTTCAAGATATCCACTCAGAGGTGTTCTCTGCGCTGACCTAAATGATGTTAAATGTCATATGCAGAGGAATAAATGATGTTAAATGTCATATGAAGAGGCCTAAATGATGTTAAATAAAATATATATCAGTTAGCATTACTCTGCAAAGTAAGCTGGAAAGAGTCACCATGTATATGTTTGTATGTGTGTCTGCATTTGTGTTCGTATGTATATATGTCTGTCTGTGTTTTGTCCGTCATGCCAAACAATATACTCCTTATTTTTAATCTCCAGTTAATAGGAGTTCAGTAGTCTATGTGTTTCCTTGACTGTTTTTTTGGTGTACGGTGTAACTTTGTTGGCGTTTGGCAATGGAGCCCCAGATGTCTTCTCAGCCATTTCAGCCGTTAATAACATGAAGGATGGAGATGTTGGAATGGTCTTTGGTGCTCTACTAGGTAAGAAATGACTCATCCATTGATTGATTGCTTGATCGATTGCTTGGTCGATTTAGTAGTAAATTTATTGCATGTTGAGACTGATTGACAGACTGACTGACTTACTTACTGACTAACTGATTGATCGATGGCTGATTGATTGGTTGGCTGGTTGTGTCAAGCTTGTTAGCAGATAGACAGCTGGACAGACAAACAAACAGACATAGAGATATTTTGTGTTGTGAGTTTCTAATTGACGTCATTGTTGCCATGGTGCGCTGCTAGGGGCCGGTGTCTTCCTGACGACGGTCGTTGTGGGCGCTGTCACCCTCGTCGGTCCTTTCCACGCAATGGAGAGACCGTTTCTACGCGATATTGTCTTCTACATAGTAACCGTCTTCTTCACTTTCTATGTCTGCTACGATAGAACCATCAGCTTCTTTGAATCGCTCGGTAAGACAAGATGACCACTCGAATCTAACTAACGATCAACAACGAAAGCGTGGCTCTTATTTCTCTTCTCTCTCCTCTTGCTTTTCCTCCTTTTTCCTCCTCTTTGCACCTCTACTTTTACTTCCTCTGACCTCATTCCTCTTCCATCGTCCTCTTTCATCCTCTTTATATCTCCTCATGATTCCTCATCCTTCCTCATCTTTCTTCTTTTTCCTTCTCCTCCTTCTTCCTCGTACTCTTTCTTCCTCCACGTATTTCCTCCTCTTTCATCTATTCTCCACCTCCTTAGTTCTTGCAAATAATTCCGTCAGGCAGTAATTAATTAAATTTAACTGTATCTGATATTTAACCCTTCTTTTGTGTGAATGACTTGCTTAAGGTCCCTAGTAAGTAAGCATCGAAGAGGAAGAGGAGGAGAGGGATCGAACCCATGTACAAAGTGACCTGCCAGGTAGCATGGCATATGTGGATTTGTGTAGGAGCTTCTATGCTGACTACGCCCAATAGCCCTATATGACATACTAATCTCAATACTATCAAATTGCTCTCATAGCACAAAGTTCGTGGGTGTTGTCTTTCTCCTGTGTGTGATTAATGCACGGATCGTCCAGGGCTCTGGTCTCAACCGACCCAACTTTGTTGTTGCTACATCTGGCCTCAAACTTCTCAATGGCACCAATTAGCTGCTGAAGAATGCCGATGATTGCAATGTGCTGATACCTGCCTGCCTCAGCAGTAACTCCGTCGCTGGTTGCACTCTGCCAGTGCCAGTCCCAAGCCTGGATAAAGGAGGAGGGCGATGCTAATAAATAGTCTATGTGTCATCAAACTGCAACTACCTACCTGCCTCACCTACCGACTCTGAGCTAGTCCATTTGCAGCATGGGCCTCCAGGTGTTACCTTAGACTTAAAAGATCTAAATCTAAAGAGATGGTTGTTAGTAGACCTGAGGGCCAGAGGGAATGCCCCCATCTGCTCCACTGCTTGGAATAGATAGGTTGGAGTTGATTGTTGTCTTTTTCTCTTCTTCAGCTTACATACTTACGTACATCGTTTATGTCGTTGTCGTCATAACTGGAAGGGTTCTTTACCAGAAGTACTTCCGACCCTCGCCACCCGTCATCACCAGAGGTACACCCCACCTAATTAACCCTTCGTTATATCTTTATTCTATTTCTATTCTATTTCTATTCTAAGTCTGTTCTATTTCTATTCTAAGTCTGTTCTATTTCTATTCTTTTTGTATTCTATTTTATTTTTGATCTGATTCTATTCTAGTTATGGTCTTCTTATGGTCTATTTCTCTATTCTATTTATATTCTAGTTATGGTCTATTTCAATTCTATTTCTATTCCATTCATATTATAGTCTTGCCTATTCTAGTCTATTTCTACTTCTATTCTATTTCTAGTCTGGTCTTTTCTATTATATTCTATTTTTAATTAAGGGAGAGGAAAGGATAAGATGGGGTATTATGAAAGGGAGTGGGAAAAGAAGATGTTGGGATAAGCAAGGAATGAAGAAAGGACAAGGGAAGAGGGTAAGTAGCAATTGCAAGAGAGATATATGGAGAGAGAGATATATTGAGAGAGAGATATATTGAGAGAGAGATATATGGAGAGAGAGATATATTGAGAGAGATATATATGGAGAGATATATATTGAGAGAGAGATATATAGAGAGAGAGATATATTGAGAGAGATATATATGGAGAGAGAGATATATGGAGAGAGAGATTTATGGAGAGAAAGATATATGGAGAAAGATATATGGAGAGGGATATTGAGATTTAAGAGTGAAGTTGTTTCTGACATTGTAGAAGTTGGAGAGGATGACAGTGAGAATCCAATGAGTCGAAACGGTTCAGTGGACAGCCTGCTCCGAGCGCCACCCAAGCGGACCGTCTATGGTCAGCCAAGCGTTACTTACTCACTGAACCATGATGGTGATGATGCTTCTGCTTCTGCTTCTGCCTCTGAATCTCAGTCTGGTGTGCATGATGGTAACTAATGCTGGCTATCACGGATGATTTGTTGTCTTTAAATGTTACAATACGTTGTTTCATCTATTCATATGTACACATTAATTAGTCGATTAATTGTTAATTAATTTGAACGATTAAATGTGTTTTTAATGATTTTTCAAGAACTGCTTGTTAAATTTTATAAGGCATTATAGCCCCCTTGCAGTTGAGGGAGACATTTGAAATGAGAAACATTAACAAGACTACTTATATGCACATTTAACTGATAAGTAACTGTAATTTATTAATAATATTATTAAAAGGTAAACAATGAATGAGGTTAATTTTGTATTTGGCATTACTTATTGGGAATACAATTTATTGCATTTAAATCCTTAATTATTAAGTATTAAAAATAATTTAATCGATAGCAGCCCTAAGTTACACTCACATATATACATGCATATAAAGGTGGTTACCTATTTCCTAAAAGCTCAAGATTGGAATCCACCATTGCCATTTTTTTACTGAACTAACATACTATTGATTTGAAGCAATTTGAACTATATTTAGGGATTTCAACAAGAGTTTTGTTATCTAAACTTTGACTTCCCACATTTTTCATTTTAAAGGCAAACAAACATTGATAGAGACAATGTATTCACTGTTTCTGCATTTACTCTGATCTTTGCTTCTTTGGGATTTAAAAAAAGTTTAGTAAATAATTTCACTTTAATTTACAATTCATGCATGCAACTGGCTTTGAGAGTATTTCATTTCAATGATGCATTGCTTTCTATGCTTCAATATCTTTCTATGTCTGTCTTTTTGTATGTCTTTCTCTCTGTTTGTCTCTGTCTATGTATGTCTGTGTATTTGTCTGTCTGTCTTTCTGTCGGTTGTGACTTCTTTCAACAAATTCTTAGACATCTCGCTTTTCAGACTCTGTGCATGGTCATCTGTTAATTAATTTCTGAGTAAGCTAATTAGCATAACTATGAGTTTATATTTTTTTGTCTATACTTGAAATATGATAACCGGATTAGTTCTATTCACAGCTGATTAATGTTAGTTTGTTTATTGTCATTAATTATCTTAATTAATTGATAGTCCTTGACAGATGATATTTTTCTTTTGTTCTTTGCAATAATTAATATCATTTAAGGTAGTCTCGTGTTTCCTCTCCGTAATAAAGAAATTGAGAATAATTTTTATTTTTGGTTTTTCCCTGGCAACATATCTTAATCAACCACTTCTTAATGGCTACCTTTCAATTACTGTAGCTTTCTATTGTCCTAACATCTTATATGGGGTTAATTGCTATTTTTTTTATTAGGTGGCGATGACGAGAGAACGCCCCTGTTGCAGCATCAGCCGCAGTCAATCGATCAGGTGGTTTCATCCAGGGATGATACGACAGCGGAAGTCAGATCATCAGAGGAGTCTACGACTGTTTGCGGCGACTTCCTTTTGGCCGTTTCACCAATTGATGTTGAGGAATGGAAGGATAGAGAGGACAAGTATCATCTGAAGAGAATCTATGCTGTATTCAAGGTTGGACACTCATCTCTTGTCTGTCTGTCTGTCTGTGTGTCTGACTGTCTGTGTGTCTGACTGTCTGACTGTCTGTCTGTCTGACTGTCTCTCTGTCTGTCTGTCTGACTGTCTCTCTGTCTGTCTCTCTGTCTGTCTGTCTGTCTGTCTCTCTCTCTCTCTCTCTTTGTCTCTCTCTCTCTCTCTCTCTTTATCTTTTTTTATTCAATTTATCTGTCTGTCTGTCTGTCTGTCTGTCTGTCTGTCTCTCTCTCTCTCTCTCTCTTTGTCTCTCTCTCTCTCTCTCTCTCTCTTTATCTTTTTTTATTCAATTTATCTCTCTCTCTCTCTGTCTGTCTGTCTCTCTATATGTATTATTTGTGTGTTTTTACATGTGTGCAACACTGTGTATATAATATGTGTACTTCAAAACGTTTGTGAATTTCATCTTAGTTTTGTTTAGTGAATCCAAAAACACTCGTTGGAACATAGCTTGTCTCTGAAACTAGCCCACGAGGGGTATACCCCTTGCCTCGTTTAAAGGTTACTTACACAACCAAGGGCAACAAGTTGAATGCAATGAGACAATATCCAGATTTAAGTTAATCAAATTTTGAGTGTCGCAATTCTCAATTCTTGGTCATTTGTTATTCTTAGTATTGACATCAGTAACTCTCTTCACTTCTAAGATTCATATCATTGTGGACTTATTCATCTTGCATGTCAACGGACATTACAGAAGTCGCTAATCAATTATGTTGATTATTGCAGAATCATCTTCGTTACCATCATCATTATCGTCGTCATCTTCGTCGTCGTTGTCAGCATCTTTATCGTTGTTGTCATCAGCATTATCGCCAACATCTTTTGTTTTGTTGCTGGTAGGCGCCTGCTCTATTCATCCTAAAGATAACAGTTCCTCTTGTTGATACAACCACTTCAAGGAACAACTGGAATAAACCTCTGAATGTTCTCCACTGTGTCATTACTCCAGTCTTTTGTATTTTCGCCGCAAGTTCCAACTGTGAGTAGAGGTTTTAATTGGGATTTATTCCTTCATTCATTGCAAAGATTTATTTAGCGCCCTTTCAAGATTACCACTCAGAAGCACTCCCGTCCCCAGCACGGCTGAAAAGAACGGTTTAAAGGTGAGTATAAAAAGAGTCGGAGTGACAAGCACAATGCCAATGGGAGCATGTTCCAGAGCGAGCGACCATCCACTTGTGTTTCGGCGCACCTGACTGGCTGCCACACGCGAATTGACATCTGTTTGTAACGCGTCATTTCTTGGTTGTTTTCGTGTGATTTGCAGTTTGTGACGGTTTACATATACATGTAACTTACTGCGGTGTGTCAGTTTGTCAAATAAACAAAGATACATAAGGTACACTGAGAAGGCACAATTTTGTTTAGTAGTTGTACGGGCAAATGGGACAATGAGTTGGCCTCGCTCAGTAGAGCGGCGACCCGGTGCACTCAAAATTGATGAAGGATTGATTTGGGGAGTAGGAGGTGGGTGAAATGAAGGAATCATTGTTATATCTTTTGTTCAATCTCTTTGTTGCTTTCTTTCAGTCGCTCTCTCGCAGTTGGCTCCTCGTTTTCCAGTCTTTCTCCTCTTCCTCATCGCTGGAGTTATTCTCGCTGTCGTCGTCTGCTTTACGTCCAACCGGCTCACTCCGCCGGTCTATCATTCGGTAAATAAGATACACTTATCTGTTTGTTCATTCAGTCAGTCAGACTGTCATTTAGCCATCCAGTCATCTATCCATCCATCCATCCATCTAGTCATCCATCCATTCATCTATCCATTCATTCATCTATCCATTCATTCATTCATCTATTCATTCATTCATCTATTCATTTATCCATTCATTTGGACCCTATGCTGCTAATATCATTTGTTTCTGGATATATTCATTTTTATTTTGTTGACCATTGTTATTCTCTGATCCATTGTTATTCTGTTGACCATTGTTATTCTCAAATCCATTGTTATCCATTGTTATTCTCTTATCTATTGTTATACATTGTTATGCAGGCTTTTGCGTTCATCGGATTCTTTTCTGCTGTTATGTGGATTAAGAACATCGCTAACGAAATCGTTAACATTCTTCAGGTCAGACATTTTAAATACTATGCATATCAGATAATAATATCAATGATAATAGTAGTAGTAGTAATAATAATAATGATAACAACTCCAGGACAAAAATGCTTCATATCTACCTCTGATGAAAAAAAATTAATGAGTAATAAAAATAATAATGATGATAACAATAATGATAATAATGATGATAATGTTATAATAATAAGTAATATTTATTGCAGTTACAATAGTTATAGTAATAGTAATAATACTAGTATTAATTTTAATAATAAAGAGGTTTTCCTTCATTTGGGAACGATGACCATTGAACCAGTTCCATAGCTTATTAGAATCTGACGAATTCCTTGTACATTTGGCAAAGTAATTTCTGATAATTGTTTTAGTTTAAATATATAATTGATAATAATAATAAGTATAACATTACTATTATTACTATATACTTATAATACTTATAATATGTAACAATAATAGAAATAATGAAATTAGATTTCTTAAAAGATAGATGATGCTGTTTGCGTTCAGTGGCGATTGGTGCCTAGGGATTGATGATGACAGAGGTGATTGGGTTTGGATTGGGCTTGGATTGGGTGATGGATTGTGCTGTTGTTCTGTTGTAGGCTGCTGGCGTTGTCTTCAGTATCAGCAATACGGTTCTTGGGCTGACGTTCCTCGCTTGGGGTAACAGCATTGGGGGTAAGATAGAGACGCTCATTCTCTCTCTCTGTTTGTCTGTCTGTGTCTCTCTCTGTTTGTCGGTCTCTCTCGGCATTTCTGTATGTGTCTGTCCCTCTTTCGTCTCTCTGTGTCTCTCTGTATCTCTCAGTCTGCTATACCTGTCCCTCTCTTTGCCTCTCTCTGTGTCTCTCTCTCTCTCTGTCTGTTTCTTTCGGTCTGTCTCGCTCAATCTGTCAATCTCTGTGTCTGTAGATCACTCTACATATCTCTCTCTTTGCCTCCCTGTGATTATTGCAACATATGGTATCAGTCGAATAGGCATTACCCTGTGTTTATGGTCTGTTTTTAGACCTCATCTCTGACGTAGCTGTGGCTAAGCGTGGTCTCCCAAGGGCCGGTCTCTCCGCTTGCTTTGGAGGTCCTCTCTTCAGTATCCATTTTTTTTTCATGGAAAGTGTCGCCATTATCTTCATTTCCATCATCTTTGTTATTGTCATAATTGGCAGAATCATCTTCGTTACCATCATCATTATCGTCATCATCTTCGTTGTGATTGTCGGCATCTTTATCGTTGTTGTCATCAACATTATCGCCAACATCTTTTTATGAGCATTATAATCGTCGTTACCAAAATCGTTATCTTTGTCATTAAAGTTATCTACATTTTTAGCGTCATTGCCAATATCGTGTTACCATTTTCAGTATTTTTTTCGTTGTTACCGTCTATTGTTGATTGTCTTCTCTGATGAGTTTGATTGAGTGGTTGATTATTGCCTTAACCCTGATTGTAAGATACCCTTCTTGGAGTTGGGATTCCGTTCACAATGGCTGCCTACAAACAGGGTGGACTGTCTGGGTCAATAGCTGTAAGTATCGGGTTCAGATAGTGTCTTATGGTGCTGTTTTGGAAGATGGGAGGGAATGGGGGAATTGATAATTGGGTGGTTGCATTGGGTCTGGTTGCATTGGATGGTTGATAGTGGGTGAATGTATTATTGGGTGGATTGGATTGGGTGAGTGGATATTGCTATTGAGTGTGTAGGTTATTGGGTTAAGTATGCTTGCATGAATGAATATTTTGTGGGCTGCGATTCTGCTTATTATTGTTATAATTTTTATTGTTATAATTTTTATTGTTATAATTTTTATTGTTATAATTTTTATTGTTATTATTTTTATTGTTATTGTTTTTATTTTTTTATTGTCATTATTATTATTTTTTTAGTATTATTGTTGTTGTAGTTATTATAATAATAATTATTATTATTATTAATATTGCTATTTTCATTATAATTATTAATGGGTAGCTATCATTGGGTAGTTGAGATTTAGTGAATGGATATTTGGATTGGGGTGAATTGTGGGTTTGTGATTGGTTTAAGTGACTTGGTTATTGGGTAGGTCAAGGAGCTAATTGGAGGTTTGGATTCGAAAGATGGTTTTGGCAACATGTGTTTTGGTAGGTAGTTTCTAATGATGGGTATATTGTCTATTTTCATTGCATAATTTTGGATGTGGACACAATAGCAACTATTCGGGTTATATAATCACAATCAATGCAAGGTCAAGCACAGCTCGTTTCTTTTGTTCCAGATCAACTTCTCTGCGATCCAGGTCTTCCTCTTCATTGGCCTGACCGTCAGCCTCCTCTCTTCCTTCATCATCATTCCACTCCTTGGGTTCCGCCTCCGACGCCCCTATGGGGTCTTCCTCATCGCCCTCTACATCGTCTTCCTCACCCTTGCCCTTCTCATTGAGGGCAATGCCATCCAATGGACCGTCTGATCGTTGATCGAGTCTCGTTCTCATGATCATCTTTTGATCGAACGGAACGCGACCGGTTTTTAGTCTCGATCCACTGTTTCAGTTTTGATCGAATCTTGCCTGTGATCTGGTTGACGGTTTCAACAGTTCGATCTGGGGTTTTTTTCCAAGATGAGGAATTTCCTGAGGTTTTTAAGTTTAAAATTGTGAAGTCAGAATGTGAGTTTTTAATTCAATCGTGTGCAACATTTGCTGGCTTTGTTCGCTGTAACCTGACGATTTGTAGTTTTGAATCTGCTGTGCGATCTTTGTCTTATAACCAACTGTTTGTAGGACCAAATGTCTCTATTCAGACCAACTGATGTTTTGTGCATTGAGGTTAATTTTTATTCGATTGTTTAAAGTGTTTGCCTTGTAACGCTTAGAGTACGTGGACTCTATCCTCCTTCTCCTCCTCCTCCTTTTTCTCCTAGTCCACCTTCTCCTCATCGTCCTCCTCCTCCTAGTCCTCCTCGTCCTCCTCCTACTCCACCTTCTCATCGTCCTCCTCCTCCTCCTTCTCCTCATTCTCATCTTCGTCGTCCTCATCAGAGTCCTCCTCCTTATCCGCCTCCTCATCCTCCTCATCTTCGTCGTCCTCCTCCTCCTCTGAGGTGATTACTGTGTATATACCTCAAGTAAGTCAATCTCTCACAACTTCTCGGCACCATCGATTGATGCTTTGTCGATTATACTGCAGCACTTAACAAACGTGTGATAATGAAATAAATGATTATTAGAATTGTAGAAATTGAAGTGTAATGTTCTCATAGTGATCTGCACAATTTTGACGATCTGTGATTTTAAAATCGAGCGGACGGTGATCATCTTTCTAAGTCTTGATCGAGCAAGCGCTTTCGGTGAAAGAAGTAGTTTCGTGATAACCAACTGTGAGATGTTTTTAGCAGTTTATTTTACATTCTTTAAGTTTAAGAGTTTACTTTATGTTTTTTAAATGAGATCTAAGAATTTATTTTGCAGTTCTTGAATCTTCAATTGTGAATCTTCAAAGATAATAATAATTGGCCGAAAAATCGTTTCTTTGAAAAGAGTTGAGAAAAGTTCATAATTATTAGATCAGTTTTTTCTATTGTCTATGTATGCAAACGAGCTTCAATAAATAGCATGGGTGTTTCCCCATGTGAGCTGAACCGTTTTATAGTTATTACAATGACTGCTCTTATAAACTGCTTTTAGCAATCGTGACAATAGCTTTGAGAGCGCTATAATATGATATTATGGTTGCTCTCATGATTGCTGGTATATGCTAGCAGCTCTGAAAGGTGCTACAGGTGCTATCATGACCGTCATAGAAGCTATCATAGCTGTTGCATAATAACTATCATAACTGCTATCACTAACAGTCCACCGGTTTTTTTTACAGGATTTAGGTGACGAGTCATTTTAATCTTTTTAGACTTATTTTCAACCATTTTTGGTTTTAACGATTTTATTTTTATGTTCAAATTGACATATTCTCTTTTGTAAATGTAATTGTACATTTATATAGCGACACTAAATAAGCGTTAGTAGGCACTTTGTGTGCTTACATGTGTATTGCCATCGTTTGTTGTTTTCTGTGAATCTTGGATCATATGTCATGCGTAAACTGTTTCACATTCTCTCTTCTACTTGTGGCGGTTGGTTTAAAGGTGGTTTTCAATACATGGTAGATGATGAAGTGGTAGAGTGGTAAATTGCTTGTTTGAAAACTCCTTCAGAAGCTCCTCATCAGGGACTCGTTAGTGGTACAGATGTCAAATGTGAAGTGGAAGGTCGACAATTACGTTTTGTTATGCTGTTTACATCTAGCCGTAATTGTTAAGAGAGCAGTTACAGTGCAATTATCTGTCTTTGTCATTCACAGTTTGTTGCTTGACCTTCCAGTTGACCTTAACCTAGCAAACAGCCTTGACCGTCTGGCTTATCTGCGTCTTGCTGAGCTTCTTACAGACTTTGACCTTGCTGATAACCTTGACATTCCAAATTTTCCAGGCCTTTATACTTACCAAGACCTTACTAGGTAGATATCCTTGTTTACAAACTTTGACCTTCATGTAATATTGACCATGTCAATAACCTTGACATTTCCACGGACCTTGACCTTCCAGAGACCTTGACCTACCTACTAGCAAGTCGATTGGTTTTTATAATAAGAAAATGATGTACCATTTCAAAACAATTATGTATATATATAATATGTAATATTTGTAAATCGTGATGAATTATTATTTGATTTGAATTTAAAATTGATCATTTTGTTGTGCTGTTTTTTGTTTGAGAATCTGGTTTGATGGATGAAATTGAATAGGTGGATGGAGAGAGACGGACAGACAGACAAACAGACAGACAAAGAGAGAGGAGAGAGACAGAGAGAGTGTGAGAGAGAGGCTGACAAAAAGACTGACAAAAAGACTGAGAGTGACAGAGAGACAAACAGACAGTGAGACAAGCAGACAAAGATATAGACTGAGAGGGAGAGATAGGGGTGAATAGAGTGCATATCTGTCTGTGTGTTAAAGATTAATTCCACACATTATATTAACAGCTATTCTATTAGAAAGCATTAGGGGGTGGTCTGTCTGTGTGTCTCTCTCTCGCTGTCTCTCTCTCTCTCTCTCTCTCTCTCTCTCTCTCTCTCTCTCTATATATATATATATATATATATATATATATATATATATATTTCATCTCACTCCCTTCCTCTGTCTCTGTCTGTCTGTCTGTCTGTCTGATAGTCAGACAGCAGAGAATGCTGAAGACACTGTTGATGACAGAGACAGACAGACAGACAGACAGACACACTCTCTCTCTCTCTCTCTCTCTCTCTCTCTCTCTCTCTCTCTCTCTCTCTCTGAAGTTGAATTGACGCCATTTCAGATTCAGAGCCTGAGACAGTTGGACTCTGTAGTGCAAACAGGTGGCTACTTGAGTTTGTCACTTACTACTTTGTTATCGTAATCGAGGACTTATATAGCGCCATTTGGGTGAGTTTTGCTTCCAACTTCACCGACAAAAAGAGAAGAGCTGGTCAAGAGAAAGAACAAGGTTGGATTTAATTTGGAGTTGCATTATCTAGATATCTATTGCTGTTGTTATTATTATTATTAATATTATTATTATTGTCATTATTATTATCGTCGTCGTTGTTGTTGTTGCTGTTGTTGTTACCACTACGAGCATCACTACTATCGTTACTCTATCATTACTAAATTTACTATTATCATTATGGATACCATAACAGCAACTACTATTATTAGATATTTTCTATTATGTAGAACCTATGCTTTCCAATTTTCATTTTTGAAAGATATTATTGCTGTCTCCCACAGATACCTCCTCTTCCTTTAGCCTTTCTAATGTGACGCAGTACTCGCCAATAAACCAGTTGTCATAGGTTAGCTTTATAAATGCAACTAATTTAGCGTTTGAAATGCGTTTTTACGTTACTATGTACGAAAGGATGCTTGACTTTGTACGTATGTGATTGTATATGCGAGCGCTTTTGAGCAGTTACCTAGAAGTGGCGAACTGGCGCTATACAAATCTTAGAATGGATGAATGCATAAAATCCACCTATTCGTCTTTTAGACCGAAACTGTGTTCCATCTTTCCACAGCCTCCGCCGATCCCGCATCCGTTGCCATGGGAACCGTAGGTGGAGACACATCCGGTTGCTATGACGACAGCCCCACCAGCAGCAGCAACAGTCTTCGCAACGCCGTTCGTCGCAACACTGTGAGTCAGATGGCGTGCGACTATTCGACGCGGATTCTGGATCATCAGAAGAATGTAGCCAGAAGTCTCATAGTCAGACAGAAGAGAATGCTGAAGACACTGTTGATAACGAGGATGGCCGAGGTCGAGAGGATGAAGGTGGCGACGGCGGCAGGAGTGGGACAGGCGGGCAAAGGTAGGGAGAAGGATCAAGGGTTGAAGGAAGGAGAGGGTCACGGTGTCTGTCTGTCTGTCTGCCTGGCTGTCTGTCTGTCTGCACCACTCATTTCATCAACTAGTCACCGATAGTCAATCCTAACTCCCCACCCACTCTCCACCCAATCCCCAACTCTAACCCAATCTTCAGATTCCAACCCAATCTTCTTATTCTAACCCATTCTCTTCATGCCAATCCAATCTCCCCTTTCTAACCCAATTTTTCCATTCTAACCCAATCTCCCAATTCTAATCCCGTTGGACCACATTATTTTGTCTGCAGACGAAACTTTCGAAGATGCCTTGATGACGTCAACTAAGGAACTCGTAAGACTTGATTCGACGGCGGAAGAATACAACCGTATTGAAGTAGTTATCAATCCGTATCCGATCACTCCGCGACCGAAGCACAACGTATCGAATGTTTCACAGAAATCAAATCGTAAGAAAGAACAATCGAGTGATTGAATTCTGAATGAATCAGTCAACCAAACAGTCAATCAATCAATCAATCAGTCAATCAAACAATCAATTAGCCAGTCAGTTAATTAATCAGCGAATGATATGTTAAGATGTTAATTTAAAATCATACCAAATGCATATTATGTCGTTTTCCATTCTGCGATATAAATGCGCTTCAAAACTGGTTATTTTAAAAATATTATCTCTAACTCAAGGATTGGAGGTACTGAATCCTTCTCTTTGACTGAGGGAGGAAATTGATCGATTTGAACCGAGATCAACTTTAGTCGAGTGTTTAATTTCGCGAGGGGGAGAGGAGAGGGAGTTCATCGAGTAATGAATACCATATCTGGTTAATTCCTTTTTCTTTGTGATGGAGATTGGATTATTATCGCCCAACAGATGCCATAGCATGCGGTGTCCTTTCAGTTAACTCGCACTCATTCACCTGCTTCTAATAACAACGTTATCGTAACGAAACGGTTTGTCTGTCCGTCTGTATGTGCGACTGTCTCTGCCTGTCTTTTGTGTGTGTGTCTCTCTCTCTGTTTTTCTGTATGTCCATGATAATCGAGTATATCTATGTATTTGTGTGTGTATAATCTTGTTTTCTCTATTCAACCTTGGAGCTGATAGCCTAGAATTATTTCGATCTATAGTGTAACATGGACTATAATTAGGTCTGAAAATCAACGATGTAGTATGATGTAATAAAAAAAATTTATAGCGCAAATCAAATCAGCAGCGCTCTTAACGGGCGTCGGTGCTTGGGCCAGACAACAGGAAAGCCTGTAGGCGTCTTCGGAACTAGGAATGGGAGAGGGCAGAGGTGGCGATCTTGTTTGACAGGAGGGGAGGGACATCCAATGAGAGGGGTAGGAAATGTGGGGGACACACGTATAACTTGTCTCCTCTCTGTAAACTTGTCCTCCTCAAACCTCGGGATCGCCGCCCCTGGGAGAGGAATAGTAGCTTCAAAGGCAGGGAATGTGGAAGACAGTTCCAAGCTGAGGGACCAACATAGACAGAGCTCCTGGATCGGACAGTAACCTCAAGTACCCCTTTCTTGTTGCTCAGTTGCCCTAATACCTTTCTTTGTGCTATTGTCTGCCAGAATCAAAGAATAAAAGACGTCGTCTGAAGCTACAACATATCTCTCTGGACCTTAACGAACATCCGGTAGAACAGACGAGACCTCGACCTCGAGGCAGCGAAGGTCAATCACCTAGAGCGTCACTCAGCCGCCTGCCCTCTCTATCGACCCCTGGGGTTGCTGCTGCTGCTGCTGCACCCCTGGGTGACATCATCGAGGCTGGAGACGGGGTTTGGCTCGGCCACCCAGAGGCCATCAACTCCGTTCGTCGGACCTTGAGACCGGCAAGGATGGCGGAAGTCAGGCTGCTTCGACGAGCACAGAGTCAAAAGGAGCCATCGGTGTTTGGACCCTCGCGTCGGGGTTCAGAGGAACTGGAAGAGGGGTTGAAGACGAAGTACCCTCCGCTGAGGTCCTTCAGTCTGGTAGATGATATGACAGCCCTTGATCGAGGGCTGATAAGGTTGGAACTGGCCAAGCGGCGTAGTTCCTCGTTGAGATTGTCGAAGGAGGAGGTCATGTGTAGAAGGGAGTCTCTCTTCCAGCAGAAGAGCTGGAGGAAGGGCGCCAGAGGAGACGGGGGTTGTTGCTCGTGGGTGGAGGTAAGCGCCGGGGGTCAGGTCGAGCATAGCCAGGAAGGATCGGGGAAGAGTGGGTGGTTGCCTCCCATTCTGTCGGCTGCGCTGGAACGATTGGAACTGAAGGAGGAAGCGGAGGAGAAGGAGGAAGAAGAAGAAGATCGGTGTTGAGAGTTTGATGTTTATGATCAAAGGAAACACCGGATCAATCATTGATTCACATAAATTCGCATATGCACACAGACATACATACTTTCGTACATGTAGGCCTACATACAGCGTATAGCAGGGCTATTCAATTAGATTTAGTCAAGGGCCAAACTAGAGAAATCTGGAGATGGTGGCGGGCCAGACGCTCCAGGAGGGGTTTGGGGAGGGGTTTGGGGAGGGGTTTGGGGAGGGGTTTGGGGAGGGGTTTGGGGAGGGGTTTGGGGAGGGGTTTGGGGAGGGGGGCTGCTGAGGGTTTGGGGAGGGGGGCTGCTGAGCACCCTCCAGTAAATTTTTTAAAATGATACATTTGCTAAATATATAATATAATTCAAATAATTATAATAATAATAATTCACAAACATAGATTTTAAAAAAAATCCTTAAAATTTTAAAATTTTGGCATAGGTCCGCGGGCCAGTTGTTAGGCCTTCGCGGGCAGATTTAGCCCGCGGGCCGCTAATTGAATAGCCCTGGCGTATAGCATATCACAAACAATGCATATAAATATATATATATATATATATATATATGAAATACATTTTCCTCGGGTGATGTTTTGCATAGGCCCTATTATTCGCCAGGTGGTGAGTTTGAAACGTCATCTGTCGATTTCTGGAGCGACCAAGAGAGGGGTCGTCGGGTTTAGATCCCCAGTTTCAACTGGAACACCACGAGGGAACTGGATTAACCAAATTCAAACTGGTTGCTTTTTAAAGCTACTACGAATGTTATGTCCTTGGCATTACACTTTAGAGGTGCTTGTAAAAATGTTGTATCTTTAAGATTAACTATCAGAGTCTTTTGCTTACGTACCAAACTATTTCTGATCGTGTAACGACGTGATTTTAATTAATGATATATACAGTGAATAGGTTTTTAGGGAAGGTTAGGCCTAATTGATTTGCACGTCATATGGAATTTTGTTAGTTCTTAAATTTAATGTCGCCAACTTCTGAAATAGACTTTAATAGTTATTTTTAGTGTTGAATCACTGTTGCATATAAACTACTTTGATTTCACAATTCGGTCTATAGGCCTAATTTTAGTTTTATTGAACATTTTATTCATTGTAGAAATGTAAGTCTTCAATTTCGACTCTACTGAACTATTTAAGAGAATTTGTGCATTCACAGCATTCATCTCATTACCGGAACTAATTTAATTTAACATCTTTACCCAAATTCCGACCAATTCTGCTCTAGTCTATCGACTTTTCAAACAGATTGAAACAAAATGGCCGCCTCTCTGTGCGTCTGCCACATCGGATTTGACAGTCTACTTAACATGCATAACCGAAGCGCAGCTGTCCACGCCCGTATCGACGTACTACTTTCTAAGTAATCCTGAAGTTGATCATGGCTGTCGTGAGATCCTAATCTCTGTATAAAAACCTAGTCGACGCCGACTTCTCTATTCACCGATTCCTCTCTCCTGGGACGCGATTCGTTCCGACGTTTATAAGCGCTCATTCAATTATGCATGCACTGTAGAAACTCGCTCGCTGCAAAGCACCTCAGGACGTAAAATGGCCGCCGTCGGAAAGTCGACGCGGACAAGTTTTATTTTAAGGATTTTACAAATGAGAAAATGAATGCAACATGTCTCAATGATATTGTACCGTCGCCGTTCCTTTCGTCATTAAAAATTCATCGTTTTTCCTGCTGACTATCTCTCGGGTAATGTCGACGGCGTGTGTTGAATATGATGCCCGTCCTGTGGTCCGAAGGGGTTTTCGGCGAGTGCACAGCGGGGCGCGTACGGGTCCAGGAAACGCATTCCGCTGGAAATTTCCTGAGTTATATGTAATAGAGGGATCCCGTGGGACTGGCGCCTTGGTGGGCTTTTGTTCGGTTGTATGCGAATCACGGCTGACCGCTGGGGAAGGCTAATTGATGTAGAATGTAATTGCGGCAGTTTTAAGGGCATCTATATTGCTACAGGAGACTTGGAAATATGTGTTCGCCGTATGCTACCTTTGTACAATCGTAAATACGCCTGTATAGGCTCTACTATGGCGCAGCAGCGTTAGACATAAGCAACTCCATTGAATGGGATTTCAAATACATTATACCTCTGCTGTTATCTGGAAACGAGTGGTAGGAATTCTGTTTTTAATCTCTTGTTTCAAGGTCACTTGTCATTTTTATATCGCCTCTCTAAGATATATAGGCCTAACGATGTATTCTCAGCGGAGAACAATAAGTTTCCATGCATGCTTGCCGAGTCCTTGGAACATTTTGAACGGACCATTACGATTGCGAACTTGTTTACTAACGTTTTCAAGATTTACTTTTCGTTTTCTTGTCGCGGATGCCTCCGCAATCCAACTTATTGTGTCGGAAAATAACAATTTCGGGGAAATAATACCGAACAGAGTCGGACAAAGGATTTACTGCGGTCGTTTCCGACTCCATTTTCTTAGATTTCCTTCTCAGATTGGATTGGACCGAAGAGCGTCCAGTCGCGAGAAGTTCTCGGATTAATTAATTAGAAACCCGTCTTCTGATATCCACTCTCGCATCCGTCTTTGTGAAAGGCACAATTGACGCCAAACTCCACATAATACAACTCTATTCGTCTCGGTTTCTATAGGTCGCTGCCTATCGCGGTTTCATCTTGTCGATTAAGCCAACCAACCGAAACAAACTGTTCGATGCGTCACGCTCCTATGGGCAATGATGCGGTTATCCATTTACACGACCGGCAAACATTTCCGCTTGACTAGGTCCAGTCTGAAACGTTCCTAGATCAGTTTTTCCAGTTTTCCGTCGATATCCATCCGACCCGTCACTCCGCTTTCTTCCGTTTTTCGTCGAATAGTGCGCTTCGGTGAATCCGATATACTGGCGAACAATAAAGGGTGCAAATTGACCGGAAGAATGGCAATGTAGCTTCCACCGACACGGTCGGTTTGTCATGAATGATTCGATGGAGGAGTTGGTGAAGCGTGACGGGAGAGAGAAAGACAACGAAGAGAGGGTTTGACAAAGAAAACTCTTCGGATAAACTTTCTTCTATAGAGGTAGATGTTGTTGGACCCCAAACCTCTCCTATGCCTTACACCTCAGTTTTAGAAACCCCAGAAGGGGTATTGGGGTATATATATATATATGCCCAATACCCCTTATATATACATATATATATTTATATATATATCGCACCCAACACCAAACAGAAGCAACAATAATTATCATTTTAACATCTTAATATAATAATGACAATATAATCCATGAATCTTGCAGTGAAAAATTTCTGCCCTGACCGTTCATGTGTTTCCTTCATGTTTGTCAATCGACTCATTGCCCCTCGAAGATGCTTTCCCTCTCTAAGAATCGTCATCGTATTTCTGGGAATCGATCATCGATCTTAATCGATCTATGGATGATCGAGTGACAGCTTTGTGGCTCGATGAGCGATCATTGCGAGCGCGTGATGATCCACTTCCAATGGATTTATGGTAATCGTTGCTCGCTCTATGACGCAACGGAGACCAGTGGGTTAGGAGGGAAGAGATGGAGAGGGAGATCGGAGAATGAAGAGGGAGAGGGGAATGAAGATGAAGACGGAAGAGATGGAAATGGAGAGGGAGGAGATGGAGTTGGTGCTTCCATTTGCTGTCGCTGAACCTTTGGAGGGAAGAACAATTGGGGAATATGTACAGACACGAGGACATTGCCACTCTGGCGTCATTTTGCCATTTCTTGCGCAGGACATGGGGCATGAATAACTTATGAGTGGAGGCAATCACGAATAGTGGATTTGTATGGTAAGGGAGAGAGTGAAGGTGAGAGTGAGGGTAAGAGTGGGGGTTATTCCGAGGGGTGCTGAGTTGGGTGAAGGTGGAGTGAGAGTTGCGTTAAGGCGAGGGTTGGGTTAGGGCGAGGGTGTCTAGTTGGGCTTGGAGTGAGAGTCAGGGCTAGATCGATGGTGAGAGTAAGTGTGAAAGTGGAGTGAGAGTTGGGTTATGGTAAAGGTGAGATTTAGATTATGGCAAGAGTGTGAGTTGGATTAGGGTGAGGGTGTTGAGTTGGGGTTAGAACAAGAGTGATGGCTAGGTCGTTAGAGAGAGTGGGTGTGAAGGTGGGGTGAGTATGAGTGTCCCCCCACTCCCCGATCAACGCAGGATACAAATAGGAATTTGCATCCTACGCTCTTCTAAGCTTTCCCCTCCTCCTCGCCCCTCTTCCTACCCCCTTCTGCAAATGGCTAACACGCGAGGATGCGTCGATCCGCATCAGATGAGGGAGCTGATGAGGATGCTGATAACATCGTTGATGCTCTCTCGTCAGACGACGGTTCCAGAGGAAGAAGAAGAAGAAGAAGAGAATCGTTGATTTTTAAAAGGCGCCGACGGACTCTGATCTTTACAAATACTAATATGAATTGCACGCACGTACGCACGCACGCACAGATATGCAAATGCACTTGTTCAGAGAGACAGCCATACAGACAGACGGGCAGGCAGACAGACAGTCATTGGATGACATTGTTCACATGTGGATATATATATATATATATATATATATATATATATATATGTGTGTGTGTGTGTGTGTGTGTGTGTACGGGTTCTGTATCCTTGTGTGTTTGTGCGAATATGTGTGTAGTTTAAAAAACAATTTACATTATACAGGCAGACAGAAGCCATATATTAATAATATATATAATATTTTTATATGTATATATATATATTCATTCATTATTCCTGGAATTTGTGTAGCGCCTCTTTAGATGGGACTGATCAGAGTATCTCCCAATTCCATGCAGAGTGGATAAATAGAGCCATCCGGAGAAGTAGTCCTGAGAAGTGAGCGTATACACAGTGTATATATTATAGCGCGTAGAAAGGCCAGTCCAAATCTAAGGGGCACGAGTTTGTCTTGTGGAGGTGTATACGCACTGTGCAAGAGGTATACAGAGAAAAGATATGTATGTATATATATATATATATATATGTAACATGCATGTATATGTATATATAAATGTGTATATGTATAGATATGTATATGAACACAAGTCTTTATATAAATATACATATATATCTGTTTATAAAGACCTGTGTTCATATATATATATATATATATATATATATATATATATATATATATATATATATATATATATATATATATATGCTTCTCATTTGTCTCTTCCATTAGACGGTGATATGTATGTATTGACGCTCTTAAAACTAATCTCTGTTTAACGAGACACTAAAGTGTCACAACCGACCATAAACACACTTTGTCTGGCGCCGTCTAACGGTCGTCAGATCACGTGACGACGGAGGAGGAGAATGGAGTCAAAGCATGACATCAGTCATCGGCTTAGAATGCATCCACGTTTAGAATACGATAGAATACAGTACAATAGAGTATAATACAATAGAATAAAATAGAATAAAATACAAGAGAGTGGAATACAGTAGAATACAATACAGTACAATAGCTATAGGGTATAATACAATAGAATACAATATAATGAAATAGAATTAAATAGAATTCAATACAACAGAATATAATACAATAGATTGACATACAACAATAAAATGGATACAATTGAACAATATACACTGAATATGCAACAGTATAATAATGCAGTGCAAATATAATACGATAAAATACAATGAAATACGATGCGATACAATAGACTAGAAAACGATAGAATAAAGTTGATTCTATCTTATATATCAATGCATTCAATCCCATTCTGTTGTGTTGTTTTCGCCCAAGTGAGTTGCTTAAGTAGTTCGGACGCAATCCATTGTTTAGTCTATGGTTTGAATCGAAGCATTGCGTTCATGAGAGGAGGAGGCGGAGAGCGTTGGCGTTGTTCGTTTTGGCATGCATGGAGGAGCCGCCATTTTGACCGGAAGTCCTAATTCCTTGGCCGACAGGGACACATAGATTCATTAGAAACGAAATGAAGTCACTTTGCCTCTCTCTCTCTCTCTCTCCCTAGTGTTATGTCAAATCGGGTCCGGTCGAGAAGAGTTCCGGCTGAAAAGTTTAGACGATTGTGATTGGCTAACTGATTATAACGTAGAAATCTATTTCTGAATGTTGAACTGTTTTGAAGATTGTTTTTTTTTGATCAGACGACTTCTATAGCGCCGTTTGCATAATGTCCAAGATGTCAATTGATTATAGGAGTGAAGATATCGCCAGAAAATCTGAGAACAGAATGAAGAAACAACCGAATTTGAAGATGCCATTTATCATTTTCATGACAATGTTTTCTTCTAGACCTGGCTTTAACTTTATAAATTGCTTTATTATCATTATTATTAATTACCCGATTTATTTATGATCCTTCAGGTGTCAGGTATTAATAAGCAATTATTATTGTTATTATTATTTATTATTATTATTATTATTATTAGCATCATTATTATTGTTATTGCTATTATTATTATTATTAGTAGTAGTAGTAGTAGTATTATTATCATTATAATTATTATTGAATACAATATCAATTAGCGATAAGAACAGTATTATTATTATTATTTGTTTATTCATTCATTTATTTAGCATTAGCCTATTATTTCAATCTACCATGATCACTAATTATTGTAATTATTATTAATTATTTTTTAGCATTATTATTGGCATTAATTTGTTGCAGCAGAAGTCTATCTCCTGGAACCAATTTGGCAGCTGAGAATATCTCGACAAAGCTTTTTGCCCTCGAGTCGCATTCAAGCCACACTCTGGCGTCGTCTGGCAAAAGGGCGTCTTCGGAGGGGTAATCCATCCATTGGAGATTGGGTCAAGCAGTTGGGTCGGCTCGAAGGTCGAATCAAGGAAAGATTAGGGTAAGGGCTTCTTAGATCAATATATAGTGACCCTTACCTTTTATATAGAGGTTGCTGAGTAGTCAACGTATGAGGGTTTAGATTGGGTTTATGGGTTAGGTCAAATATTAGGGTTAGGGCAAAGGTGAGAGGTAGGGTTGAGGCTTAGAATTTTGAAGTAAGATTTTTATGTTAGGTTCTTGGTTATTGGGATGTTTATGAGTGTTCATTATATTGTGGCGCTATATAAATGCAACACAATAGCAAATGCCAACAGTGATAACACTAATGATAGCAATAATAGGACAAACAATAATAGCAGGACAATAACAGGACGATAGCAGTAGCAACAATAGCAATGATAATCATAACAATGACCTTGACCTGTTGCAGCCTCGCAGAGCCAATGA
>OY365813.1:24976488-25051674 GCA_959347315.1 Bimastos eiseni | reverse complement strand
AAGGAGGAGAGAGAAGGAGGAGAGAGAGAAGGAGGAGAGAGAGAAGAAGGAGAGAGAGAAGGAGGAGAGAGAGAAGGAGGAGAGAGTTGCCGATGCGGGCTAATCCTTCCTCCGTCTCACTGTGTGTCTCTCTGTCTGTATGTCTGCCTGTCTCCCTCCCTTCCTCTGTCCCCTTCTCCCTCTTGTCGTCCATACTTATGGCGCTACAGAAGTCATCGAATCACCTCCTCCATCGTTCCGTCACTCATCAGTCCACCCTCATCCGGCCATCTGTTCCTGATGCGGACCTGGCCAGCATCTGTCGCTGAATCCGACCTCGAAGAGAGAGTGGATGGAGGCAGATAAGAGCATTGGTGTCGTTGACGGGTGGAAGAGAAGGAAGGCCTGGAGAGGAGAGGGAGTAGGAAGCGGATGGTCTTGACAGTCCCTCCTGGCTGATGGACCGACGACCACAGCATTAGCACTTCTAATCCCCTTCCTTTGAGCTTTCCCTCTCTCCATCTTCCACCTCCTCTTCATCCTCTGTGTTTTCAATCTAAACTTCCTATTCTGCCTCCACCGTTTCTTCTTCCTCCTCTTCTCAGTTCATTCGCTCCACACTCCATGTTCATCTCCACACCCTTTCTCCTCCTCCATCCCTAACTCTTCCTCCTCCTCCATCTCTCCCTTATCCATCTCTTCCTTCTCCTTTATCTCTTCCTCCTTCCCCATCTCTTCCTCCTCTATCTCTTCCTCATCTTCCATCTCTTCCACCTCTCTCTCTTCCTCCTCCTCCATCTCTTCCTGCTCTATCTCTTCCTCCTTCTCAACCTTTTCCATCTCTATCTCTTCCTCCTCCTCTCTCTCTCTTCCTCCTCAATCTCTTCCTTCTCCGTCTCTTCCTTCTCCGTCTCTTCCTTCTCCGTCTCTTCCTTCTCCGTCTCTTCCTTCTCCGTCTCTTCCTTCTCCATCTCTTCCTTCTCCGTCTCTTCCTTCTCCGTCTCTTCCTTCTCCGTCTCTTCCTTCTCCATCTCTTCCTTCTCCGTCTCTTCCTCCTCCTCCTCATCCAGCTCTTTCTTTTCCTCGTCCTCCTCATCTTCTTCCTCTTCCTCTTCTACGTTGAGACTAATCGTCTAAGTGGTGCTTATCTGCGATTCGGTCGTGCGAGTTCAATTCGAATCATCACTCTCTGCTTCTGCCTCTGTCTATACGCGTATGTCTGTCTCGGCCTCTATCTCTATCTTTGTCTCTATCTCTATCTTTGTCTCTATCTCTATCTTTGTCTCTATCTCTATCTTTGTCTCTATCTCTGTCTCCATCGCTGCCTCTATCTGTGCCTTTGTCTCAGCCTATGTCGCTGTACTTATTGCCTCTGGATCTCTGATTCTTGATGTATAAATGAGTTGAATGGATGGATGGATGGATGGATGGATGGATGGATGGATGGATGGATGGATGGATGGATGGATGGATGGATGGATGGATGGATGGATGGATGGATGGATGGATGGATGGATGGATGGATGGATGGATGGATGGATGGATGGATGGATGGATGGATGGATGGATGGATGGATGGATGGATGGATGGATGGATGGATGGATGGATGGATGGATGGATGGATGGATGGATGGATGGATGGATGGATGGATGGATGGATGGATGGATGGATGGATGGATGGATGGATGGATGGATGGATGGATGGATGGATGGATGGATGGATGGATGGATGGATGGATGGATGGATGGATGGATGGATGGATGGATGGATGGATGGATGGATGGATGGATGGATGGATGGATGGATGGATGGATGGATGGATGGATGGATGGATGGATGGATGGATGGATGGATGGATGGATGGATGGATGGATGGATGGATGGATGGATGGATGGATGGATGGATGGATGGATGGATGGATGGATGGATGGATGGATGGATGGATGGATGGATGGATGGATGGATGGATGGATGGATGGATGGATGGATGGATGGATGGATGGATGGATGGATGGATGGATGGATGGATGGATGGATGGATGGATGGATGGATGGATGGATGGATGGATGGATGGATGGATGGATGGATGGATGGATGGATGGATGGATGGATGGATGGATGGATGGATGGATGGTTGGATGGATGGATGGATGGATGGATGGATGGATGGATGGATGGATGGATGGATGGATGGATGGATGGATGGATGGATGGATGGATGGATGGATGGATGGATGGATGGATGGATGGATGGATGGATGGATGGATGGATGGATGGATGGATGGATGGATGGATGGATGGATGGATGGATGGATGGATGGATGGATGGATGGATGGATGGATGGATGGATGGATGGATGGATGGATGGATGGATGGATGGATGGATGGATGGATGGATGGATGGATGGATGGATGGATGGATGGATGGATGGATGGATGGATGGATGGATGGATGGATGGATGGATGGATGGATGGATGGATGGATGGATGGATGGATGGATGGATGGATGGATGGATGGATGGATGGATGGATGGATGGATGGATGGATGGATGGATGGATGGATGGATGGATGGATGGATGGATGGATGGATGGATGGATGGATGGATGGATGGATGGATGGATGGATGGATGGATGGATGGATGGATGGATGGATGGATGGATGGATGGATGGATGGATGGATGGATGGATGGATGGATGGATGGATGGATGGATGGATGGATGGATGGATGGATGGATGGATGGATGGATGGATGGATGGATGGATGGATGGATGGATGGATGGATGGATGGATGGATGGATGGATGGATGGATGGATGGATGGATGGATGGATGGATGGATGGATGGATGGATGGATGGATGGATGGATGGATGGATGGATTGCAAATCAGAGAACGACATCTTGCGTTCCAAGGAACACACTGTTGAAAAATAATAAGCAGGAAAGCAGTTACTATGTCTGTCAGCTTGTCTTTTCGCTTTCTTCCTTGCCCGATGTATGTGTGCCTCTGTCCATCTGTCCGTCTGTCTGTCCGCCCGTCCGTCTGTCTGTCTGTCTGTCTGTTTGTCTTACCTGTCTGCCTTTCCTGCGTGCATGTCTGTTAACTCTGTTTTCGTCTTGTCTCCTTTCAGATATGTTTCCGTCATATTCGTCTATTACCTACCTTCAATCGCTGTCTGTTTGCCTCTGTGTGTCTGCATGCCTAAGTGTGTATCTATGTGTTTGTCTGGCTGGTTGTCGGTGTTTGTCTGAGTCTGTCTGTTAGTCTGTGTGACTGTCTGTTTCACTCCATCCGTCTGTCTGTCTCTGTCCGGCGTCAACAGCGTTCTTCTATGGAAAGCCGTTCGTCTCATATTTCGCTAATGCTATTAGCAACGCCTGAATGATATCTGGTCTGGTATCATAGAGGAGAGATTCCTCGCTTGGTCGCAGAGGGGCGCTAGCAGAGGCAGAACAATCGATCGATGGCTCTGTAATCGATAGATGTCGCCAGAATGAAATTGGTGGAGGGGTGGAGATGGTTGGGGGTCATTGGGGCACGTCCCCCGATGGGGCGAGGAGACTTATAGAGGCAGCGATGGTTTCGAATCGATGAACCGATCGGGATAAGTCATGTGACGCGGCGGAAAAGAGATCCCTAGAGAGACGCCGAAGAGATCGAACTTCCGGCAGTAATCGTCAATTTCCGGTTCGTGGTTGGGGATTTCCGGTCAAAAATGGGGTCAGACGAACAGACATTTCTCCTGTTTTCTGGCTCTGCTGTTCACTCGCTCATTTAAAAATCTATATAGGTCTTTAATTAATAGTTTTTCATCTGATTTGTTTTGATAAGGTATCTGTTACGAGGCGGTAAAGAAGTTCTCTTTTGATGAAATTTATTTAAATAATTTAATTAGTCTTCGTTCGTTCGTTCGTTCAGTTGTTGAGCCAAGTAGAGCAACGTGTTTTGAATTAATTGTTCCTCGCGTAATCATCACAAGGGAGACACTCAAGAGGACAGACAGACGGTCGGACACACAGACGTACGGAGGACGGGTTTACAATGACAGAGACAGATCGACAGATGCATAGAAACAGACACAAGGACAGGACCGTCGACCCATACAGGCAGATAGATATTCTATAGATAGAGATATGAAAGCAGACAGACAGAGGGAGCGACATTCACAGAGAGACAGGGACAGAGACAGAGAGAGAAAGTAAGACGGAGAGTGACAGAGGAAGGAACGCTCAAGGACAGAGGAATAGACCAAACGAAGACAGACAGACAGACAGAGAGACAGAGGAGAGTGACAGAGACAGGGAGACAGAGACAAAGAAAGAGAGGGAGAGACGGACAGACAGCCAGACAGACAGAGATAGAGAGAGCGAGAGTCAGAGAGATTGATGTATTGCTAATCTGTGGAAGCAATTTTCGGACGCTTCTCCCGTTAGACAGAGTTAGGGTGATGGACCCAATGTAGGGGAGGACAGCAGATGGGGTAGGGGAGAGGGTAGAGTGAGGATGGACGCTGAAGGGGGAAGATCCCTTGTGAGGGGCTGTTGTACGAGCGACGATTGCTCCAGGATCAAATTAACCCTCTTAAGGAAAAAACGGAATTAGCTGAGCAACACAAAGGAACCAATCAATAGGATGCCTTCAACTACTTGTTTATAGACAGACAGAAACGGACAGACAGACAGACACAAACAGAGTCAAGCATACAACTAATCATAAAGGCAAGCGCACATGCAGACAGACAACCATACAGTTAAGAGTCTTAGAGAGACAGAGATACAGACAGACGTAGAGTGAGTAGTACAGAAAGCTACACATGTTCTTGTCCCTCCCTCTGTTCGTTTTGTCCCTCCTATGGAAGTGACAAACGAGAAGGCCACCGATGAAGCAGAGCGTTAGTTTAAGACGTGTGGGATAGGAGGGAGTGGGCAGTCAGAGAAAGACAGACAGACAGAGACGGGCTGAGAGACACAGACAGGCAGACAGACCTAGACAGACCAAGAGACAGACAGAGACAGACAAAGGGATATAATATGCAGCTGACGGTGGGTGGGGATTGGTTGCTGAGGCAGAGATCGATAGAATCGAATTTCATCAGCATCAGTTGCAATCATAGAACAACCACTTGTGAAGTCACTCGAAGACGGGCTTCTTAATGCTATCAACGCCCTAGCAATTGCGACCTTCCTCATCGCCCTCCAAGTTCCGTTTCGGAATATTCAAACCCTATCACATTTCTCATTTCCATCTTCACGCTTACTTACTAATACCTCTTCTCTTCATTTGTTCGTTCGTTCGTTCCTTTGTTTATTCACTCAATCAATCATTCATTCATTCATTCAGCTATTCTTTCAGCTATTAATTCATGCATCAGTGAATTCCTTCATATATAAATGAATTCATCCGTTTAACAAGCAAGTCACCCTTGAAATCTCTAATTCGTGAATCCATTCATCCGTGAATCTATTGATTGATAAACCAATCCATCCGTGAATTTCGTCAATATATTAATTCATATATTCATTCATCTCTTAATCCTTGAGTCTATTACTCAATTCACCTATGAATCCATTCACCCATGAATTCATTCATCCGTGAATTGTCTCGTTCTAGGTTTGAACGGCATCCTGGGAGATCGGTCATTGAATAATCAACAGATGAATATGAGTTCGATTGCTGATTCATTCCAACTTCCGGTCAATGAGTCAAAGCATCAGAAAACGAACACCAGGTGGCGTGGCGATGGACGACGATACTGGAGAGCAAGTGATGGAGGTTCAAAGACGCGGAAGAGGAGAACTGGAGAGCAGTGGCCTTCGAGGAAAAATGCGGTCATGGTCCTTCAGGAATCGATCCCTCAGCCCCAATATACTGTGGTTCGAGCGACGGGACCTTGCCACTCTCCCGTTTTTACCGTTCAAACGGTCATTAATGGACAGGTAAGGTTTTAATTATTGAACAAGTGAGATAGAAAGATGAGACAAATGGCTGACCATAAATTGACCATCGACTGACCGACTGACCATCAACTGCCCATTGGATGACCATAGACTGGCCATTGGATGACCATAAGCTTACCATTCATCTACTGACCAATAACTGACCATAAACAGACCGTCGACTGACCGAGGGCTGACCATAAACTGACCAATGGCTGACCATGGACGAGCATCGAGTTGAACCGTTCTGTGTGCTTTCCAGACGTACATTGGCTGTGGTAGAACAAAGAGAAAAGCCCGAATGGAAGCAGCCACCCGAGCCATTCTCTCCAGCATCCAATTCCCCGATTCCTCCGTCACACATGACGTCATCCAACCCTACCTTCCAAGGTCAATCGACTTCACCGCCGATTCCTTCCATGACTGGTCCACCTCTGGGGCAGCGAAAGTCACGGACACTCTGGAAAGCTCTGAGGAAATGGCATCGAGCGTCGAACTCCACCGAATCCCAGACCTGACGCAGGTTCCTTGGAATCCAGTCTCAATACTCAATGACATCCGACCTCAGAGCAAGTACCGTCGAGTGTCCCCGCCAGAGGGAGCCAGCGCAGGCCGGAAGTTGATTCGGATTTCGGTTACCTTTGATGGAATGACCTTTGATGGGTTGGGACGATGTCAGAGGTCGGCGAAGCAGAGGGCAGCACAGGCGGCCCTTAAGAACTACTTCAATCTGCGGTTCATTGGGTCTGTCCGTCCACCCAAGGCACCCTCCTCAAACCAGCCAGCCCCAACCATTGCCTAGGGGACTTGCCGCAGTAGGAATTGAAAGTACCTGCCCAGCCCTTTAATAATTACACCCGTTTGGAAGAAACCCACTGCCTAGAGGACGTCAGATATCGAGATCGATCAAATGAAGGCGTCAATTGGGTTGGCTAAGAAAATTTTACCGCCAGTCCTTAGTGCTCGTGGCTACTAAGGATTTAAAGACCATTTGAATATAAAATTGTGCTGTCTGTCTGTCTGTCTGTCTGACTGTTTGTCTCTAAGTGGTCATCGATATGTCTGCATCTATATCTGTTTCTAATCAATATCTGTACATTATGCGTATGTGATTAACAGTATAAGTGATTGAATTGTGAGGGTGGTTAGGAGGGTTTAACCTCCGCCAGTTAGTTCCTAAAATAACCTTTCGGAGGTCAAGCAAACCCCCCAGATCAGCTTTCAGTGGCACTCACACCCACAGTAACCCTCTACAATTTAACACGTATACCAGTTTCGGGTTCGTAAAAATTCTAGTCTGGATTCTGGACATGCGAAAAAATTTCAACTCCCCGTCGCCTAGTTCAAATTTGACAATTCAAACCCTGGAGTAGGCCTACTGCAACTAAGTGAGTGTCGAATTTATGCAAACCGTTGGATAATGGCCTTTAGTCGATTATTTATATTTTAGCCTTGTCAATGCAATCATTTTTGTTTTGTTTCGCTTTTCTTGAGAAAGAATTTTTTAGATCTGAGTAGAAGCAATCCTATTGATAGACAGATCTACACGGATTGACAGATATGGATGGAGTGAAATTGTCAGGCATTTTAGGCTTTAATGAGCTTTTATAGAGTCCCTTTCTTCATCAACAAACAGTGTTGTCATCATCAATCGGCAGCCTCTCATTTAAAAGTAATGCCGGTTAGGAACCATTAAGCTGGACTTTTAAGGTTTCTAACTAACTTTGAGTAAACTCAACGTCAAAATCTACTCATTCCCTAACTCTATCCGTAACTCTACTCTATACCTAACTCTCTATCTCTATCAACCTCTACTCTACCCCTATCTCTAACCCTTACTCTTTCGCTATAATTCCACTACTATAACTATTACGAGCGTTCTGATTTGGGAATAGATAATCTTCGTTGAGTTTAAACTTATTTCAAGTAGCTAATAAACCTTTGAAAAAATTGCTTTTGCCCAGATTGACTCGAATTCTTGAGCTGCTGTTGAACGGAGTCTGTTTTTATTAATCGATTATTATTAATCAATTATTATTATAAAGTCCACTTGAAGACGGCGAGAAAGACAGCCTGCGGAAGTCGCTGACGAGGAGTGAAACGGCTCACCACTCGCGGAGTGATATAAACAATCATCAGCACAGACGTTTAATCTTCCCTTTCATATTCGATCGTTAGTATTTGTTAATTGTCTGCAGCAGTTTGCAGCGGGCGCTGTCTCAATTCGCCAGAGCTCAACAAGACAGCGTCCGAGTTAGCGTGTAGATAAACGTTGCAGACAAGTGTTAACAGCTACACTGTTATGCACAAGATTTAAGTGTCAAACTTTGTACTTGGCTACAGATGTCGCATTTACCCTAGAAGTTTCTATAAATGACGTCATTTCTATTATTTGCGACATTATGACGTCATATGCATCTCCAGGATATTGAGAATGTAACTAAGTAGTAGAAATGATGACTTAAGAAATTGTATGGCGCCACAACAATGCTCACGCAGTTTCTCGTTTTACATAATTAGGTCTATGTATGTTCGACTCCAACGTTTAATTTTCAGGTATTGTTTTATGTTCCCTATGTATTATTAAATAACACGGCGGTTCAAAAATATAATTATATTCAATTCAAAATATTAGATATATACATGTACACATCATTTCAGCAAAGAACACCTCAAATTCCTCTGTATATCTCTAATGCGATTTCTGATAAACTCGGTTGAGTATACGTAGACATACTAAACATAGATTAACTAAGACTACGAGAATTGTTGGCATCAGACAACGTAAAAGGCAAAAGGCCAACAAAGCCGTTGTCAGCCAGGTAGAGCTCTGCGCCGACCTAGAAGTGTCGGCGGCGGCGCGTTGGTCATTTGTGGTCGGCGGTAGCCGGCGCGCCGCCGACCAAAAATGTCGAAAGTTGTTCGGCAAGGTAACTTGCGTTTTAATAATATGCATATTCCACATTATCTTTTCCTGTTGTCTGATCTAACATTTTTTCAAGAGAAACAATTATTCGCAGCGACTCAATACAGACGTTTGCGAACAAAAATCTACAAGTAATATTTAGGCCTACATTTCCCTTATCAAAGCACACCGAGCAATAAAACGTGAGCAGAATGCACCACTTTTCAGGATTTATGACCCGAAAGACTTCCACAGGAAGCCTTTTTCATCATTCTTAATTACCATATACTAGTCTTTCAACCTAAGCTGCCCAGTCGCAATAGTAGTAGTCGTTGTAGCAATAGAAGCAGTAGCAGTAGCAGCAGTAGTTGTAGTAGCAGAAGTAGTAGTCGCATCAACTTATAACAACTTTCGGTACGTCGTTACGAGCAGCGGCAACAACAGCAGGACAATGAAGGACTAAGAACATGAGAAAGAAGGGGGAAGAAGAAGTAGATGAAAAGGAGCATTTCCTTAAGCAATCCCTGATGCAGCCATGAATATGAAGCATTAGACCAACTACGTCTGTTTCTATACCTCAGCATTTGATAGCGAGTGTGCACTGTCCATTTATCTCCCCGCCATTTATAATCTGTGATAAGTAACCAAAGAACTGCTATTAAGAAGATATGGTACCGATTAAATGACAGCGAATCAATTTATTGATCGAAACCAATGTATGTAGGCCTATGAGTGATAACGATCAATAAAGCGTATTATATAATACATGTATCTCTCAAGGTCGTTTTCTCTACCAAGCCACGTATTAAGAAGAGAAGAAAAGGACCAGTCCCTCAAACGAGATTGGAGTATAAAGTGTTACCGACTTCGTTATCTTAGCCTCAGCGTATACGATGGTGGCCTGGGTGGGTGGCGTCCGCTGATTTGAATCCCAGAACATTCGACTGACAGTCCAGTTATTAGGCTTACACTATCGAGCTTATGATGCATGTTAAATGTCATTTGAATCTAGTCTTAGTATTACATTAGGCGTAGGAATGCACAATGTGCAACAGATTATGTCTCCAATTATTAATACAAACAATTAATAACGTGATGTAAGTATATTGGTACTTACACATTTTCATGAACTTGTTTGTCATCCGCCATTATGATGTGTGAATAAGCCTACTTGAAATAATCCAGGCAGTC
Organism: Bimastos eiseni; assembly: GCA_959347315.1. Taxonomy (NCBI): domain Eukaryota; kingdom Metazoa; phylum Annelida; class Clitellata; order Crassiclitellata; family Lumbricidae; genus Bimastos; species Bimastos eiseni. The sequence continues at coordinate 25,041,649 of OY365813.1, read as the reverse complement.
GATTACACGGCTAAGACGGTGCTATAGTAGCACGCAAGCGAAATTATTATTGTCGTATAAAAATCCGTAAAACTTTTAATGATCGCCCTAACACTGGCGGCTATGGCAGATTTCCTGTGTATTGAGGAGTCGATATCGATGGTTGGACAGCAGTGCAATTGCAATTTCCTACTACCACCCAAGGCAGAGTGGATCATTATTTGTTCAGGTGTTGCAGCAGCAGCCGCTAATTGAATGGTTTTGAAAGTCCTCTGCAGAATCCTATGAAATGTATCTGTTTAAACTGCGTATGAAGAAAACGAGACTGCTGTGGGCTTACGCGTAAGTGACCTGTGACCATAGTCTTTACGGACAGCAAGAACATCGACTTGTGTGAAAACGCTTAGCGACTGTGCACAGACGACGGGACACATTATCCAGGGGTCAGTGACTGAACTTTACTAATGGAACTCTGAGTTGATATCTATAATGGAATAATGAATGGAACACACGAAAGAGGAAGACCAAGAGAATGGCAGATGCCTTTGAAGAATGGGATGTAACAAGTCTCCACAAGTTTAATGACGGTGTGGAGAGAAGTTGTTAGAAAGACATCAGACACAGGTCTACGGGCGATGAGTCCATGGTTGTTGATTGATTGAGCATGTGCTAAGTTCACGAAGGCCACGGACAGACGGTATATGTGGGCATATATATAAATATACGAATAAATGTATATATATATAAACATCTGTATGTATGCGTGGAATGTATATGCATATATTTGTATACGTATATGTGGATATGTATGTTTGCATAAGTGTGTACTAATATATGTCAATAGTAAATGCTTGTATGACTGTATGAGCAAGTATGTGCAAATACGTGTATATGAATATATATATATATATATAATTATGTATATATAATGTGCGTATGTCAATGTGGATGTGCATATAGTGTATAATGTGTGTGTGCGTGCGCGTGTGTGAGTGTGAACAATGAACACATCAGCGTGGGTTCGGCGGCGCGCCGACAAATTGTCGGCGGCGGCGGCGCGCCGAGCCCGAGAAATCGGCGGCGGCCACGAAATGTCGGCGGCGCGGCCGGCGTGAAGCTCTACAGCCAGGCCCGCAGAGTGGGTGGATCGGCATGTCCGTAGGCAGGTTTCCTGAATGAAAGCGGATCAATATGGGCAATAATTTGTATGAAGTTCAGCGTGTCTTTGAGTTTATCGGTCGTGTGCTGTTGTAGTTTAACGACACGATGTCATAACAAAGATTATTAGCGTCGCCCTCACACTTTATCCAGGCTTGGAACTGGCTCTGGCAGGGTGAAAACAGTGGCGGAGTTTTTATATAGGCAAAAGCCTACATTGTGCGTTGACTTCCCTTTCAAATGGGGGTCCTTTCGCATCCCCTTTCTATAAGCCTGGTCAGAGAGGCAAATGCCCAAGGATCCGGAGATCTGTTAGTTCCCCGGGTCTGGCCCATAGGCCTATTTCATTTTCTCATTAACTCTAAAAATAGTTTAGAGGTCTAGGCTGTGATTGTTCTGCGTAGGAGCCAGGGTTTCTGTCGTCTGATCTGTTGTCTGCACCCCTTAAATATACTCTTGAATAATACAAGTGTAAGTAAAAACATGGGTTTTCGGGACCCTCTTTTATTGTCTGTTGGTAATCTGGTAGATGGCGCAATCGATCAATTTCCTTAAGATATCATTTATGATGTAAACTTGCCGGAGGACTCGTTCATGGGAAAACGATATTTCATTTTGTTCATTTTTATAATTTATTCTCTCAATTTTTTAGTTTATGTCCATAAAAAATGGTACATTGCATTGTCATGCAAGCGTGACATGTTTGCAAAATTTCAGCTCTGTAAGTCAACGGAAACATACCGAAAAAGGAGTTGAAAGAACTTCCATGAACAATCCAACGTCCATGACAAACTTTACACAAGCCAAGTTAAAGAAACGAGGGTAATAAAAACAATCACAGTGGACCCTGGGCTACAGCCTTAATCTCTTTTGTGAGGCAAGCTTACTTTTAAAATGTGCTGTAATCCTATATTAAGTTTCCTTAACGCTTAAATTTTATTACTTGCAATGGCTGCACTGAACTCCATTTCATCGAGCCGGGTGTCAAAGTGAATGGGCCATACTATCGCGACAACCTTCTTGCCCAGAAGCTACTGCCAGACAGACGCCGAATATCCTATGGCGAGGTTTTTGTCTTTTAACAGGATGGCGCCCCGTCGCATCGAGCTCGCGACACCGTCTCTTTCCTGGAGCGTGAGACGCCCGACTTCATCCCGCCAACACTGTAGCCGCCGAATTCACCGAATTAACCCAGTCGACTATAGCATATGGAGTGTGCAGCAGGAGAAGGTTTACCGCTTCAGAATAGCCAGCGTCGACGAACTTAAAACGCGTCTGTCCGGCGAGTGGGCGCACTTTTACCAGTCGATCATTGATGCTGCCCACGGCCAGTGGCGTCGCCTTCTTAGCGCTTGTGTTCCTGTAAGCGGGGAACATTTCGAGCACCGATTCTAACACTTTCAAGCAGATCTGTCATAACAATTAAACACTCTGTTAAGTAAATCACATTTTTCTGCGTGCTAATTCAATCGTCAGATAGTTTGATGCAAGTAATAAAATGTAAGCGCTACATGAAAAATTGGTGCATCTGCGTTTAACAAGGTAGTGCGGTGATATGAGTCAGGTGAGGTGGAAAATTTATATATAGCAGTCATAACCTTCAACTATTGTGCCATCTACCTACCAAATGTCATTAAAATTGGTGAAAATTTGACGAAGTTTTGACAAAAACAATCTTGCTTGGTTTTTTTGACACGGTGTATGCATATAAAATATTAGATCTAAATAACTTATACGTTGACATGAATCTTGCGGCAAGTTATAGATGCGCTGTTGCAATGATCATGCCACAAGCCTCATGATGATGGAAAAGATTAATTTGCATACAATTTTACTGTACATTGTACAAAATAGTAGGTCTACTTAATAGTGTCTTACTTTAAAATCGTCTTGCATATCTCGTTACTATTGAGTAATTATGATAAGATGACTTTTTAAAAGATAATTTGTGCCCCTCCCCCATTTTTAAATTTATGGGGAGCGAAATTCAAAAAGTAGGATACCCCAAAAAAATTATGCCACAACACTTTTTAAAACCTTGTTACACCTCTGGTTTGGAGCTATCTCTTCCTCTTCCTCTATATGTATCTCCCTCCCTGTATCACCCTAATCAGAACGCTAAAATACTTTATGTCATTGTTCGAGCTAACTTCAAGCTTACAGCCCACAAATGCCTAGACCACCTCTCAGCTGCGATCACTTCCATGCAGAAATTCTACATACTTACAAAAAACCAAAGAGAGACGGCAAGTGCAATGTTGTTGATGGATATCGAGCAGCGAGAAATTTGAGTGATATTGAGGGAACTTTTTATTTATAGCAAATATCATTGAGAATTAGTCTAAAGATTTCCTTAATGGGTGACATCAAAGTAGTACCATTAGGTGAAAGTGCAAACAATCGATAACGCATTTAAATTTATAATTTACACTACTTCGCGCAACCTAAGGCACCGAAAGCAAACGATAGGATTGGCTATTGCGGACTTGATTTGGTATAGCGCCGGTGAATAAGCTGGTCTCTCTGACGTGGATTTTGTGGGCGCTGGGAAATTTTCGTGGATTTACATTACACACATTACATTAGGTTGATTTTGTCAGCGCTGTGCATCACATCATTTTTACAAACTCCTCCTTTACATTATATTATGTATTGTAATAACGACCCCAGTATTATTTGGAGCTATTAGTTTGGCTAAGAGCGAAGGAAGAATGCTATTTAATATGGAAATGAATGTATTTGAAAGTTTTATTATGTAGGGCACGGAATTTTTGGACTGGTAGATCCTCGATGATTATAGTTTTGCGTTTAGATATCTTCGATTTACACTTAGTTTTGCACTTAAGATGTAGCTATGATGTGGATTAATTCATAGCCATATACGATGAACGTTACTGTGTTTCTGCTTCTTTCTAATTTAAAAGAAATGATGTTTTTTGTTTTTCCATGTTCGAAATAATGAAAACAGGAGCTGGACAAGGTACTTAATTTAGTGAAGTTACCATTGCACCTCCTTTGCAAATGCTTGTTTTAGATATATAAATTATAATGATAATGAATGATTCAATTGCGCCCACCCCAAAGTGATATGACTTTTCGAATTCCTGAGGGCATTATTTATAATTGCAATGTTTTATTATTTCCACACGAATTTCGTGCCCTATAGTTCTTTATTCTGGTACTATATAAATATCCCTGGCTGCTCTGTTCAGTCACTTTTGTGTCATCTCATTCTCTACTAGATTTAATAAACCTTTCCAAATAGGTTGTGAGCCATATACTGACCCTCTCTCTCTTTATCCATTGACCTGATCAATTCCTGGCTTAGAAGCGCCATTGGGTGATGTCTTCTGCACTTGACACTAAGTGCAAATGAAGTTGCTCAGTAATAATAATGTACTACTCATTATCCAATTTGTCAGCTCAATTACTAAACAGAATCATGCCTTCTCAGTGATTGACCCCTCGCTCTGGAACACACTCCCGTTAGCATTGCACTTGTCACCCAGGGTCCACTCTTACTCTTTATAATCGTCTTAAAACTGTTCCATTCAGCTGTGCTGTGTTTGGGAGCGCTCCTGAGTAGTAATCTTTAATAATGGCCATGTTTTATTATTTGTACACGGTGCTATAAAAATCTTTGGAATGAATGAATAATTATTTCAGTTATCACAATTATCTCAGATTTTTTTTCTTATAATAATAATGATAATAATTACATAAATAATAATTATAATAATGAAAATAATAACTGTTGATTTTCTTTTGTTCATTTCAGATGTTGGTCGAAGTTGTATCCTCCTTACGATCGGAGGACGTAACATTATGTTGGACTGTGGAATGCACATGGGATTCAATGACGACGTAAACATCTATGCTTATGCTTCAATCAAATATGATGCAATTGATGGCTTGATTGATTGGCTCAATGGTTGGCTGTCTGAGTTGGTTGATTGGTGGACTGGGTGACCTCTGTTGCATTGCAGTGTTGAGACTTTACTTTATGTTTGAATTCAAAGGACTTTAAGAAAAGTCCTCTACTCATAGTTGCTCAGCCCATAGAAGTATGACTTGTCATTGGATCGATCATTGTGGTACTTTGTAATAAGTATAATAATAATAATAATAATAATAGTGATAACAATAGAAATGATGATATGCCATCTGTCAGCTGTCGATGGGAATCCGTTTTGTGGTTTGATGCTTGTGCGTGGGCCCACTGTGCATAGTTTTTGCTAATAGATGCATTTTTACCCTTACACTGTGACATTCAACATCATTATGACTAGTGCAGAGAGCGCCTCTGAGCAGAAATCTGATAGAGGCGCTATATAAACGTTTGATTACATTGATATGTAATGATACAATAATAATAATCATAATAGTAATGATATTAATTGGACATTGATTGATTTTTTGATTAATAGAGACGATTTCCTGATTTTACATACATCAACAAAAACGGTCCATTGACAGAATTCCTTGACTGCGTCATAATCAGGTAAAGAGTCTCCGTTTCTCCCTTGAGATGCGTTGCAAGAGCTATATAAATTATTTTGTTACATTATGAAGATTTTGAGTTTAAGCATGTCCAAGGATTTATTTTTTAATTGTGCTTTATTTGAAGTTATCTGTTGATTGAAGATATGATTGATGGATAGGGATTTGATTGATGCCAGATTGATCGATTTGTTGATTGGTCTAATTGTTATTCATTGAGATTAATTTTTGATTGACTCTATGACGCATGGTCGGATAACGATTCTTGATTAATGATTTATTTTTTGATTGCTATATTGATTATAGTTGGTCAATTAATGGTTGATTGATATATTGATTGATTTAATTGACTGAATACTTATTGGTCTTTTAATAGTTGATTTATTGACTGATTGATGATTTGTTGATTGTGTGTCTGTTGATTTCAGTCACTTCCACCTCGATCACTGTGGTGCTCTTCCATTTATGTCGGAGATGGTTCAATACGATGGACCGATCTACATGACGCACCCAACCAAGGCCATCTGTCCCATCCTACTTGTCAGTCTCTATGTCTCTCTCTCTCTCTCTGTCTGTCCCTATCTGTCTCTATGTCTGTCTGTATTTCTCTGTATGTCTGTCTCTGTCTGTCTGTATCTGTATATGTGTATGTCTGTCTCTGTATCAATCAATCAATCAATGCAATTTATTTAGCACCTCTTTAAGGTAGATGTATGTCTGTCTGTCTATGTCTTTCTCTCTGTGTCTGTCTCTTTATGTGCCTGTCTGTCAGTCTTTGTCTCTCTGTATGTGCCTGTCTTTCTGCCTATATGTTTGCCTTAAGTGACTGTCTGTTTATCTTTCTGTCTATCAGTCAAGAAGGAGGAGCAGAAAGAGAGAGACAAAGAGAGGTAGACAGAGCGAGAGCAAGTGTTATGAGGAGAAGGAAGATTTATAAATCTTTTCCTGGCAATGGATGTAATATTGTAATGATTTAGAAAGAGAGATTATTCCGTGAATTTGTTTGTCAACAGGAGGATTATCGGAAGATAACGGTTGAGCGAAAGGGAGAACAGAATTTCTTTACATCAGAGATGATTAAGTCTTGTATGAAGAAAGTCATTGCTGTTAATCTTCATCAGACGGTTCAGGTCAGTCATTTAAGTATCTTCATATTGCTTAGGTCATTTATTTGAATGTCTTCTTGTGATTAAGGTCTTTTATGGCAAATCTTCGTTTGGGTAATTTATTTCAATATTTATTTCAGTGTCTTCATGTGGTTCTGGTAATTTATTTCTATATCTTTGTCAGGTCACTTATTTTAATATCATTATGTTGTTTTGGTCATTTGTTCCAATATCTTCATAAGGTTTGTGTCTTTTATTTATGTGTCTTCATCTGTCAGCTGTAGACAGGAATCCATTGATTGGTTCCACACTTGTGTGTGGGCCCACCACTGGTGACTCTTTTCAGCTTGCTGTGTCAAAGTTTTGCTAATAGATGTATTTTTACTTATTCGCTATGACATTTAACATCATTAAGGCCAGCACAGAGGGCGCCTCTGAGTAGATATCTGGAAGGGATGCCATATAAATGTTTCATTACATTACATTTGGCTCTTGTCATTTTTTTAACGTTAAAATGGCATCTAAAAATTTGGCCCTAGAATATATTCACAGAATTTTTTCCTTCAATATATTCATTTGGCAACTTCTGTCATTTAGTCATTTTCCTATTTAAAGACAGCTTTTTTCTGAACTCAAAGATGATTTTGTTCGAATTGATTTTCCATTTGTCCCGTATTTTATAAGCAATTTATGTATGAATGTATATGAACATTTATATAGCGCCCTACAAGAACCGCACGAGGGCGCTTACCAAAGCTACCTAACATGTTTTGAAATATAGTCGTCTTCAATAGTCCAGAAAATGTCTCCTGTGCTACACACAATGGGAGACTCCCAAATTGGTAACGGCAAGGAGTTCCAACGTAACGGTCCAACACACGGAAAGACGAGGCCTGCCCGCATGGCGGTACGAGAGAGCAGAACCACCATGTCCCCATGAGACGCAGAACGCAGGGACTGATGCCCCGACTGGCTGGCAACTGGAATACACAGGTCACACATGTAACCCGGGGCGGCACCAGTCAGTGACAAACACACCATGAGGTCGATCTTGAAGACGATTCTGTCCTCCACTGGTAACCAGTTTAGCATGTCCCTCATATAGGCCGAGATGTGCGAGAACTTCGGAATTCTGGCAACAACTCAGGCGGCACAATTAAGGTTCTGTTCGTTTCTTAGGTTGATGACGAATTGGAGATCAAAGCATATTATGCAGGTCACGTGTTGGGAGCCGCCATGTTTCACATCAAAGTAGGGAACCAGTCTGTCGTCTATACGGTGAGAATAACAATGCTTTTGATGTCTTTCGAAGAGTCTTCTTCTGTCTTTCATTTTGTCATTTTGTTATAATCTGATTATAGAATGCAGGCAAGAATTTTACATTTTTTATATAACTTTTAAACTGCATTTGAAATTTCAGTCTACAAAATTTACTTAGCAATAATAATTATGTCCCAGTTTATTATTTGCTATCTTTGGATGGTGGGAAAGCTTTTGAAAATAGAGTTTAATACTTGAGATGAATTTTTTATTTTTCAGGGTGATTACAACATGACTCCTGATCGTCATTTGGGGTCAGCGTGGATCGACAAATGTCGTCCGGACATTCTCATCTCAGAGTCGACGTACGCTACGACTATTCGTGACTCGAAACGATGTAGAGAACGAGACTTCCTCAAGAAAGTCCACGACACAATCGAAAAAGGCGGAAAGGTGAATTAAGTTTTGGGCAGTTCTCCTAAAAACTATTTATGTGCTTATCATGGGGATGAGGGAGAGTAATGGAATGGGTAGAGAGTCGGGAGGATGTGGGTGATTTGGTCATTAACTTATGGTTCATTTTCGTTTGTATTCCAGGTTTTGATTCCGGTTTTCGCTCTCGGCCGAGCACAGGAGCTGTGCATCTTGCTCGAGACTTACTGGGATCGAATGAACCTGAAAGTCCCGATCTACTTCTCCATCGGATTAACAGAAAAGGTTGATCTCAATCTTCTGCCATGATCATTCTGATCCTTTTACCCTGATCGTTCGATCTTAATCATTCCAGTCATTTTATCAAAATAATTCTGATTGTTTTAGCATGATCAGGATTGTTCATAAATGATCATTGTGATCATTTTATCGTGGTCATGATCTTGTTATCTTGATCATTCTTTTCAATCTGACCATTTTAATTCTTATTGTTCTGATAATTAATTATTTGTTTAATTAGATTAATTAATTATTTAAAGTATGGTTTGTTTTGTTTGTGTTCTTCAGGCGACCAATTACTACAAACTGTTCATAACTTGGACGAATCAGAAGATAAAAAACACTTTCGTTCAGAGGAATATGTTCGAATTTCAACACATAAAGGCATCTTCTATCATCAATAGTTTGCTCTTATTCTAATCTCACATATCTCTTAATTTAATCTCACATAGCTCTTGATTAAAATATCACCCATGCCTTAATCTAATCTGTGCCATAATCTTGTCTCTCCTTTTCCATCTGAATTCAACCCGACCTGTTGCTGCCTATAGAGACGCCGCTTTGCTTCGTTCCGTCTTTCTAACCCCCTTTAGCGAGCAGTGCGTACTAAGGTGTATGGGAGACCAATATGGCTGGTCGTTTTGGGGCTAAAAAGACCCAGAATTATTCGACTGACTTTGTATTTTATAATTGATTAAATTATCTTTTTTTACCATTATAGAATTCATTAATAAGGATGAGGCAAGTAGGATGGGTATCACCCAGCCTCTAATAATCTTACCCATACTTTATTCTAATCTATGCCTTTTCATTTTTTTATCATTATAGAATTCATTAGATGAGGCAAGAAGGATGGATATCACCTGACCTCTAATAATCTTACCCATGCCTCAATCTAATCTATGCCTTTTAAGGACGGGTGGCTTAATGGAAGGATGGATAGATCTATGGAAGTATGATAATAATCAATATAATTGATGTAAATATGGATGGATACTGATGGATAATTATCAACTAATATTGTTGTTGTGTGATTGTTTCCAGCCATTTGACAGGGCCTACATAGACATGCCTGGTCCGATGGTTGTCTTTGCTACTCCTGGAATGCTTCACGGAGGACTCTCTCTCCAGATATTCAAGAAATGGTGCATCAGCGAAAACAACACGGTAGGATGAAGACACCAATTTAGTTGGTGCTACATAAATTATCATCCGGTGTTACTTCACGTTGATTGATTAAGTGATTGAAAGACTGGTTGTTCATTGATTGTTTGATTGATTGGTTCACTGAATGCTTTTTTGTATTGTGTTTACATATTTCTATAGCGCCCCTCCCAGTGTGACCTAATCAGAGGCACTCTCAGTGTGTATAGCCCCATTGGAAAAGAAAAGTCTTAGTAATACGGGCAGAAACAGTAACACCCCGAGTTAAAATGAGCAGGTATCATTGATTGATTGATTGATTTTTGGTTGAATGATCATTGATGATTGATTTTTGGTTGTTTGAATCATTTGTGATTGAATCATGATTGATGATTGATTTGTAATAGATTGGGTTGTTTGTGATTGAATCATGATTGATTGATTTACTTAACCATTTTTCATTGAATAATCATTGATTGGTGATTTATTGAATAGTTGTTGATTGATGTGATTTGTTATTGATTGATGTGATTGATTTTGCTGTAGATCATCATGCCCGGCTATTGTGTCTCTGGAACGGTTGGATGGAAAATTCTCAACGGACAGAGGAAGATAGAGTTCGACAACAGACAAACGGTTTGTCTCTCTCTCTCTCTCTCTCTCTCTCTCTCTCTCTCTCTCACTCTGCCTTTCTTTCTGTCTGTCTGTCTCTTTCTCTCGGTCTGTCTGTCTGTCTTTCTGTTTCTGTCTGTGTATCTCATTATTTCTGTTTCTAAATGAATTTCTGGATAATTTTGCTTAACTCGATAGACATTGTATAATTTAATATTGTTGATAATTAATTTTTTTGGTTTGGTGGTAGTTGGGTGGTTGGAGATGGATAGAGTGAGAGATGGATGGAAGGATTTATGGTGGGATGGCTAGACGGTGGTATATGGAAGTACTGAGGGAAGGGTGGATGGATGGATCATTGGCTGAGACACATTGCTCTAGTGTAATGGCATTGCCGTGCTGCATAAGGATTTAATTTGGATGACATTGATTGAATTTGGTTTATTGAATTTGATTGATTCATTGAATGCAATTGATTTATTCAATTTGCTTGATTTATTCTTTGAGTTTTATTAATTGAAATTTATTGATTTAATTCGATTGGTTGTTTGCGTTTGATTGATTGATAGATTGATTGATGGGTTGTGTTAGGTTGAGGTGAAGATGTCCGTCCAGTACATGTCGTTCAGTGCACATGCTGATGCTAAGGGAATCATGCAACTGATTCGTCAGTCAGAGCCAAAGAACATCGTTCTGGTTCATGGAGAGGCCGTCAAAATGGAATTCCTCACTAAGAAGATTCAACAGGAATTCGGTTGGGATGCCATCCATTCATCCACCCATATACCCATTCATTCACCCATCTATCTATCGATCCATATTGTCATCCATTCCTCCATCTATGTATCCATCCATTCACCCATCTATCTATCGATCCATATTGTCATCCATTCTTCCATCTATCCATTCCATTCACCCATCTATCCATTCATCCATATATCCATTCACCTATTCTTTCATCATTTGATGCACCTGTGCTTTCATGAATCTATCATTCCTATACCCACCTACCCATATCTATCCCCTACCCATATCTATCCCCTACCCATATCTATCACCTACCCATATCTATCCCCTACCCATATCTATCACCTACTCATATCTATCACATACCCATATCTATCACCATCAAGGTTTCCACTAGTTCCATCTTCCCATTTATCCACCTATGCCTTCTTTCATCCATCCATTCATATATTCATTCATTTGAGAATTCATCCTCTCCATTTTTTGCTTTGACAATTGTTTCAATTGTTTATGGTTATGTGAAAGTCTTATTAATTTGATTTTGGGACCGTCATGATAAATCTTCTCCGTTGCTTTCTCTCCGAGGTCACGTCCCTTAATTCCTCCGGATTCATTCCGGTTCTTTATTGTATCTCGTCCATCCATTTCTTCCTTGGGTGCCCTAGTTTTCTCTTTCCTTCTCCGCATGCCAGCATCATTTCCTTTTCCATTCTATCGCATATGTCCAAAAATACCAGTCACGTAATAAATGTTAAATTAGAAAGACTATTCCAATCTGGATGCTACTTCGTTTGACACAGCTGTAAGAGCAGTGTAGGGTCGTTGATTGTACCAATTGATTGCATCCGTTGATTGCATCCGTTGATTGCAGGTGTGAAATGCTTTATGCCGGCCAATGGAGAGACGATCTCCATCAGTTCCGTTGGAAATGTTCCGGTCGATATGTCGCTAAGTCTACTCTCACGAAAACATGATTCAATCTCCTCTGTTGGTGAGCTACCCTCTTCCTGCGAGGTTGATTGATTGATTGATTGATTGATTGATTGAGCCATTGATTGAATGAATGATTTTTTGATTGATTGAGCCATTGATTCATTCATTCTCTCATTTGTGGATTGGTTGATCATTTCTTTGATTGATCAGTTGATTGAAACTACTTACGTGGTGTTCGATTGTAACTGTTATTATAAATTCACGTCAAACCACTTCAATGGAGTCTTAGTTATCTCTGCCTTTCTGTCTTGTTTTCTGTGTGTCTGTGTGCCTCCCTCTGTTTCTTTGTATCTGTCTGTGTACTTGTGTGTCTGTCTGTTTATCTCTGTGTATTTGTGTGTTTTTAAGTGTGTGTATGTTTGTGTGTCTTTATATCTGTCTGTATATGTGTGTGTCTGTCTGTCTGTGTATATATTTATATGTGTCTGTTACAGGTGACTGCATTCCACAGCCAAAGAAATCACGTCTAATGGAGGGAGCTCTCGTCATCAAAGATAACGTACGTTACATTAAGTTATTATCATTCATTCATTCATTAAAAAATTTATATAGCATCCTTTCAAGGTAACTACTCAAAGCGCTACCAACTTCGGCCTGAACAGCAAGGTAGGTTTTCATATGGCAATAAAATGTACCACTACACGATTTAGGGAAGAGGTGTAACTCTAGAGAGTTAGGCCATTCGAAGCCATGGGCCTACCAAAGAGAATGCACGGTTTGCAGTATGGGCAAATAGAACCACAAGAACCTCCTCTAAGCTGAGCGAGGGGAGCGACTACACCGGGCCTTCAATGTCGGCTGACAGAGGTCTATTAGGTAGGTTGGTGCAAGGCAGATGATGATGGTGATGCAAAATATGATGGTGGTGATGATATCTTTTGTAATGGATTTATATTATCTCTTGTTCTTTTATCTCATGAGCTTTCAATTGTTATGAGGACTAAGAAGGTTTTAGACAGCATTTTCCCAGAAGAGAAGAGCTTGTAGTTGTCTGGGGAGCTAAATCAGCCAGTTCTAAATGAACAATTGTGAGTGAATGACTTGTTCAATGTCTCTACACATTAACTCACTCAAATGAAGAGAATTAAATCCATGCTCTACTCATTACAAGACAACCGCTCTAACCAATTGGATACCATCGTGTTCGATAATTATAATCAGCGACAATAGGTTCTGTTTTGTTTTGTTCCAGCGATTAATTTTGATGGAGCCGAAGAAAGCGATGCAGGAAATGGGAGTTAGAGAACACGAGATTCGATTTACGTCCAACCTCAGTCTTTCGTTTGAAGGGAATTCAGCTAAACTGTCGGATGCAATTGTTCAAGTCCTTCAAGAGTAGGTTGCCCACACGTTTCACTCTAAAATTGGAAAGAAATGGGTCGATTCTTGATTCCCTCTGTCTGATTGGTGGAAGAGATATGTAGAGATATTTATTTGGTTTAATTATGTTCAGTTGGATGGGCTGCAGAGTCTTGAATGCTGTTTGTGATTGGTTGGAGTTTGGTGTCTGCTGTGTGGCTACTTTCTTATTGGCTAGAATGCAATATGACATTGTTTGTTGCTTTCTGATTGGTTGGAATGCAACATGACCTTATATGTTGATCTCTGATTGGTTAGAATGCAATATGACCCTATGTGTTGCTTTCTGATAATGCAATATGATCTTATTTGTTCTCTGATTGGCTGGAATGCAGTATAACTGAATATCTTGCTGCTTTCTGATTGGCTGTGATGAAATATTACCTGATTGCTTTATTTCTGATTGGCTGTAATGAAATATGACCTGATATCTTGCCTTTTAATTGGCTGGAAGGCTATGTAGTCTGATTTCTTACTTTATGATCGTGTTAATATTATTATTATTATTAAGGTGATATTTATGTAATTATAATAATTTTTGATATTGCTTTGGTTAAACTTGATTGAATTTCTGATTAATTTTTTAGATGCTTGGTCGACTTTAGCATTCAACAAGCCCAAGACAGCAGCATCAGCATAGCAGACAATGCGATCTTGATCAAGATCAACGGATCGGAGGATGATCAAGAGAAGAAGCTTCTCGTTTCATGGGTTCTACAGGTGCAATAGACCAATTATAATACTTAATGGAACAATCAAATTGATTAGGTAGCCAATTGCAATAACTGTGGCTTATTCATTTGGGTGATGGTCTGGTTATACAGAGAGTACATGGGTTCGATCCTCCCCATCCTCGTCTGAGACGGTTCCTGTGTAGGAATATTGAGTAAGTCATTCACTCACAACTACTCTTAGCCATCAGTAGAGGAGCATTCGTCATTATAATGTGGTGCTAAATCATTAAACAATAATAAGAATAATTGTTTTGCTGATCGGTAGTGTAATGAGGTGTATTGTGATATTTAAGGTAGCCAAATGTTTTGAGACTACCTGACTTTCCTAAGGTAGCTAAATATTTTGAGACTTGGTGACTTTATTAAGGTAGCCGAATATTTTGAGACCTGGTGACTTTCTTAAGGTAGCCGAATATTTTGAGACTTCATGACTTTATTAAGGCAGCCAATGTTTTGAGACTTGGTGACTTGCTTAAGATGGCCAAATACTTTGAGACTTGGTGACTTTCTTAAGGCAGCCAAATGTTTTGAGACTTATTGACTTTCTTAAGGTAGCCAAGTGTGAGTAATGGTGACTTGAATGCTTTTTTTCTAGGATGAAGATCTCGGATGTGAAGTTCTCAATCTGCTCAAAAGTCGTTTCACATCTTAAACTCTATGATTCATTTCCCGTTTTGCAGATGGACTGTTTCTTTACAAAAAGCACTGAATCAAGTTGTCTTTCGTCTGGGAATCAACAGAAGAAAGATAATGATTCAAAAATAACTTTAGTTTCTTCAGTGTTTCGTTAGGCTACACATTAAAATTAAATGAGTGGCCATATTTTTAATTTGGTGTTTTAACATAATATTATTATGATTACATTATGTAACGTGGCTTTGCCATCGTGGGTCCTTTTGTGTGGAATTAAGTATCCACTGATTTGCGATGCTACATGGGCCACACAAAAAGCAGGTAAAGCTTTTGTTGAATATATGATAAGTTTTAGAGTTGCAATTGTTTTAAAATAGTAAGAGAAGCAATATGAAGCAAATTTAGGTCAAATGTCATCATATTTTAACGTTGCCATGGTAACCGTTGAGTCTCACCGCTTGGCAAATACGGGATGATTGTAATCTACGAACTTCTAAAGCGCCACTTGAAAGCCAAGAAAGAAAAGCACCAGCTTATTCACGAGCGCTGCATCGAATCAGAGGTTGTCCACGGGGTAGTCCATGGGAGGTCAGAGTCCAGTTTCCAGATCAGGAGGAAGAGTAGCTGTTAAGGCAAGTCGTTTTGGGTCGAGGATTGGAAGGTGGACAATCAAGTGACAACTGTGACATGCCTATTCATAAATCAGTATTGTATCTTTATCCACGTGGTATTCACTCTGAGTAACCAAACTGCGATAGAAAATAGCGCAGCAGTGACAATCTAGCGAATAATACTAAAGCGTTTTAAGAATGGAATTCTTTCCTGAAACCAGATGAAAGCTGCGATTGTAAAAATAGATCAGACTGTTTTCGCTTTTGGTTTTTGTATAATGAATGATTTTGTCTGTCAAGATATTATTCTGTGCACTTTGCACACGTCTGCTGCTGCTACTAAGGTCCAACGTCATCTGTCTGACACGTGGACGTTACTGAATAGCAAACTTTTTGGCACATGGTGACAAAGGCCTCGAATTGTTGTTTACTCATAAATGAAGCCCATTCTCTGAACCCATTAACGAACTGCGGACTCGTAATTAGTTTCACGGTTGTCAAGCCACAGCTACAGAAAATTCCATGACAGTTGTTGATAGTATTATAGCAAATGCGGTACTACTATAGACTAGCTGTCACAATGTCCACATTGAGCCCGCAATTATTCCAATGGAGGTCCGATCTAAAACCCATGCTATAGCTGGGTATTGCCAATATAAAAGGGCAAATGCATGGTTTGCGATTTTTTATTTGGACAGTACTATCAAACTAACGAAATAACATAACAATTTTATTTCGAGCCACACAATTTTCAACAAATTGGCAATTTCCGCCAATTCAACTAAAAGTTTATCCGATTTAAGAGTATTTGCAATTTAATGACAAACTGTGTCTCGGAATATTTTTAAGTTGAAGGCTTTTAGTAATAGTAAGGGGGTTTGTTGGGGAAGGGAGAGCTGTTTTTAATCTAATTCGTCTGCTGATTCGCGATTCAACTGTAAATATCATCCGATTTAAGAACATTCGCAATTGAATGACTAAAACTGTGTCTCGAAAAATTTATAAGTTGAATGATTTACGAGAGTAAAATGGTTTGCTGGGAAGGATTTCCGAAGGAGTGAGCTGTCTTTAATCTAATTCGTGTGCTGTTTCGCTCGTCCTAAAAACTCAACCGAGTGCGTGAGTAACTCGTGAGCAGTTGAGCATCCTTTCTGACTTCACTTTGTCTGTGGCCCAGTTTCAGTCACATAGTTCTTAGGAGCCGTATACTCTGAAATTGGCGCTCAGGTAATTTCGAAACTGGTTCAACACGTGCCGTACAATTTCAAGACTCCGGTAATAAACGGTAACGAGGTAGTAAATTTCTAGTTTAGATCATGTACATAGTTGCTATAAATTATGCGGCTTAGTGTGACAATAGCGGTTTTAATTTGGTAAAATTCTAACTGTGAATGAATTTTAAAATGGCAAGTTGGAAGCAAAATGACGATAGGTTCGGATGTTTACGGTAGCTGCGTTCTGGATGTTGACCGCGGGAGGGTATGTGTTTATGAGTCAATTTGTTTATAAAGACTGAATTTCTGAGTTGAATTGCATCAGAAAAGTTATTAAGTATCTCGAAGTTGGAGCTGATTTGTAGGATAAAAAGTCCAAGGAACGATTTCGCGTAAGTAGAATTGCTTTGTCATCTGTATTTAACGGGGATTGGTTTCAAAACTTTGGGAAAGTTCAAGCGCTACGAGAAGATCGGGACTCTTCATGAGACACCATTTAATAAGTTAAGAAACTTATTTTCTCAACATTTAGTTTTTTGTACCAAGAGTTGGTGTGTCAGAACCGTGGAGAAAGGGTCTGATTAAAAGTTCAATATAATCTGAAGGGCATTCAGATAGAAAGCTCCGTTATTTAAGAAGTAAGGAGATGCAGAGGGTGGCGTGTGCCATTGCCCTGTTGAGCAGGATAGGTTTATTGGATGATGAGTTCCTCTCAGTAACCCCATGTGATAAACATTTGAATTGATTGTTCTAGCGTTGAATTCTTATGGATTGAACTGTTGATGTATCCAACTAGATTCAATGTCGACCCCAATAGATAAGACGATGATTGCATAGCATTTATAAGGAAACAATAGTAGGAAAATTGTGGCACTTTCAATAAAGGAAAGACTAACTTTGTCATGTGAAAATGGATTTTGTATGATGCACAACAAAGAAGAAGGTCTTTGCATTGTTCAGTCTGTTGTTGTCATCTGTTTCATCGTCATGATTCATGGATTGAAAGCCCGTAGGTGTGCACTGCACATTTGACCAGGTTCCATGCTCCAATCTCCTCTGTCCTGGATTAGCTGTAATAAGTTGTGTATATCGGTTCCACACCAGTCTTCAATGTCATCCCACCATTCTCTGCAAGGTCTCCCCCCCATTCTTCCCTTTCCCTCCATAATTCCTGTCATTACACTATCTTCTCTTATTATCCAATCTCCAAATGTGTCCAACTAATTCCAATTTTCGTTTCATTTAGGCTTGCATCATATTCTCTTTGATGCCTTCTTCTTACTTCAATCTTTGTGTCCAGTTCAGTTGCAATATCCTCCTGTAACAGTCTTTTGTTCAATCTTCTGTTGTCATCTGTTTAATAGAGAGAAGAAGAAGAATAAATAGACGAAATATTAGAGATGTATCGCCAGCGTTCGGAGCAGCAGTTGGATACGGAGGAGGACGAGAGACACCTGTTCGTCAGTCGTTTTCTCCATCTGCCGTTGGTTGCCACGGCGATGGACCAGGTGAACGCCCTCTACTCTACGACGAAACAGAGGAACCGTCTGATTGGACGGACGATGGAGACAGCAGAGACAGGGGTCGGAGCAGTCCTTGGAACAGCCGCTGTTCCAGTCAGCTTCATTTTTGGCAAACCATGTGAGTTGGAGGACACTTAGAGGCAGTTGAATACTGTGATGTATTGTGATGATCTAAGTTTTATATAGCTCCTTTTGCATAGAGATACATTGTAAGTCATGGATATAGTTGTTATTGATTTGTAATGGAATACTTATATAGCACCACTTGAATTAGAGGCACTCAACACATGGCTAAACGGAGAACAGGAAAATCGTTAGGCACCTGCGGAAGGCGTCAGAGGTAAGAGAGAGCAGCTTGCTCCCGAAGAGGCAGGGGAAGCTGTTCCAGCTGGTGGAACACACGTAGGCAATGCAAAGGGTTTGAAGTCGAGTGTGGAGAATCTCTACATTGTAACTACATTTGTTGTGTGGGCATCTTTTATCCATATAATTTTAATATTAAATTTCTGCATTATTTCTGAAAGTTACTTTTAAAATATATTCAGAGATCAGTATAATTATGATTTTAAATTGTGATCTCATATAATGTTGATATATTTAGTGATGGTTTAATAATTTTCAGTGACTTCATTGAACAACTTTGCCTGTGGCCAACTGGATCAGCTGGAAAACAAATATCCAATCATAACGAAACCAACGGAAGAGGTAAAATTCTAATCATTTATCGAACAGTTTTCCTTGAAACTTTGATCTTGCGTCAATTATGCCCAAAATTGTAATTAGAACTCTAAAGAGATAATGGCATAGAAAATGAAGTCATTGTCATTTTGAAAACCAGAGTGTCTTTGACCAGAGTGAGTCGACTAATAGGTGTCTGAACCTTTGTTCTGTGGTGTTATAGAAGAAGTCAGTGAGATTAGTTTTGAAATTGGTTTAACAGAACTAATAAAAAGTAAGTATATTCTTTAATCAGACGCCTGCAAATGCATGACATGTACAAATAAGCAGGTAAAACAATTGGCAGCCACTCATAAGGTGCCCACGTCGCTATCCAAACGATGTAAGCACTCTAGAAGTAGCTTGCTACCTTCGGCGCTATATAAATGGTCGTAATTGCAATTGGTATCAAATGACGTCGTCAGTTGGCGAGGCATTAGATTGTGATTTCTCTCTCTCTCTCTCTCTCTCTGCAGAAAGGTGGTTCATCTTCTGACTCTTGTAATATGGAAGTTGGGGATGATTGATGCGTTATAAACTGGGTTTGTTTTGTCGATAGGTTGTCAAGGCAACGAAGGATATGTGCAACTCAGCGGTTAAGCCAATCGTCGATAGAGTGAGTTCAGCGAAGCAGTTCGGATATGACAAGGTAAGTCCTTGGATTCTGTCCTTGTAGCATTTTTTCCTTCAGATTCCGTCCTTGTCCTGTTTGTCCTCAGATTCTGTCCTTGTCCTGTTTGTCCTCAGATTTTGTCCTTGTCCTGTAGCTTATGGCAGAGGTGCTCAACCTATGGTCAGTAGCCATCTGCCTGGTGGTCCGCAAGCTGGGGCCTAAAATTGTGCTCAATATGCAAGCTGAAGGCTCACATTAAATTTAACTCTTTTTCAAATGATATTTTTATTCTTTAAAAGAATGAGAGATCAGGAAGATAAATAATTCTTGTTTTCAACATGTGTCTGTTTTGTAATAAAAAGATGTAATTTCACATTGTTTTTCTGAAATAAAAATAACTCTACCTTTAATTATTAATCCTATTGGCTTTTATTAATTTAAAACGAATATTGTAACACTATGCGACTATTGTTTTACTTAAAAGTTTAAATATTTATTAATATTAATAGTAAATAGGGAAGATACTCATACCGATTGTTTTAACATTTATCATACTGAAGTTTTGGTTGCATAGTTCCTATTGTATGCCTGTGGTTCCATATATTTATTATAATATTACTTACAATTACATTTTTACATTTTATACTATAACAATAATAATTAATAATAATAATTAATAATAATAATTAATAATAATAATAATGGTAATGATAATGGTAATGATAATAATAAAATGGTAATGATAATAACAAAACCAACAATCAAAACTATCTGTGAAGACTAGCTAGTTCAGAGCAATGTCCCCCTAATTTTTTTATCCCAAGGTATTAATACAATAATAATAACTATTATAGTCATGGTGCACAAGTGGCACAAAATTCAGTGGTGGTTCGCAAACTAGACACAACATTTATAAGGAACAGATTTAAGGTTGTTAGCTTTATATATTGCCAAGATAGTCTGTGGATCATATTTCTATGACGTTCTCTTTACCTGACATCTGTCTAATTGACCTCATCTGCTAGCGACATCTGGTGTTGTCTTTGTCAGGTGTCAGATGTTCGCTCTTTCACTGGAGATAAATTGGAAGAGATGAAGAGTTATGGATGGACAGCCTATGGGTCGGTGGTTCAACTGGGGAACGAGCAGATGACGAGGGCTCTGACAGCTGTCAGTCAAATCAGGGACTATGACATGATCGAAACAGCAGATCGATATGTTGACAGCTATCTGCCTCCTCTGGACAATGATGAAGGTTTAATTATCATTGATAATCTATGTTTATGAAGACTCTTTTTCAATGATGTCACAGGAAGTGGATAGGTTTTGCATTGGGAAAGTTGATTGAAATGAGCAAGGACAAAATCCAAGGACAAATAGGACAAGAACAAAATCCGATGATAAACAGGACTAGAAAAAAATCCAGGGATAAACTGATCTAATTTTAATCTTTTAATGGAATTTACTTTCAAATATTCTTTGTCGACTCAAGAAGGAGAAGAATAGAAATTACTCTGATTTTCTTCATTTGGTTATTTGTCACAATTGATTTGGATTAGTTTGAATTCTGATCGTTTGATTGGATTCGTTAAAAGCATTTCTTTTTTTAACTCCTCTCTTTAAACCAGGGCTGTCAAACATTTTTTAATGGCGGGCCAGTAGCAATAGTTTCCATCAAGTGGCGGGCCCAAGTGTCGAAGGTGCATGAGGAAAACGAGGTAGAGATCTGAGAGGGGCCATCCATACATTTGAATTAGGCTTTGAAAACGTGATTCTGATATGCATTTTCAATTGCAAACATCACAGAAAACTCAAAAAGCCATAAAAATGACAAATCAGACAAGGCTCCGCGGGCAAAAACATCGTCGGCAGGCCAGAAATGGCTCACGGGTCAGCTCTTTGATACCTCTGTTCTAAATGAATATGACCTAATTCGATATATGTTGTTATTTTGTGTAGAGGATGTGGCAAAGGAAAAAGAGGTAGAGAAGGAAGGAGAAGGAGAGAAGGAGGAGGATGGCAAGGCGTCTTCATCTGTCTCAAAGGCTTTCCATTTGGGAAGTAAGGTCCAGAGAAGACTCTGGTCTCGATCGCTCAACCAGGTGAAGCGCGTCCAACTGCGCTCAAGGGAGACGCTAGAAAGACTCAACTTCACGGTTGATCTGGTTCGTTGAACTTCTCTTGTGATATTGGGATTTTATGTGGTCCCAATGAGACTGTGGTGCCATCTGTTGATGAGGAAGTACAGATCGCTTCTGAATTTATGCCAGTTAATGATGTGGCGTTGTATGTATTAGGGCATAACCGGAAATCGCCTCGGACATTCGCCTCGGCCGAATATTGGACTATTTGGAAGTATTCGCCTCGGCAAATATTACACCCGCAAATAGCTAAATATAACTTTTTTTGATAAAAATAATTTTTTTTTATAAAATAATATTTTTTCATCAAATACATTTAGGACTAACGGACTCACTTATAAGCTATTGATTAATTAAACAAGAACTTAATATTTCATTGAATTGTCTTTAAATTATGATCATGTTAATTTATATATTTTAATTTCTTATGGTTGCATTCATCAGGTGGCAACCAAATCAGCAATTTTCCCGCTTGAATTGGCTCCGGCCACTTTCCGGTAAACACTAAAGAGTAAAGACTCATTGATAACTTTATATTTCAAATTTTATAAATAGGTTTTTAAATTGTTCACAAGTGAAGTTATTAAATAATAGATATATTGCTATAGCCTAGAGTGTGACAATACGCTATATGAAAGGTATTGCTATAGACTCTGCATTGATTATAGATAATTCTCCATAGCTGTGCACGTGGCAGGTTAACTACGCTTTGCGTACGAATGGTACTCGCTGAGTCGCTGGCCAGATTTGCCACTACTATTCGGTTCGTACCCGGATCCGGCAAATAGTTCATCCAAATACTCGGATTCGGTACTCGGTGGAAATTGTCTACTTGGTTATGCCCTAGTATGTATGTATCTAAGTATTTATATGGAGCATTTTAAGATGCTGAGGCAAGAGCTCTGTGTTACAGAAGTGATGTGATGAAGTGAAACTGTGTCAGTTGTTAATATGAAGGATCTATTTCATCAAGATTCTGTCTAGTGTTTATCACTGGTTCTATGTTAATTGATCTAAATGGAAGTCTTTGCCTCTTCATGACCTCTCCTACTCTTCCTCATTCACCTTCTTCCTCATCTCCTATTTCACCTTTTCACCTGCTGCTCTTACCCTACTCATCCTCCTCTGCTCCACTTCTCCTACCATACTCCTACTCCTCATCCTTCCACACTCTTCCTCCTCTACTCCTGGTCCTCTTCCCCATCTCCTCCTCCCATACTTCTCTTCCCATACCTCTTCTCCATACTCCTCTTTCTATACTACTTGCTCTTTCAGCCTACTCCTACCCTACTGCTCCTTCCCTACCATGCTCCTCCTTTCATACTCCTCCTACCCTACTCCTCGTACCATATTCTTCCTCCCCTACTTCTCCTCTTCCTCCTCTACTCCTCCCTTACTCATCATCATCTCCCACTCCTCTCTTTCCCCTCACCCTACATTTAAACATCTTTAGATGAGTTTCTGTCTTTGATCGACTGCAGATCGAATACGCTCGAACGAACTTCAATGAAACGAAGAACAAAATGGAGTCGATCTGGATCGAAGTCAACAAAACAGACGAAGAAATCACAAAGGAAGAGACGAACGAAGAAAGGACGACAGAGGAAAAGAAATCGGTAAGAGAGACTCTTGACTGGAAAACATGATGGACAGAATTATTGTAAGAAATGCGTTAATTCATTCATTCATTGATGCATTAATTCAGAGCTTCTCAATATTTTTTTACCATGGAACCCTTCAGATCTTAATTTTTTATGGTGGAACCCCGTTCAAAACTGAACATATTCTGTTCTAGGTACAAACACTTGAGATTGCAGATAATTATAGGTTTAGACCAAGATGAGATTATTAATAACACAAATATCAGTGACATATAAATTCAGTTTGCGGCTAAACTATATATAAATGTGACTGATGTAGGAAATTATTACAGAGAATTTGTTCACACGAAGTTCTCCAGGGAAAAATTGTCTTCACCTAGTTTGGGAAACACTGCATTAATTAATTCATCCATTCATTCATCCAGTCATCCATTTCGTCATCTATGTAGTCAATTCATCCATTCAGCTTGTCATTCATTAATTCATTCAGTCATTCATTCATCCAGTTATTCATTCATTCACCCATTCATTCATCCATTCATTCATTTGCTTGTTGATTGAAGGATTTTGAACGCAGAGCCATAGCAACCGCGCGTCAACTTACACTCGGACTGAAGAGCACGTTGTCATGGCTACACATACCGCATCTCGATGCCTTTGGTTCCATTCCGGAAGCTGTGAGAGGTCAGATACGGAGCGTGCAGGAGAAGACGCAGTCACTGGTCGACATCTTCTCCAAAGAAGTAAGAGATTCTCTCAGCACTTGAGTCATATCGATTGATTGATCAGATGATTATTGATCGTCTGAGCTGATCTCAATCCTCTGTTGAGTTGGCGATGAGCCCAACACGTGGCGCCTCTGTTAAAAGCATTTGGAGATTCTTCTTCTTGTCTTCACTTGGCCTGAAAGTGTGCTATAAAAATTTCTAATAACAAATTGCAGTTATTGATGTCAGGTAATATTCTGATTGTTTTATCAGAGTGGCTTTTGTCTGCAGGAGGAAATAAAATGATTGTCATCTAAAGTCCTTAACTGTACCACTGCCCACACTCTGGTAGTGCCAGTCCCTTGTGTGGATAAAGAAGGAGGGTATGCTGCTGATCTTTGCTATCTCACAGTGTCGTTACTAATGCTTGATACAGTACTCTGGTAGTGCCAGTCCCAAGCCTGGCTGAAGGAGGAGGGTGATTCTGATGATCTTTGTTATCACACAGTGTCATTAAACTAACTACTGCTATCCCTTAATCCTCTTCTGAAGTTGCTTTTGGTTTTCCACATCTTGTCTTCTGTATGTATTGTCTTATGTTCTGATGTTGTTTTGAGTAGAGATGTTTCTGTCTTTGTAGGTTGTTTATGGAATGGATCTGACGGACTCCGCTCTCAGCAGAGCACGAAACCTCACATCTCAGATCTACTCCGGCGTTCTTCAACTCGTAAGACTTCTTCTGCTCATCTATGCTCACCTAGACTCATCTATGCACATCTAGGCTCCTCTATGTTCCTCTAGGCTCATCTGAACTCATATCTGCTCATCTAGGCTCCTCTCTGCTCATATCTGCTCATCTAAGCTTCTCTCTGCTCATCTAGGCTCCTCTCTGCTCATATCTGCTCACCTAAGCTCCTCTTTGCTTCTATCTTCTCATATAAGCTCCTCTCTGCTTCTTTAAGCTCATCTAAACTCCTCTGTGCTTCTATCTGCTCATCTCTGCTCCTCTGTGCTCATATATAATCCTCTCTGCTCATCTCTGCTCCTCCAGTAACTTTGACAAGTTCTTGAACTCCACTTTATAAAGTCCCAGACAGACATACATCTAACTCCACTGAACTGCTTTCCTGACTATCTTTTTCTATTCAGACGTTTATTTCATCAACAGTTTGTTTTCTTAATTCAACTTAGCGATTTGGACTGGCATTCACATTTGATTAATTCAAACTGACCCAGTTATTTTAATTTAACTACTTGACCTAATATTTTCATATTTCGCCAGATGTATTTATTTTTTTATTTTTCTGACTTACGTTTTCTTTATTCAACTGACCCAGTTATGGGGATGATGATGCACTGACCTAATTATACAATCGACCTTTTTGCTTTTCTCTTAAGGTTTCCAATCTGACTGGCTATGGAGGCGAACAGAAGAAGGAAAGGACTTCTTCATCGGAAGAGGAGTTGAGGCCTCTTCCGACAGAGGAAGAAAAGAAAGATAACTGACCCTCTGGAAGAATCATTGAACTGACCTTTATACTGACCTACTTTTCGTAGTTACTTGACCTGGTTTAGTTTTCTTGGTCGTGTGATGTTATGAAAGCTTTAACTTCTCTGTTTAAATTAAACAAAGGATGTTTTCGTTCATCATTATTTAAGTTGCAATAATTAGACTGGAAATAAAAATTAATTCAATTGCATTTTGAATAATTAAAATTAACTCTAAGGAACTTTTGATAATTAAAATTAACTCTAATGCATAGTTAATAATTAAAATTAACTCTAAGGAACTTTTGATAATTAAAATTAACTCTAATGCATAGTTAATAATTAAAATTAACTCTAAGGAACTTTTGATAATTAAAATTAACTCTAATGCATAGTTAATAATTAAAATTAACTCTAAGGAACTTTTGATAATTAAAATTAACTCTAATGCATAGTTAATAATTAAAATTAACTCTAAGGAACTTTTGATAATAAAATTAACTCTAATGCATATTTAATAATAAAAATTAACTCCATTGCATTTAACATGATTGAAATGATTGCAAATGTTGACTGGACGGATGTTGTTACCTGCATCTTGCAAGTCATCTGGTGCAATCTATCTGCTGCTACTTGCATTTATATAGCGCCGTAGTCTTCTTTCATTTGATGGCTTTTGCCATTGATTTGCTTCTGTTTGACTTGAAAATTCTGAAAGAATAAATTTATTAATGTTCTCATTTGTTTTATTTTCTGTTGTTTGTCCCTTTGTGTACATGTCTCTGTCTGTATGTCCCTCTGTGTTTGTCTGTATGTGTCTCTGTTTCTCTATCTGTGTCTGTCTGTCGCTCCTTGTGCGTCCTTCTGTCTCTGTCTCTGTGTCACTCTATCTCTGTGCTTCTGTCTGTCTGTCTGTGTCTTAGCTGTCTGGAGGTCTGTGGTGATTATGTAGCCCTACATCCATCTACTCTCTCCATCCTCTCCTCCTCATCCCACCATCACTCTGCTGCTGTTGCTGGCGATCATTATGATGTCAGATGTGAATTTGTTCTCCTGTGTCTCCATAGCGACCAAATGATGAGGATGAGGAAGGCGGAGGATGGAGTGACAGGCCGAGGAGCGGAAGAGGCAGATGGGGCTAATCGCATCTCAAAGGAAACGAATTGGCCCACAATGGGACACGGTGCCAGAGATAGAGAGACAGAGACAGAGAGAGTAAGAGAGAGAGAAAGGGAAAGACTGACACAGAGAGTCACACAGAGAGAGAGAGAGAGATAGAGACGGAGACTGACAGAGTATGAGAGGAGAAGAATGAGGGAGGGGAGGAGGATGTGAGGGATTGACTGATGCTCTGACCGGATGAGGGGAATGGGGGAGGGAGGCGGAAGAGGGAAGGATGAGGAAAGGATGGAAGGATAAAGAAGAAAGAAGTGAGAGGAGATGCAGTGATGACAATGAAGACAGAGGATATGGCTCTGTGTATGACGCTGTTTCTCTGTGTTTCTCGCTCTGTCTGTGCGTCTGCGTGTTGGTCTGTCTCTCTCTTTGTCTCTGTCCGTCTCTCTCTCTCTCTCTGTCGGTCTATCTCTGCCTCTATCTCTCTCTCTGTCTGTCTCTCTATATGTCTACCTCTCTGTCTCTCATTCGGTATGTCTGTCTGTCTCTGTTTATCTCTCTCTCTGCCTCTCTCTCTCTCTCTCTCTCTCTCTTTCTCTGTCTGTCTACCTCTCAAGTCTCTCTGTCACTCTATGTCTGTCTCTGTCAGTGTCGACAAAAGCGATAATCATCTCTGAGGTGCTCCCAAAAGACGCTATATGAATGCCAAATACACACAGACGTAGACAGACTGAGTTTGACATATACAGAGTAGACTATAGACGGATAACATTATGGCAAACGAACAGAGGAGAGAAGGAAAGACGAATGATCTTCGTCGCTGTTGCAGAGGTCATTCTGAGGTCAAACTCACGGTCACGTGTAAGCCACTGTGATGTCACGTGGGCTGGTTGGGTTGGGCGAGTTAGTTGACTGTCTATGACAGTCAGACAGACAGAGAGGCAGAAAGAGTGAGAGAGGCGAGACAGAGACAGACAGAGAGAAGGATGTAGAGGGAGAGGTGAAGAGAGAATAGAGAAGATGTGAGAATATGGAGAAGAATGAACGAGAGAAAAGTGAGTAAATGCTCCTCGAATACACGTCGTAGTTGTCGTCGTCGTCGCCGTTGTGTTCATTGGAGCGTATCAAACACGTGTTGATGTCTTCGTTCGTTCGATGTTTTCCATCTCTGAGTTCAGTGAAGCGTATCTGATCGTCCTTTCATCCGTGAAATTCGATGCCTCGTTGGCGCTGCATCCGTCGATGTTAGACGCCTAATATCAGTCGTTGCTCAGTCGACCGTGTCATCTCTTCCGCCGCTCTAAGCACTCGGCTGTGACTGGTGATGATGCTGGTTCTCCTGCCTCAGCAACTGTTCCGCATGATTAGACGAACGGACGACAGTCGACAGCGATCAAGACGATGAGTGCAAATCAGCGATGCAACAAGCTTATGGTCGACGATAGACAGACATAATGATAGACAGAAGAACAAACAGACAAACAGACAGACAGACAGAGAGACAAGTGATCAGACAAATGTCTGTCCGTCCGTCCGTCTGTTTCATTCCATCCACCCATCCTCTTCTTACCTTCCTTCCATCCAGTGATTTTGTTCTGCTTCCATTCTTTCTCTTCTTTATTATTTGCCAATGAAAGACAAAAATTTTTTATCCATCATCACAGCTTGATTCTGAGAATTATTTGGCGCCAATTCATTTGAACAATATAAATTTATATAAATTATACATGTTTTTATAAATTATATATGCAATACGATGCAATTGAAATTTGCAGAACAATTGTGCGCGATCGAATGACTTGCTCAAGGTACCTACACAGTGACTGATGCCTCGGACGAGGGTCAAACTCAGACACTCAGCACACACTGAGCGTTATGGGCTGACCGCTCTAACCAATCGGCCACCGTGCCACAAAATCTATTATATATTATGGCTATTATTATATTTTATTTCTTCTAATTGTTTACAAGCAAATCTTATATTTTGATGTATTGAGGAGGGTGATTGGGGTGGGTGAGAGGTTGGGTGAGTGGGTGGGTGAGTGGGTGGGTGGGTAGGTGGGTGTGACTGTGCGTGTAGTATTTCGTCCGCTATTCAATAATTCTGTCAATTTGTCTGACGTTGATTACAGCGTTTCTTCCGCATCTCTACGATGGACGGATTGGGTGGACAGGAAAGGAATGGGGAGACTATATTGGGTAGAGAATGGGGAGGAGGTCGATTTGGGAGAAGAGTCGTCCTCCTCCTCAATCGTCCTCCTCCTCAATCGTCCTCCTCCTCAATCGTCCTCCTCCTCAATCGTCCTCCTCCTCAATCGTCCTCCTCCTCAATCGTCCTCCTCCTCAATCGTCCTCCTCCTCAATCGTCCTCCTCCTCAATCGTCCTCCTCCTCAATCGTCCTCCTCCCCCATGCGTTGTCCAGCGTAATCGTTAAACGGATATCGTTAGGATAATCTTAAGATGTCTAAACGCTCAAAGAAGCCTTGTAGTTGTGGCTGTTGTGCCAGCACCCTAGCCCTCTTTTCTTACCTCTATTATCTCCTTAGTTTTTGCCCTGCAACTATCACCAACTGATTCTGCATTCGGATTTATTTCTCTTTTGATATTTCCTCTAAATTGAACGTTCACAGATGACACCTATCGTAACTCTCACGAATTGGTTAAGAGGAAGAAAGATAAATAGAAGAGGAGACGGAATAAGAGAAAGAAAGACAGAGGGAGAGAGGGAGAGCGAGGGGGAGAGAGCAGAGGGAGAGGGAGAGCAGAGGGAGAGGGAGAGCAGAGGGGGAGAGAGAGACGGAGAAACACAGAGAGTGAAAGTGAGGAGAAAGACTCTTTTGCCCTGAGGAAGATGTCTCTTCCTAATTAGTCTTCTTCGTCTGCCATTGTAGTTCCTGCTTTCGTCGTCGTCGGCGCCACTCTCACCGTCTTCTGTTGGCGCTCCCTCTGTCCTCTGTCGTCGTAAGGGCGTAATTATGTTGACGCCCCATCTGCATCACCTCACCCCATGGCCAGTCCCACCCCTCCCCATACCCCCCATTACCCCTAGCCATGCGCTTTGTGTAACTCTACACATCGCCACCACTCCCACTTCAACCTTCTTTCCCTGCTTCTTACTGTCTGTCTCCGTCTGTCTGTTTGTCTGTCTGTCTGTCTCTTTCTGTCTCTCGTGCTTTCCTGTCACGCAGTCGCTCGCCACGAAGCTCCCGTTACCATGGTAACGCATATGCTGTTCAGAAGCTGCGACTAAGGTGGAATTATAGGATGACAGAAGCAAAGGGAGGAGGCAGTTGCTGCTACGAATCGGATGCTTGCTCTACTAATTCTAAGAGGAAGAGGAAGAGGAGGAAAAAGGAAGGAGGTTGGCCGATGAAGAAGATGTCTACGTGTTGAGTGTCAGAGTATTTAAACGAACTACAGAAAACGAATGGAAGACAGAACGAAAGAAGACATCAACAGAGGAATAGATGAGTAATATTCATCATCATCATCATCATCATCATCATCATCATCATCATCATCATCATCATCATCATCATCATCATCATCATCATCATCATCATCATCATCATCATCATCATCATCATCATCATCATCATCATCATCATCATCATCATCATCATCATCATCATCATCATCATCATCATCATCATCATCATCATCATCATCATCATCATCATCATCATCATCATCATCATCATCATCATCATCATCATCATCATCATCATCATCATCATCATCATCATCATCATCATCATCATCATCATCATCATCATCATCATCATCATCATCATCATCATCATCATCATCATCATCATCATCATCATCATCATCATCATCATCATCATCATCATCATCATCATCATCATCATCATCATCATCATCATCATCATCATCATCATCATCATCATCATCATCATGAATTATTTTTATCGTATAGCAATAATAATAACAATAGCAATAACGAAAACGATAACAATGATGATGATGATGATGATAATGAATTATTATTATCGTATAGCAATAATAATAACAATAGCAATAACGAAAACGATAACAATAATGATGATGATGATGATGATGATGATGATGATGACGATAATAATCATAATGATAATAATAATAATTATGATGATAATAATAATAATAATGATAATAATAATAATAATAATAATAATAATGATAGTAATAATAATGATAATAATAATAATAATGATAATAATAATAATAATAATAATAATAATAATAATAATAATAATAATAATAATAATAATGATAATAATGATAATAATGATGATAATGATAATAATGATAATAATAATAATAAAAATAATAATAATTTTTGGACTTCAAACATTAGGTTAAGCGACTGCTTGATTTGGTCTTCCTTTGTAGTTCAAGATAGAGACCTATAGCAGGATAAAGGGAGACAGAACCAGAGACAGAGACAGAGACAGAGACAGGCAGATTATGATGCTGGACTACACTTCCCAAAAGCAGAATGAGGAAGTAAAGGTGGATGGGGAGGATGCGGAAGAGGACGAAGAAGAAGCGATGAATCTGTCAAAAAGGAGAGGGACAAAAGATCATCCTCTGAATCGGCAGAACAAAGAGACCTACGGAGAAGATCAAGGACGGCGGATCAAAGTCAACCGCCGCCCAACCAAAGACTCAAATGAGGAGAAGGAGAAGGAAGGAGTGGATATGGAGGAGAGGCAGGAGGAGAAGGAGATGGAAGAGTGGAATTTTGTTGTGAGATGCGATAGTACATCTGTTGACGATCGAGGTCCAAAGCGTTTTCTGCCACTTTTGTCTCCGATTGATCATAATCATGATCATGATCGAACTGAGGATGATCATCAAAAGGATGATCGATCGATCACATCTTCATCGCTGTCGTCATCCTCTTCTATTCACATCAGAAGTTCAACCACAGTCGGTCAGTCTTTCAACACCAATTAACCAAATTACTATAAAGGAAACAATAAATGAAACGAATGATCGGTAGATCATTTGGATATCGTGGGTCAGGGTCAGGGTCAGGGTCAGGGGGTTGTGGCTTTTTGGACCAAATGTCGTCGCTATTCGTCGTTTCCAAAGCCTCGGCATATCATGATCCACTAAGGCAACAGAAGATGCTCTGCTGCATCACCTGTTGCCTGCTGCTGTAGCTTAGGATGATGAGGAGGAGGAGTACAACGACGACGAAGATGTCTGTGTGCGTGTTTGCGTACGTTCAATATAACATTGGATTACATTACATAGCGCAGCTTTTATTGGATCAATCTAGTGTCCGTCGGATCGACGTAGAATGCGTTCTATTCAGCAGCATGTGGGGATCTGATGGTTCCGCGATCCAGAGAATATTTTGAGTATATGAATGTAAACAGTAAGAGTACAGTTCTTCACTTTAGACTAAAACCATTTATGCCTTATCACTCTACCATCACAAGAGCCATTACCCAGAAAGACAGATGGACAGACAGACAGACAAACATGCGGACGGACGGACGGACGGACTGACGAACAGACAGACAGACAGATCGACAGATAGACTGAGATACACACCGACAGATAGACAGACGGTCAGACAGACAGGCGAACGGGCAGACAAACAAGCGGGCGGACGTACGGGCGGACAGACAGACAGACTGGGACCGACACAGACAGATAGACAGACAGGCGGACAGACAGGCGGATAGACCGGTCGATAAGATGCTAAAAATGATGTCGATGAATGATTTAGGTGGTTGTAAGGTGGTCAACCAATATGGCCGATCATTTACAAATGGTCGACCTCTGCCGGACAATCTCCGATTGAACATCCTCGAATTGGCGATGAATGGTGTTCGACCGTGTGAGATCAGTCGACGTCTTCAGGTCTCTCATGGCTGCGTCAGTAAGATACTAAACAGGTAGGAAACATATCATGTACCCCTCCCCTCATGCCAAAGTCTCTTTATACGGGGATATTTCTATATCTCCAATCTCTCTATTTCTCTCCCTCTGTCCCTCTCTTTCCTCTCTTTCCTCTCTATCCGTTCCTTCTCTCATTCTCTGCATTTCTCATTCTGTTTGTCTGTCTGTCTGGCTTTACGTTTTTCTTTAAGTCTTTCTCTCACTCTCTCTGTCTATATACCTATCTTTCTCTCTCTCTCTCTTAGCCACCCTCAAAGGCCGGTCTTAGCCACCCTCAAAGGCCGGTCTTAGCCACCCTCAAAGGCCGGTCTTAGCCACCCTCAAAGGCCGGTCTTAGCCACCCTCAAAGGCCGGTCTTAGCCACCCTCACCATTGTCGCATTCCAATCTCTTGTTCAACAAATGAAATAACATTGCCAGTGAAGTTCGATTTACATTGCTGTGATTCTGATTGTTTCCTATTCTGGATTTTGTTCTTCAGATATAGGTCAACCGGAAGTATTCATCCGGGTCAAATAGGCGGAAGTAAGCCAAAGGTCACGACCCCATTCGTCATCGAAAAGGTCAAAGAATACAAGAGACAGAATTCGCAGATCTTCGCCTGGGAATTAAGACGCAGGTCAACGTCATCATCTTCATTTCATCTTCTTCTTCATCGTGATTGTCTTCATCAACATCATCCTAATCGTCGTTGTCATGATCATCATCGTCATCATCGACAACAATAATAATACAACAACAACTTTATCATCGTGATTGTGTTGATTGTAGTCGTTGATGATTGTAGATTGATTGACGACGGAATCTGTACAGAGCAGACAATTCCAAGCATCAGTTCTATCAACCGCATCATCAGAGACAAAACTTCAGCCCTCTCTCCTGCTCCTCCTCCTCCTCTTCCTCATTGCACATCTCTTTCTCCTCCTCCTCTTCCTCCTCATTTTCGTCCTCCTCCTTCTCCTCCTCAATCATCCTCCGTAGCTCATGTGGACGCGATGACATCGCCAGCGAAGGTTGGGGAGGTCAGTGAAGCGTATCATTCAACAACGATCGCCGTCACGCATCACTGACCAGTGGTTCAACAACAGCCACATTAGACCCTTGTCATTCATTCATTCATTTGTTCATTCATTCATTTAAGTAGATTTATATAGCGCTCCTTCATGGTTGAAAAAGAAGAGTTTTAAGGCGAGTATAAAAAGAGAGATCAGATCATGATCGAAGAATCTGAATATAGTAATATAATCACGATGATTATTTTAATGCGAGTGATCTGTGCTCATCATCATCATAATCTTTGTTCTAAAAGTCTAACAATGGCACTGGGCTGAGATTTCGAAACACATGAGAGACAAATTATACGATGTAGCTATACCAGCCATATAAACTCCTTTCGTCCAATTGTTTTCTTTGGCAGATTATCTTTGGAGACAGCCGCAACAACGACAGATGCTCAACTCCCACCCCTTCCACCTCCTCCTCTTCTTCCTCATACGCCTCCTCTTCCTCCGTCCCATCTTCACCTTCCTCGTCCTCATCATCATCCCCGCCACCAGCATCAGTACCTTATCGCCATCGGACGACGATGCAACAGGTCGTTGTTCCCTTCTCTCCTCTATCGTTCCGTCCAGAACGAGGCACTCGTGACCACGTGACCCTCGCAGCCCCGCCAACCGATCCTCTGCATTGTCATGGGAACGACCAGGCATCACGTGTTCCTGGTCTAGATGACAGTCCGATCCTCCTTCCCTCTAGCCTTCCTCCTCTTATTCCACCTCTTCCTCCTCCTCCTGAATTCCTTTTCATGTCTTCCTCACTAACGCCCTCTGTCAACGCCTTCCACCTCCAAAGGTCAGCAGTTAACGAGCAAGGTCGAAGGTCACGAGGTCGTGCTCCTGCTCTCCAATTCGGCCTCACGAGAACGTTACAGGATCTGGAGGCCGAGGTCAAATCACTGGCCAATCACAAGCAAGGAAATAGTAGCAACGGGGTCAGGTCAAAACTCACGACGTCTAGTACAAAGGCACAGGAGGAACATGAAAAGCCTCTGGTCAATTCACTCTATCTGCGTGAAGACAACGAAATATTCGCTAGGTGTCATCAGAAGCAGCGCCGCAGCCACCTGGTGAATGCAGCGCTCACCAGTTTAGCCTGCGATGAATGGGTGGCTCAAGAAGAACCACTCGATCTTTCGTCGTGCGCCAGTAAAAGAGTACTACTAGGAGTCAATAATAATTGCAGAGCAGCGGAGGAATACAGGATTATGAGGAGACGAAGGAGACGTATAGAATGAACGGGTTAATTAATGATGCTCTGTTGGTGGAGAAAAAAACAGATGATGTCATTTTATAGGTCACGTGACCAATCATCTTTCGAAGACCTGGATTACTGCGCCGGGAATATAGTTACATTGATTCGCTTTGAGGATAAAATCGTTTTCTCAGGGTTCATAGATAATTTATAAAATATTGGACGGGACAAAACAGGGATTCTACTCTCTTCCGTCCGTTGATGATTGGGTAGCACCTCCACCCCTCCAACCTCTACCCCCCCCCACCAATGAACGTGCATTAATTTATTTAGATGATGGTCCAGGTGTTAATTATTAGGTTTAAAAAAGTAGGCCTATCCCAAATGTTGATTCATTTATTACTAGTACATGACTCCGTAAATGCTTTCAGCTTTCCTTTTCTGACCTCGAACTTTACGCCAAGCTAGGCCCCATTTAGAGACTCCCGTCCCTATTCTAATGCTATGCCACCCATTCACAACACATCGATCATTCTCAACTTCTAATCCGTGACTTTATTTAGCGCCAGTTTTTCTGTTTCATTTGTAAATTGTCGAATGTACTTTACATGCGTTCAATTGTTCGTAGAAACTGATTTAATCTTAATCGTACTTCATTCCATGTTTTCAAATTGATGTTTGTTTTAAATTCACTATTTAATGTAAAAATAATAATATTTGGCCATGTGCAATAGCTCATGTTGTGGGCGTTGTTTTCGATTGAAATTTAGGTTAGTTTACTTCTTTTTAAAACCAGTTTCGCTTATTTTTCATTATTATGCAAGGAACCCGATTATTCTTGTAACTTGCGACGGAACACTTATATAGCGCCACTTCAGATCAGAGGCGCTCACGAGTCACGACTCAACACATATAGCTAGAGTTAGGCAATATGCATGAGTCACGATGAGTGGAGGTTACGCGAGCCTATCACCATCCAGCCAACCCACTCTGACCCATTGACCCCAGTCTATTCTCATCTCAAATTTTCCAACCGAGTCATAAGTTAAGTCCCACACCTTCAAGCATTCCTGCTCTGGCTCGTGACAGTCGGACTTTGAACTCCATTTGATCTCTCTGGACAACCCCTCTGACTTGACCGAGCGCTTGTAAATACTCTGGTCCCACGCGCTTAGTCCTCATTAAAAACGATGCTGTATAAATCTGGGGTTTACAATTACTACATTAGCCTACGTCTACGGCGACTCGATGAGCAACGTACCGTCCATTAATCCAGCCTGGAAAGCCATGGGAATGAAATGTTACCGACTTCCTTTCTACTGGACCTCGGCTTTTGCGATCTGTCTGCTGTCTACGAGAATCCGTGGGATGGTTCTACGCTTGTGCGAGGGCCCACCACTGATGACTCTCTTCAGCTTTACTCTGCATAGTTTTTCTAACAGATATATTTCACTTTGACGTTAACCTGACCTCATTTAGGCCTCTGTGTCGGGTGTTTTGCCCAAACCCGGGATTCAACCGGGGACAACTGTAAGTCTCGGGGTCGTACTCGGCACCGGTCGCTAATCGGTGACGTGGGATTTCCGGGTTCCCAACCGTGTATAACCCCTTGAGTCTTCGTGAGTCTAGAGAGTTTAAACCACCTCCTTCTGAGATTAAGGGTTGGAATCGGTTAGCTTCCTCAAAACTTGCCCACATAGAAGAAGGGCCTAGTCTATCCAGCATTTTATAATTTGGACTCAATCTTCCTTTTAAGCGCTCACTTCTACGCAGAAAATCAGAGGCTGTACTGGCTTCCTGAACCAGTGACAAATTCCTTAAATCATAGGATGACGAGTATAAAGGTTGGCTGATGGTATGGGGCACGGCGGCAATTGCTGTATCAAAGCAATCAGGGTTCGAAACTCGACTTCTGGATCCCCGTGTAGAACCTTCTACTCTTTCCAACCTCTCGTTAAGTTCTGATAGATTAGCCAATTGTTCAGACTGACTTCTAACTAAATCTGCATGACTCTGAGAGGTTTGAGCTAGTTTAGTTTATATCCTGTTCTTTGATTCTAACTGATTCTTTGACATGCTATCTAGTTTAGTAAACAACCTGTCAAGTGCAGAATCAGGTCTACTGAAAGGTGAATTTATCCTTCTACCTCAGTAGCCAATCCTACTTGATGTAAAGACTTCTTAGACATCATGAAAGAATATGAATAAGTTTAATTGGAAGCAAGAACAGAAAAGTAGTCAATTCACAGACAAGTATTCCAAATAAAATCACAAGGATCACAATCAATGTCCAAGTCACAAGTCTGAAATAAAAGTGCTTTACATTAAGCATACATAAGTCAACATATATATTCTCGGTCAGAATAATTCAATCTCCTGACCCTAACCTATGCGATCAGTAATAATGTTCCCCAAATGTCATATCTAGGTGGGCATAATAAAATACAAAATGGATGCCACTTAACCTCACAATCTGGACTGTCACGATTCAGCAATTCCGTAACGATCAATGAACAAATCCAGTAGAATACACATCCACGGGATGTATCCAATGGAATAATGCTTTCTAATTCAATAGATCGCAACTGATGAACTTAGTATACTTCGCTACTAAGTTCGATTCTCAAACGCTAATATCACGGTTTTCACGCGCTCAACTTATCCGAAATTCTTTGTATATAGGCATACAGCACTATCACTTACGACGACTCTCGGGTAACTGGCAATGGGTTAAAGGGTACTCTTCCTTACATAGGAACTAGCTTCTACATAATTTGGCGCCGGCGGGAAAGCTGTCAAAACCCCTCCCTTGGTATACCAAATGGCCTCCAATATGCCTTGTGAGCGATTTATCAGCCTTTTGAAGACAGGGACTCGTCCGATAAGCACATTCTGGCTTCAGCTCCATCAAACCGGCCCACCTATGTAGTATCTAATGCATCATCGTTACCTTGACCGTAATAATAATACAATACCCTTAAATGACAATCAGTAATGTAACACATGTAAAATAACTCTTTTGTAAGCACTTATAGGGACTTACACAACTACAGCTTTAGTCTAACGCTACCCCAACTGAGCTGCCTAGGCCGTCTGCCTGAAAATCTGATAGTTGTCTCCTTGGATTTTCCAATAAGGATGGCGTCATAAAGTAATAAATGTTTCTCTTTTTTAGAATAAACTGCGGTTCGTCATATATTACGCAAATCGATCATATTAAATTTTGAGACCGTATATTAAGTCGCATTATTTACTAAAAGTTCCTTTTTAGTCATGTTTGTTAGGCCAATGCACCGCCTAGCGAATGAGTTGCATTGTTTCTCGACGACGTACAAGGATAATCGTTATCGTAATCGCCAAACTAAAGCACCACTTTAAATCTAAGTGCAGCTGCGCAGGGCACAAGCTTATTCACGAGCGCTGCATCAACTCAGACTGTCCAAAGGATGGACCGTGGGAGGTCAGAGTCCGGTTTCCAGAGGTTCTGCATGGAGACAGAGTAGATGTTCAGGAGGGCAAAGATGGTAGAGTCGTAGACTCTACGACTCTACCATCTATGAGGAAGGTGTCGTTTTGGCCGAGAATTGATCGATGGAATATCAAGTAACGAGTCTAGGGAAAATTCTAAATGGCAATTATATGGAATCCAAAATAAACTGCTAAACAAAGCCCTTGAGTCAAGACTCTGATTATTGGTCACTGTAACATATCGCTAATGTGCATTTTTTAAATGCGCTATATAATTGCCTAGTGGCGATTGAATCGTGCACCCTTGACAAAGGCTACTGATCGCTGCCTTGGTGAGCGCGGGAACAGGAAAAGGGTGCGGCAATAGACAGCTGACAGGAAGAGGAGATTATCAACACGTGGAACTTCGAGGCATTTAGAAGGTTGAAGCTGTTTCGCCGACAGAAGGTTGCGAAAGAAACGCACCTATCCAACTACTTCGTCAGCATTTGTCTAAGCACACGAGGAAACTCAAGGTATGAAAAGAAATTTTACTCTTCAAGTCAAATGGAAGGGACTGTGTAACGCTTTACGCGCGTATTGCGTGACAGATAGAATTTCCATGAAAAGTTAACACCAGTTTTATGATACAAATTTGATAACACACGGACCTGGTCTTGTTAACTGGACATTCCGTGTCGTTATTCTATTACTGCTGCTTATAACAGCTGGCTTTTAATTATGCCAGTGTACGTTTAGCTCTTGCGCTGTCTTTTCCTAAACTATTTTTGGCTTTATTAAGCGATAAATATGTACTGAAGTGGATACAATTTTGATAAGTAAGACCGTTTTAGTGCACAGAACTAGCTAGAACTCTTGCATACAATGTTAGTTCACTTTTATTGAAATGCAATACTTTAAAATTCTCTTGCCATCCTTAATGTTTATTGTATTTTTATTCAACTCGTTTTAGCTCTCAGTTTGGTATTCTCACTTCAACCTTATTGTTTTGTTAAACTGTAAATTGTTTACACCAAAACCCTAACTGTATTGCTATGACCGTCAGTATATCTGGTGCTATCGTCCCTCTGATCTAGCCGATCGTCAGTCTGCAGGGACACTCCGTCGTCACTCCGTGCATTCTTCAGGCCGCTTATCTGGCAGACCATCCTTTAGTCGGCCCTCTATTCAACTGGATGATAATGAAAGTAAATGAAAATTAAGAAGAAATTTTTTTTACAAATTAAATAACTGCAATATCTGAAATAAAACTAACTGGAAATCTTATGACTCACAAAATAAAAAATATGAGTTTAATGGGAAGAATTAAAATGGGGAAACTGAAGTGGGCAAACACTAAAATGGGGAAAAGGGGAAAAACTGAAGTGGGAAAATATTGAAATGGGTAAAAACAGGGGAAAAGTGAAATGAAAAAACAGGGCAAAACTGAAACAGAGAAAAACTTGAGTGGGAAAATACGGAAATGGGAAAAAGCAGTAATAAACTGAAATGGGCAAAACTAAGATGGGCACAATTTAAAATAAAACTTTTGAAAATTAGAGTCTGTTCGATTTTCATGTTGTTGTTTTTCAGTTTTCAATTTTTTATTCATTTGAATTTAGACTTTTTGATTTTTTAATTTTTATTGCTTTCGTTTCATGGGTTGAATACAACGGCTGACATATGGATGGAGTGTCTGATAGGCGGCCTGACAAACGCACGGAGTGACGATCGACTGTCTCCGCAGACTGATGATCGGCTAGATCGGAGGGACGATAGCGCCGGATAGAATGACTCTCAGATACGGTGGAACTGTGATGATTGGATAGGATCAGTTAGGATGGATGTAGGAACGGATCGGCGGTCTATGGACACGCCAATGGTCGGATGAACAGCTGAATGGATGAATGGACGGACGCTCTGTCGAACGGACCAACAGTCTGGAGAATGGACTTGCAGCATGGATGAAGGAACTGACATTGGACATGGACATGGACTACGGACTGACGGACGCTTAAACGAAGAACTGACCGTTCATCAGATGATGGACTGACTAGGGTAGTCTTTAGGACAGAACAATAGGAGACCGAACTAAAGCCAGAAAGATTAAATGGCGTACACGGATAAATGATGCAACATGTGTCAAGGTCAGGGTTTCATCTTGATCTTCACCTGTCAAGGTTTTATCTTGTGTGTTTGGCACATGATATATCATAGAAGGTGTGTGCATTAACTTTGGCCAGATCTCTATGGAAATTTTTGAAGTGTATCAATTGTAATGGAAACTGAAGAATCACTGATTATGAGGTGTTGAAGTAGCAGCTGTTGTTGACAAGCCTCAACGCAGAAGGCGGCGAACCCCACAGGTTTTTGCCACTTG
Organism: Bimastos eiseni; assembly: GCA_959347315.1. NCBI lineage: Eukaryota > Metazoa > Annelida > Clitellata > Crassiclitellata > Lumbricidae > Bimastos > Bimastos eiseni. The sequence continues at coordinate 25,000,987 of OY365813.1, read as the reverse complement.
TGCAATGTCCACAGTCTAAGGTAGAGATCAAGAGGATGCAACTGTTTCTTCCGGGACTCGCCAAGGCAGCCTACCAGCAGCCTTCATCAGGGTGAGTGAATTTCCAAATCGGCAGTTTTATATGTTATGTATATATATATATATATATATATATATATATATAGCGAATTTTCTCGGTTACACCATCTGCAATATGGTACAATTACGGTCAATCATCTGTCATGTACTCTTGGCCGAACGATTTTGTTCAGCAGTTTCATTTTGTGTGCCTTGACGTCAATGTTATCTGTAGTTTTGATACTGCTGCAATTTTTGGCTGTTTGCTCATCTGCTGTGATGATTTTTTCTTATTATTTCCTGCATTCTGATATACATTGTAAGCTTATGTACGTATTTATGTATGTTGGCCTGTGTGTATTGAAATGGTAAAATAACAAAGCACATTTTAAAATAAGCTCAGCTTACAAATATGACAACCGCGATGAAGACGCGCAAACGCACGCATCACAAGTGACGAGCTGGTTCAACACTAACTTTGCCCTGACCAAGCAGGGCAGCTACAAAGAGGCTACGTTTGCCGATCTACAAAATGCAACATTTGCTGTGTTCATGTTCTTTCAGGTATTCAGAGACGGGAGCTATGGAAGACCTTCATCTCGGCGGCACAAAAAGTGAGGTTGGATGGGTCACGCAACACAGCGGAGGAGGTATCGTACTGTTTTTATTTGCCCTTCTTGTGGTCACCATGGATGCTATCGGCAAAAATTGTGGCCATGCAAAGGGCAAAGGATGGACCCATAATGCTAACATGCACTATGTTGTTGTCCCTTCAGATTCTCTTGTATGCGTTCAAAGGCTGGTGCAACAGAAGTCTGAAACGCGTCCTCTCGATGCAGACGACAATCGTCTGAATATTTGGTCCCCTTCGAATCGCAGATGTCATAGCGAGATCGGATAGGTCTCGAGCAATGCCATAGAGATGGCAAAAGTGTAGGTCACTATGTTCTATTGCTAACTTATGCCGTGTTATTCTTTCGGATTTTCTTGCATAACTAGGAATGCTTCATTCTCTAGATTATGTTGGCTATGAATGCTTTATTCCTTAGGATTTGGTTTTGGGTAAAGAATGCTTTATTCTTTCAGATTTTTTTGTAAGGGTATGATTGCTTATTCGTTAAGATCTGGTTGTGGGTAAAGGATGCTTGATTCTTTCAGATTTAATTGTAAGAGTAGGAAGGCTTCATACCTTAAGATTTTGTTGTTGGCAATGGATGCTTTATTCCGTTGGATATTATTGTAACTTGTAAGGGTATGAAGGCTTTACGCTTTAAGATTTTGTTGTGGTAAAAAATACATTATTCTTTCAGATTTTATTGTAAGGATTTGAATATTTGGATAAGATTTTCTACGTAGCTTTTGTTGGATGCCATAAGGTGTGGGTATTTTTTTATATCTTGGATGGTTTGATGACATATGCTGCAGGTATATAGCTTAAATGGTTCAATGACATAGGGTGTGGGTAGTCCTGTGTTACTAAATGGGGTTTGATGACAAATCATGACATAGGGTGTGGATAGTCTGTGTAGCTACAATGGTCTGATGACCAGGGTGTAGATGGTCTGCGTAACTTATCTCATTTGATGACAAGGTGTGGGTAGTCTGTATAGCTTAAATGGTTTGATGACAGGGTGTGGGTAATCTGTATAGCTTAAATGGTTTTATAACCTAGGGTGTGGGGGTAGTCTGTTAGCTTAAAGATTCGATGACATAGGTGCAATAATGTTGGCTACGGGTATTCTGTATAAATTAAATAGTTCAATGACATAGGTGAGAGTAGTTTGTTAGGTTAAATGATTCGATGACGTAGGCTGCGATTACGTAGCTTAATTGTTAATTGTTAATTCTTTATAGCTTAATGGGGTTCAATTACAGAGTTTGATGACATAGGGTATGGGTAGACTATTTAGCCTATATGGCCATTAAACAAGAGATGTGACGAATCTAAATCTGGCGGCTCTTGTGCCATTAAACAAGAGATGTGACCAAGCTAACTCTGGCGGCTCTTGTGCCATTAAACAAGAGATGTGACCAAGCTAACTCTGGCGGCTCTTGTGCCATTAAACAAGAGATGTGACGAATCTAAATCTGGCGGCTCTTGTGCCATTAAACAAGAGATGTGACCAAGCTAACTCTGGCGGCTCTTGTGCCATGAAACAAGAGATGGGACCAAGCTAACTCTGGCGGCTCTTGTGCCATTAAATAAGAGATGGGGCCAAGCTACCTCTGGCAGCTCTTGTACCATTAAACAAGAGAAGAGATGGGACCAAGCTAACTCTGGCGGCTCTTGTGCCATTAAACAAGAGATGTGACCAAGCCTACTCTGGCGGCTCTTGTGCCATTAAACAAGAGATGGGACCAAGCTAACTCTGGCGGCTCTTGTGCCATTAAACAAGAGATGTGACCAAGCTAACTCTGGCGGCTCTTGTGCCATTAAACAAAACATGTGACCAAGCTAACTCTGGCGGCTCTTGTGCCATTAAACAAGAGATGTGACCAAGCTAACTCAGGCGGCTCTTGTGCCATTAAACAAGAGATGTGACCAAGCTAACTCTGGCGGCTCTTGTGCCATTAAATAAGAGATGGGGCCAAGCTACCTCTGGCAGCTCTTGTACCATTAAACAAGAGAAGAGATGGGACCAAGCTAACTCTGGCGGCTCTTGTGCCATTAAACAAGAGATGTGACCAAGCCTACTCTGGCGGCTCTTGTGCCATTAAACAAGAGATGGGACCAAGCTAACTCTGGCGGCTCTTGTGCCATTAAACAAGAGATGGGACCAAGCTAACTCTGGCGGCTCTTGTGCCATTAAACAAAACATGTGACCAAGCTAACTCTGGCGGCTCTTGTGCCATTAAACAAGAGATGTGACCAAGCTAACTCAGGCGGCTCTTGTGCCATTAAACAAGAGATGGGACCAAGCTAACTCTGGCGGCTCTTGTGCCATTAAACAAGAGATGGGACAAAGCTAACTCTGGCGGCTCTTGTGCCATTAAACAAGAGATGTGACCAAGCCTACTCTGGCGGCTCTTGTGCCATTAAACAAGAGATGTGACCAAGCTAACTCTGGCGGCTCTTGTGCCATTAAACAAGAGATGGGACCAAGCTAACTCTGGCGGCTCTTGTGCCATTAAACAAGAGATGGGACCAAGCTAACTCTGGCGGCTCTTGTGCCATTAAACAAGAGATGTGACCAAGCTAACTCTGGCGGCTCTTGTGCCATTAAACAAAACATGTGACCAAGCTAACTCTGGCGGCTCTTGTGCCATTAAACAAAAGATGTGACCAAGCTAACTCAGGCGGCTCTTGTGCCATTAAACAAGATATGTGACCAAGCTAACTCTGGCGGCTCTTGTGCCATTAAACAAGAGATGGGACCAAGCTAACTCTGGCGGCTCTTGTGCCATTAAACAAGAGATGGGACAAAGCTAACTCTGGCGGCTCTTGTGCCATTAAACAAGAGATGTGACCAAGCCTACTCTGGCGGCTCTTGTGCCATTAAACAAGAGATGTGACCAAGCTAACTCTGGCGGCTCTTGTGCCATTAAACAAGAGATGGGACCAAGCTAACTCTGGCGGCTCTTGTGCCATTAAACAAGAGATGGGACCAAGCTAACTCTGGCGGCTCTTGTGCCATTATACAAGAGATGTGACCAAGCTAACTCTAGCGGTTCTGGTGCCATTAAACAAGAGATGGGACCAAGCTAACTCTGGCGGCTCTTGTGCCATTAAACAAGAGATGGGACCAAGCTAACTCTGGCGGCTCTTGTGCCATTAAACAAGATGGGACCAAGCTAACTCTGGCGGCTCTTGTGCCTTTAAACAAGAGATGTGACCAAGCTAACTCTGGCGGCTCTTGTGCCATTAAACAAGAGATGTGACCAAGCTAACTCTGGCGACTCTTGTGCCATTAAACAAGAATTGCGACCTGGCTAACTCTTGTTGGAGTCACTGACAATATCGGATGGGTGACACAGGTGTGGGCGAGGATGGGGCTCCACCATTACTATGCCAATTGACGAAGGCCAACTTGTTATGATGGTCGCGCTTGTTCCATTAATCAGTATTTTTGATAATCTGAGTCTGTTGGCCCAATGGTCGGTGTCAGCCGGAACGCCGCACCAGCACCTCCTGGAGTGCAGTTCCTCCACGTTTTTGCTTTTTGGTCCGAAGTTTTGACCACTATAGCCATTGCATATACGTGTTCTGTAAATGGGGGCGGACCTCAGAAATAGTAAAGGGTTAAGAAAATTATTCATCTTGCTTTTTCCTCCAATTCCAAAACGCAGTCGCCCCACATGATGTGTTGAATTCGAGACACTACCTCGAGACCGAATTTTTAGAAACTGTCTTGAACAAGAGGTCTCGATAAGTTTCGCGTGAACTGTTTTATAATCTTGCGCGGAAATATAAAAACAGTTCTCAGGAATTTGTACTATATACATTATGAGTTTCAAATTGAAATTACAACATTATTCCCGAAAACTGATATATTCGCATTTTACAGCATTTTATATAGGATAACTTGTCTTTTACTTGTCTTGGTACCTAACTGTCTCGGTCTCGGCACCTCGCTGTCTCGTCTTGGTCTTGAAGTTGCAAGTCTTGCATACAACACTGCTATATATACATGTTACTTTGGGCAAAAATGTATTTGCAACGGAATCGGCCAATTCAAAATTTGCTTAAAAATTTTCCAAAATTTCAAAATTTTGGAACAACTATAATAATTACGTGGTCAGCCATGGGCGCCCGCAGGATTTATTGTAGGGGGGTCAGATACGGCAGCGAGAATTTGTTGTACTGCAGCCAAAACTACGTCATATTTACATGCACATATACAATATATACACGTAAAATTTCATTGTATGTATATAGAAAATTAGATATATGTATTATATGCATAATTTATATATTAATATGCCTGTATAAAATTAAACAATTCTAAGTTAAAATTAAACAATGATAAGTGATACTTTACGGTCATTTTAAAAGTTCCTTTTTGTCAAGACTTGAATTGGGAGCCCTTTTAAGTAGTTACATTGAAAGGTCGCTATTTAAATATTTAAATGAATTATATATATATATATATATATATTAATATACGTCAATAAAATTAACAATTCTATTTTACCTTGGTCTTGATACTACGAGTGATACAGTTCCAATGATAAGATGAACTTAAAATTTTGATGTAGTAATCCAAGCGCAAATGACCGCTATTCGAGTGGCTTCAATATTGCAGTGGAAAATATAAATTGGCAAATATGCCCGTGGTGTGGCGGTTCAGGCCACGCCATAGCATCTTTATAATTATGCTGACGATCAAGAAGTCACTGTTGCACCGAAGATTGGGTATATTGAATTAGATAAAAAAGGATGCACGAGGAAAGGAGATTGGAGCCGCACTGAGGGAGGTTGAGACCTGATCGCTTTCAGTAGGCCTACGCTGCTGATGGTCACTGCGATTTCCTGAGTTTCCTCTTCACTTGGTAATTTTATTTGCTGTTACAAACTATTTTTTTTACATATCTCTAAATGATAAATATTCTTGCATACTTCAGTTAAACTTTCAATTACATCTGAATATGTGACTGCCAAATATTCCAAATTTTTCAAATTGTCCTCGTTGCCAAAACGTTTTTTGATCTAAAGTTCTAAACAACTAATCTTGGAAGTCGCATCTTGACAATGCTGAAATCTTTTATATGTGTTAGTTAGACCGAATCCATTGACACTAAACACGTTTCAACAGTGAACTTTTTCCGAACATCAGATAGCCTATCACCCTCTGCAATATCGTTATGGAATCTTTTTCGTTTGCGTGCTGTCCGTTGCTCATACTGGGTAGAAATGTTCCATTTCTCGGCCAACTCCGTAGGTTCTTTCTCGGTCTGTTCAAATTCCGATTCGAGTTTGTTTCGCCAACTACTCTTCTCATTTTCAAAAACTTGAGTCAAATAACGGTAGCTGTTGACATATCGGTGCTACTTTTCTGTAAATATATAGGCAAGATTTTCCCCCAAAATATTAAAATAACTAAAAATTCGTAAGTCTCAATTGTAGCAAGAACATTACCTCTGCAAATCTACAATTCTGTGTCCGGCAAAGACCAGTGCACGGTAAGTTATGCAGGATTTTATGGGCGCCCGTTTGGTATCGCAGAGTCTTTGTAGACTCTATGAAAAGGTTCGTGTTGCGTTTTTTTTAAGCATTGAAAGACCAGGAAAAACTGCCTGAAAAGTATAGGCCCCGTATTCAAAAAAATTTAATGTAAATTTCCTTGAAAGGCTCCACTTTAATGCAAATGTTCTCAGAGGAGCGGCCGCTTCCTCTGCACCCCCTAGCTACGATACTGCATAGACCCCTATATGATAAGTACGCAATCTGGCTCTATATATCCCTTGGAACACCATGTACAATTATACATGTATACCACCGATTAAGTATGGGAATTCCCACCCACCTCAAACACGAACCTAAATCAACGGATTTTTACAAATCCCATAGGTCGCACAGGCTGCTTCTGGGCGAGTCAATGAAGAACTCGAAAGCCAGAGCAAAATACAACCCGAGCTTTGCCAGTTGTTGCCCGTTCAAATAATGTTGCGTGGTGCCTACTATAATGCAGTAAAATAAGTTAAGTCTGAGTTTTCTCATGAACCTGTGCTGCGAGTGCCCATGTGGTCCGCCACGTAGGCCTATAGTCACTGTTAATCTACAATTCGTGTACAAGTAGGCCTACTTCATTCAAACGAAACTTTAATCTAATTGTTCAGAGGTCTTATTTACCTATCATAGGCCTATATATATATATAGGCCTATACAATAAGTAATTTAGTGATATTCTCGGGCCGAAGCCAAGGGCTGAACCCGCGAAAGTTTAGACTGGCCGGAAAAACTCTGGACCAATATTAAGATTAGTAAGCCTACTCTTCAGCAATAAAATTAATTTTTAAGCGTGTTGTTCCGTTTTAGCGTCTTAATAAATTGAATTGTCTATAAAAAAGTCTTGGTTTTTGTCTCTGATTGGTCTTTGTTTCGTACCACTTGGACCTCTCGGTCTTTGTCTCGAGGTTTTGGTTTCGTGCCCAACACTGACAAATATTAGACCTAGCTAATATAAAGACTTCTGGACTAAAGTTTTTTTTCTAATTAAGTTCGATAGGCCCGCGTGTATTTAATGAGACTTGTTTTGTTTTCCGTGCAATTTAGTGTTAGAATAGTGTCGTTTAGCTAATTACCTTACATTTTATCAAACACCAGCTGGGGAATCCGGCGTTGCACGGATTGAGACAGGCTTTTGACCCTGGAGAGCAGGAAGACTGCGGCCGTGGTTTCACCAACCCCTCTACTGGGTGTTCAAGGATGCGTACACCGTACATACCCACCTGATCGATTGTGCAAACGATGGCCAACTACTGTATACGCGCTACATGTACGATATCTCTCAAACCGTTCATTCATTCATGACGGTGTAAAAGAAGAGGTGTGGCAGACTGGTATCACGTGCACGTGTCGACAAATGTGCAGCAGGTGTTAATCGATACGCTCCTGGCGACTGAGAAGGAAACTTTCCTTGTGGGTCCTGAGACGGAAACTTTCCTTGGGGGTCCTGAGACAGGTTATTGGCCCTGAAGAACATGAAGAGGGCGGTCACTGATTCACCAACCCCTATGCTGGGTGTCCCAAGTGTTCCCCGAGCCAACTTCTAAGGTTTCGAGTCAATGGCTGTAAAACTGTGCAATACATTGCCGGGACAGACGCACGCACATAATCTTTTCTTTATTTATATATGTCGCGGGTTTCTCTCTCGCCAATTTTTTCTTCTAGATGACGAGAGTACAGCCGGTTCTTTCCTCATCATCAGGCTCAGCAACACGACACACTTGATGGTTTTAATATGTATATTTTATTTTATATATATATATACACCACTCATACTATCTACAGTTACTGGAGTTATTAGTGTCTTTTTAGAAATGTTTCCCTGATTTACGTTGATTACCCTTATCGTCAGAACGACCTACGTCTCCCCCAGTTCCGAAACAAGTCTCTGTTCCTTCCCTTGCTACACTATAAGAACCCTTCTAGAGGCGATTTCCTTCGCCCTCCAAAACGCATAACTCGTATCTCTATCGGACGACTAATCACCTGCTGAAACTATTCCTAGACCGGGTTGGTCGGATCTTGATGTCCCTAGCATAACGTCAATCACTAGGGGCGTACCGTTAATGCTTGTCTAGAGGCTGTCATGGCTAGGTCTTGTTAGGTGTCCTATACAGTCAATAATAGGTCCCAGGGATTACGTTACATCATTTTAGTTATACTGCCTAACAGGTTTGCGCCTTTCGTATCGGAATTGTCCCCTATTCATGATCCCGTGTCAACCAGCCGGTCCAGACCAAATCTTCAACTGATTCATGAATTTCTTGTCTGTGGGTCGTAGAGATGGAAGGGGCAGTCGGCTCTGACATCTGCCTCGTGGTGTCTGGTTTCGTTGTTTCACACCCCGATGATCTTTGCATAATTCTCGCCGTCTGTATTGAGGCCGTTTGCCTCCGGCGAAACCCATTGATGTTTCCCATCTCAGCTTTCAGGTAGACCGCTTCATCCGTAGTCCTCCTACGACTCTGCTGTCGGTCGATGATTTTTATATAGCGCCATCGTCCAGAGTGTCGCGCGTGACAATATAGATTGTTACTTTTTATGAGCACAGGCCCTTGAAACAGAAAATTGTAATGCTGACAAGGGGGGGGGGAAGAAGTCGCGAAAAACTTTACGTGGGGTGAGGCAGGCAAAACGCCCGTCCTACAGTTCCACCACCTCCACGGTGTGGCAGCGTGGTTGCAAATTGACCTCCGGTCATATGTGCCATATCCAACGCCGCACCATGTCTGTGGAACGACCTGCCTCCTGAAGATACGTACTATTTATGTTCCTCCATTATCACTGCCTGTCAGCCAACATCGTCGGGTTCAGGCTCCTCTATCCATCGCTATTTATAAGTTTTATAAGCAGCTAAAGGTATATGAAACTGGCAAGAACAGCTTACAACGCTTGGGGACCTAGCTAACTCTGTTGAAGTCCGTTTAAACTTGCTACGGAAAAATGGAGACCAAGATTAGCCAACAACATTTATGTTAGGCTACTTGAGTTGAGTCGGTCGTAAAAAAATTCTTTGCCTCCATCCTCGATGCTACAAAATTATATGACGCTAATTTACGAGCGCCTTTGCAGCTACTATCTGCCTCCCTGCTGACCTTCTGGAAACCGAACTTTGACCTCCCATCCATTGGATTCTTCTTTGGACAACCCTTTCGATTTGACGCAGCTCACGTGAATAAGCTGGTGCACTACGCTTAGCTCTCTAGTGGCGCTTTAGAAATTTGGAATTACGATTAAGATTACGATTTGTAATTTTGTATTATGGGTCAATGGCAAGGCTAATATTAAAACGAATGATATTTGATTGTCAGTCGTAATCTCAGCAGTTCTACAGTGCCCACAAAAGCGAAGTCGTGGGAACCAGCTTATTCACAGGCGCTTAATCAAAACAGAATCGATAGACAGAGGGTCAAATCCAAAGAGTAAGGCAGGCAGACAGATAGACGGCTAATGTGGATGGTGTTTGGAGTTGACACGTCGAGGGAGATAGGAGGAAGAGCAGGAATCAGAATACGATTTGAGCAACAGCAGTGCTTGTGAGTTGTGAGTGAAAAAGCTGTGGGGAGATAGCAAGAGGTGAGGTGTTTGTGAATTGGTAGGATGGATCGGATATTTGTCTTAATGCTGGAGGGAGTTTGTTCCAAAGAGGCGGGACAGCAATGGCTATATGGAGCGTTTTGCAAATTTGAGTGATGATATGACGGGAGAGCGAAGTAGTGTGAGGGTGGAAGAGGAACGGGTTGAACGATGTGGCTGAATCGTGAACAACTGACGGAGATATGTGGGCTGTGAGGATTGCAGTGTGTTGTAGGTGAGTGAAATGACCTTATAATCGATCCGTTCAGGTATTTTCAGTCAGTGGAGTGATTTGAGGACAGGAGTGACAATGGTGATTCTGAATGGCTTGGAGGCGATTTAATTGGGTGGTGTCTTTTTTTAGAAAAAGGGAATTACAGTAATCTAATTTAGCGTGAACTATTGATGTGCCGATTGTGGATGCAGTTTTGGAGTCAAGCATAGGGCGGATTCTACGAAGATCACGGATGTGCATGAAGCAAGAGCGAGAAAGATGGGTGATGTGATCAGCGAAGCTAAGGTTTTGGTCAAAGATTATGCCTAGGTTGCGGACAGGAGAATTTGCAGTGAATTTGTGGGTAGATGCAGAATCAGGGTTGAGAGAAATAGACGGATCAGGAATTTCCTTCAGTTGCTCACGGAGGCCAATCAGAATGAATTCGGTTTTGGACATTATTATCTGCGCTATTTGAATGCAATTATTAATAATCGATCAAGTTTCATTTTCTGCAAAAAACTCGGACTATCAATTTTTAATTAGTTTGAAGACGGCATGACTCAAAGTCGAATATGACTCAAAGTCAGATCTATCACTGGGCTATATAATTGTGCAATGACCTCCGCGCCCAATCAGAGCGAGGCGGTGTTGTTTTCTGTTTTCAGGATTCTGTAGAAATTAATTAAATTCCGATTAATTTCTGGTTGATTTTGTGTCAATTTGCGTTAAGATAGGTTGTTCAAATGGCTGATTTTGACAATCCATTTCCGGATCCATTTGCTGTAAGTTGAGTTTTATTGAATAGTTTGCTTTCGTCTTTAGTTTTGTGTGTTTGCTAATCGTTGCATCTCCAACCCTCTTCCGAATCCGAAGCTGCATCGAAAAGGAAAGTACGCGGATTAATTGAGTCGCCCAAACAAACTAAAAGCGCTATCTCAAGAAAATTTAATATATCAAAATCACAGTGTTAGTGACATTTGCGACAAAATGACTACAAAAATAGCTTTAGACCTTGTGTAAGTAGACAATTATGTTCTATTTTTGTTTTTCAAGTGCGAGTCGCTAGACTGAAGCCTTCAAAAAAAACCCGTCTACTTGATTTGATATTGACATGCGGATATTGGGTGCTCTGTATTGAAAGTCGTGTGTCATATGATTATATAAGGCATTATGAATTTCATATTTCTACACACATTGTTCAATCAAAAGCACCATCATTCAACAGTTATTAACTTAAGTAATCGGAGTATAATCACAAATTGATCTAATTAGGTGGGTAGCTAGGTCAAATTTGGGTTGAAACATCGAGAGAGAACATCTTGAGCCATTTTCACACATTTTCTCACTGGAGTTGGTGAATCTATGCCTTATTTTGTTCCTATCATGAGTTATCCACATAGGCTATCAAGAAATAGTCACAAACTAATTAAATTAGGTGGATCATTATAAATTATAAATTAGGTAGATTTGGGTAGAAACACAGGAAAGGCCATGTTTAGCCATTTTCACTTATTTACTCACTACAGTTGGTGAATTTAGGCATTATATTCTTCCTATCATGAGTTATCCACGAATTCTATTAGAAATAATCACAAACTTAATTATTGAGGTGAGTAAGAGGGGCAGATTTGGGTCAAAACATGGGCAAGAGACATTTTCACACATTGTTGATTGATGGTGCTTTAGTTTGAACAATGTGTGTAGAAACGTTAAATTCTTAAGAGTTTTGTGATGAATTTGAAATACGGTTTTCCATAATAAATATTCGAATATCAATTTCAAACCAGCTTAATGAAAGTACAAAAAGGCTGCATATGGGATCTGAAGGTATTTTAGCGAATGATTTAGTATATAATATCAGATTACATTGTTTTATAGTCTGTACATTTTTGTAAAATGCCATTTTGTAAAACCCTAACTATACACTAATCATAACCCTGACCCTAGCCCTATCTCTAATCCTTACTGCAAATGGGTGATCTAATGCATTGCGTAAAATCTAAGAAATCAAGCAGTTTACAAAATCCTTGTTTCACACATTGCCTGTAACATGTATACGTTAATATTATGAGTTCACTGAGGGTTGATGTGATCATGTGTTTCAGGATCCTTCCGTTCAGCAGGCAAGTGGAGCAGTGAGAACCTTAAGACCTGTCGATGATTTCAACCCATTTGCTGTTCAACCCAATCCCCCTCCTCCTCATTCTATGCATCCGATTAAGGTAATCGATTGGGTTCTTTGTTCTGAGTGGTTCTCTCAGTCCCCTGTCTGGTTTGAGGCAAGCACCAAAATGCACAGGGCTGAAAACTTCCTATGTAGCGTTGTGTCACTCTTTATTGGGGGATAATTTATTGGGGAGCAAGAAATTTTCACATCTTGTGGACGCCACAAGCTGATTCGCTTTGTAAATATTCGAAAATTGGACTTGGCAAAATTAAACTCGCAATATTCGGTACTCAGACTCGGCAAGAAATTAAAACTCGGTTCATCCCTATAATGAACTCCGTTTCAATGGTCATCAATTCATATGTATCTGTTGTTTGTTGATGTTCTTAAGGGTGGTGTTGGTGGTGGTGTTGCCACTTTACCATCTACCACTACGACCGCTCCTCCTCCTCAGCCGGTTCGGCAGCAGGATCATCCGTCATCGCCACCTCCATCGTATCTGTCAGCATCAGAGGATCTGAGGAGGAGACAAGAGGAGCTGGAGAGGAAGGCGGCGGAACTGCAGAGGAGAGAGGACGAGATACAGAGGAATGCCCAATACCAAGGTCAGGGAAGCAAAAGAAACAATCAATAATGAGTTCATTGATGTATAACGTAATAGGCGCCTTGCATGGCTACAGACGGTTAAATTCGACTCATGTAATAACTTGTCATCATTTGTTCATACTGTACCTGTAATCATACTGCGGTTTGTCAGTTTCAGATTAAACAGAAATTATTATTATTTTTTTGTATATTATTATTATTTTTATTTTTGTTATTATATTATTATTTATTTTAATAATTATTATTATATTATTATTAATGATAATTGTTATTAATATTATTATTAATAGAACACAGATTTATCAGACATCAAACCATTCTTGTTTTGAGTTACTGTCACAGACTTAGAAAGCTATCTTTGACCCAATTCAATGATCGAGACTTTGTGTTTCAATGATCGAGACTGTGTTTCAATGATCGAGACGTTGCATTTTAATGGTCGAGACTTTGTCATGATCAGCTGTGAGCATTGGTTGAGTCAATTGATCTCAGACTTAGATGTTTGTCATATATTTTGAACATGTCTCGCATATGTTTTGCATATGGTTTGCATATATTTTGTATATGTTCTGCATATGTTTTTGTTTAGAGCGTATGAACAACTTTCCTCCTCTGCCAAACTGGTTCCCTGTTAAGCCGTGTTTCTACCAGGACTTCTCGGTCGATATTCCGATGGAGTTTCAGTCGATTGTCAAAGCGGTCTACTACATGTGGATTGGTTAGTTTTTCACACTCTGATTATGAGGCCATTGAATCTGAAGATTACCATGCAATGCTTACCTCATCAAATAAAAATGGATTCATATCTCAGCCAAATGAATCTTTGTTTGTTTTATTAGATTCATACAAAGAAAACATTAACTACAGATGAACAGCAGAGTTACATTAATTAGTTCATTTTCTGTAAGGCCACTAAACCTACCATAACCAACCTTAACCTAACCCTACCCTAACCTACCTTAAGCCCATCAGTTCTCAACCTTTTGAGCCTCAAGGACCACTTACAAATTTTTTTTCTAATTCGTGGACAACCACAGAAATTGTGTCACTGGCGCACTACAACTATTATTATTATTATTATGTTATAGTATGTAATTGTAATACTAAAATAAATCTATAACTATACTATAGGAGCTATGCAACTATAAATTTGAAAACAATCAGTATAAGTTATTTATTTATTTACTACTTATTTGTAGAAGTGTTTGAACTTTAAAGTAAAACGATAGTTACTTGTTTTTAATTTTAAAGAGGCACAAATTTTTGACTTGTGCTCGCGGGCCACCAAGCAGATGGCCGCGGACCACAGGTTGAGAACCTTGGCTTAACCGTAACCTTCCTTAACCCTAACCCTAATGGCACTTTAATGCCACTTTAATGCTGTGTGTTGTTTTCTGTTGAAACTGCAGCCTACGTCTTTCTTCTCGTTCTCAATCTGCTTGGGTGTCTGACGTACTTCATCGCATCTTCTCAGATTGGCGCCACGAATCATTCGGGCGTTACCTTTGGACTGAGTCTCTTGTTCCTTCTTCTCTTCACGCCGTGTTCGTTCGTCTGTTGGTTCAGACCAGTCTACAAGGCTTTCAGGTGAGCAGAGACAAAGGGAAGACCATCAAAACAGATGGGTTTTATGGACGGCTTGAGACTGAGTTTCACATTGATCAGTTGCGAGTAAAGTTGTAAAAAAATGTTGAAGTCACGACCCGGGTACCCGTCGACCAGCGTAGCGGGTACCCGACTGCGCAAATATTTTTTTAGGAAATCACCCGAGAATCGATTTCATTGCCCGGGCAGTCAGCCAATATGATAAAGGGATTATTTCTGGCATATGTTCAGGTAAAATCACGCATTTTTACGGAATTTCGGGTACCCGACAATTAATTTCATTACCCGGGTAGTCAGCCTCAGGCGGGTACCCGTTGACGGCCTTAGTTATGAGTTCTTGCTGTGGTAGTCCTATGATGTTGACAGATTACCTCTGGTTGCGCTCAACGTAAGACTTGACCATTTTCTAAGACTGACCCTTCTTCATCCTTTAGTAGAAGTAGACTTCATCTGATGGATGTGGTTTTCCTCATCTTCAATTTGTTTTAGTGCAGCATTGATTCATAAGAAGCCTGTGCAATGGAGGTTAATTAATTAATTACCTATGGCTCATGTTTTGTTACACGGCATTTATTTGCACATCTGATTAGTTCTATGATTAGCTCTTGATGATGCAGCTGCTGATGATGGTGTGTTTGAAATAAAGGCTGTACATAAATTGGCCGTATCCTGTTGCAGCTGTGTTTGCATTTCAAAATTTCATTATTTTAGCCTCCAACTTATAAATATTCATATACAATAATGATGATAATAATAAATTAAGTGATGATAATAGATAATAATAATGAATTGTTGTAATTGTCCGTTGTGTGTGTATTTGTAGGAGTGACAGTTCCTTCAATTTCTTCGTTTTCTTCTTCATCTTCTTCTTTCAGTTCTGCGTTTGCATCATTCAGTGCTTGGGAATCGACGGATGGGGCTCCGTGTAAGTTACTCTACCTCTCTCTCTCTCTCTAACTCTTTCTGTTTCTGTCTGTCTGCCTGTCTGTCTCTCTCTCTGTCTCTCTCTCTGTCTGTGTCTTGTGTAACACTTGGCTAAAGATGATCTGTGGAAGATTGTCAATCAACTGACCTTCGACCGACATTGGAAGTGACAGATCGACAGAGCTCCTGTAGGTAAATAGGGACAGTGCCACATAGGCAGCACCAAACCTTGGCAGAAACCCTGTATGCAATATGCTGTGGGAGAGGTAACCATTATTATCATCATCTCTTTGAAAGTTTGTTCATCATTTGTCGACTTTAGTCATTCGTTTTATGAATTGTCTCTTGATTCTATCGCCTGAAGATGATTTGATTAGCAGATGATTTGATTAACAGAGAGTTGTGATGACTCTGGTTGAAAGAAAACATTCAACCGATTTCAATCATTTAACTTTTCTTTCTGTTTGACGAACCTAATGCATTAAGTGCAGAAGTTGTCTAACCAATCGCAATGAAGAGGTCGCTTTGTGTCAGAGATCACAGAGGTCATTGCGTGTGTGTATATGTGTCTGTCTGTGTGTGTGTGTGTGTGTGTGTGTGTGTAGGGGTGTCATCTGTAGCTTGGATATGTTTACGAAGGGATCGATAGGAGCAACGGCCGTTGGAGCAGTCATGTTCATCATCGGAGTCTTATTTGGATTGGCAGCAGCGCTTGACCTCATCTTCCTCATGAGGGTCAGTTCCAGCTATCTCTCTCTGTCTCTCTCTCTTCTCTGTGTTTATCTCTCTCTGGGGATGAACCAAATTTGAGTATCTTGCCGAATACGAGTACCAAGTTTGAATATTTATAAAAAGTCTCACTTTCCTGAATTTTAGATTTGCAGTTTGTACAGCTTTTATTAATTATTTAGTTTTGCCTTACTTAACACTAGGAAGTAGTAACTAGTGAGTACTAACTGTAGCAGTCTTTTTGTTTTTAGTTTGGCCAATTGTTGTTTTGTAATCTAATAAATTCGATTTTCGTTTTCAAAACAGAAAAGATTAAAACTTGAACCCACTGTTTGTTCTAGTCCGAGTTTATGTCGAGCCAAGCAGAGTTTCAGTTCATCCCTTGCTATCTCTCTGAGTGTGTAATTATGTCTGGTCTGTCTGTATGTATGTACATGTATTTATGTATGTATGTATGTCTGTATATATGTCTGTATGTATGTTTTTATGTATGTATGTATGTCTGTATGTATGTATGTCTGTATGTATGTTTTTATGTATGTATGTCTGTATGTATGTATGTCTGTATGTATGTCTGTATGTATGTATGTATGTCTGTATGTATGTCTGTATGTATGTCTGTATGTATGTATGTGTGTATGTATGTACATGTATGTATGTATGTCTGTATGTACATGTCTGTATGTATGTCTGTATGTATGTCTGTATGTATGTATGTATGTCTGTATGTATGTCTGTATGTATGTCGGTATG
Source organism: Bimastos eiseni (assembly GCA_959347315.1). NCBI lineage: Eukaryota > Metazoa > Annelida > Clitellata > Crassiclitellata > Lumbricidae > Bimastos > Bimastos eiseni. The sequence goes on along the minus strand of OY365813.1, from coordinate 24,984,187 downwards.
TATGTATGTGTGTATGTATGTTTTTATGTATGTATGTATGTATGTCTGTATGTACATGTCTGTATGTATGTCTGTATGTATGTCTGTATGTATGTCTGTATGTATGTCTGTATGTATGTGTGTATGTATGTTTTTATGTATGTACATGTATGTATGTATGTCTGTATGTACATGTCTGTATGTATGTCTGTATGTATGTCTGTATGTATGTCTGTATGTATGTCTGTATGTATGTATGTATGTCTGTATGTATGTCTGTATGTATGTATGTCTGTCTGTATGTATGTGTGTATGTATGTTTTTATGTATGTATGTCTGTATGTATGTCTGTATGTATGTATGTGTGTATGTATGTTTTTATGTATATATGTATGTCTGTATGTACATGTCTGTATGTATGTCTGTATGTATGTCTGTATGTATGTCTGTATGTATGTCTGTATGTATGTGTGTATGTATGTTTTTATGTATGTACATGTATGTATGTATGTCTGTATGTACATGTATGTATGTATGTCTGTATGTACATGTCTGTATGTATGTATGTATGTATGTATGTATGTCTGTATGTATGTCTGTATGTATGTCTGTCTGTATGTATGTCTGTATGTATGTGTGTATGTATGTTGTTATGTATGTATGTCTATATGTATGTCTGTATGTATGTCTTTATGTATGTTTTTATGTATGTACATGTATGTATGTATGTCTTTATGTATGTTTTTATGTATGTACATGTATGTATGTATGTCTTTATGTATGTATGTATGTATGTATGTCTGTATGTATGTATGCATGCATGCATGTATGCTTGTATGTGTTGTGAGTTTGTTGATCCTTTTCTTTGTTGTATGTTGTCAGCTGTTGGTGAATCAGAAAAGTCTGTCTGTTGTCTCTAAGTGGGCAATTATTATTATTATTATTTAGCACTGAGGATGATTGACAGCCAGCGTTTCAGACATGCCCATAATTGGAAGGGAACTATAATTATGTCACAAGTAAAGGTTTGGTAAAGGTTCCTTCTCTGTGTTAATACATTACCCAACTCATGGAAAAGACTTTGCAGAGAATTTAAGCACATTATATATGAAGACATTTGAGTTGTGGCTTTATTAGGCCACAGATGACAATGATTATGATGATAATGATGAGAAGGAGGATGATGATGACGGTTTTTCCTTTGTTTTCCAGGTGCACAGAATCTACCGTAGCACTGGAGCTAGTTTTGCGAAGGCTCAGGCGGAGTTTGCGGAGGGAGTGATGACTAACAGAACGGTTCAACAGACGGCAGGAAACGTCGCTTCATCAGCCGCTCGTTCAGCAGTCAATCAACAGATGGCGCCAGGCAACACGGGAGGACGTTGAGAGGAGACCCAACAACAGACCCTCCTCTTCTGCCGACGCCACCAGGCTCCCTTCAACCCATCTCTTCTCGAGAATCTCCCTGTAGCAGCAACAGCAGTATCTCTCTCGGTCGTCGTACTTCTTTTGCTGCTAATGACGTCATGCTGCAATTGTTTGTGCTTCTGCTGTCTTTGGTGCCATTGCGTCAGTCGTTGGTGCCAAATGCAAGAGCACCATCGCCTTCTCGTCTCCTCTCCTCATCTGCTGTAGCGCCAGATCTGTTGTTTATTCTGAGTATTATTATCGTTGTTTGTAGTCATTTTCTCTTCCCTCTTCTTCTACTTCTTTTTCTTCTACTACTTCTCGTGTTTTGTATTCTGTTCTTTTTCGGTCGATCTGTACAGAAACGTTTTTTGATTCGTTTTGACGATTTTTCTTAATTTCATATTGTTTCTGTTTTTGATGCTTACGTACTCACTCGCGCAGTCAACATAACCGTCATCTAGTCGTTGATTCTAAGCCTCCGTTGACTTTACTGCCACTGGCAGTCCCCTCGCCTCCATTCCTCACTCCCCCATTCCTCACTCACCCTTTTTCCCTCTGCCCTCCATTCACCCTTCTAAATATGACGATTGTGTCAAGTCCTCTTTTGGGTTTGGATGAAGAGATTTTGGCCAAATGAGATCAAAGTTAATTAAGTCAATTTAAGTTGTTGTTTAGGGTTATGGCCCTGGCCATCCGAACCCGCTCTCACTCACCCAGTTTCTCACTTTACCCTGTATTTGCCTAGTCATAATTTCTTTGGAGGTTAGAGCAGGATCTGGAATTTCGTTTCGCTTCTGTCGTTGATTTCTCGTCTTCCAGTTTTGATGGATGGAAAAATGGAGAAATATTTCGATGACTGTTGAACTCTGAATCTGGAATTTTGGACGATCTGAAAAATGTGTTTTTAGTTTTGGGGTTATTTTTAGATTGAATCTCTCTCATTTGCCCATTTGGATGAAACACTTCAGATTATGTTTATATTATTATTTTGTATTATTATGTAGTAATATTTGTAAAATTGAATTTGTTGATATTATTTTGCAAATTGTTGTTATATAATGAAAATTCTTCTTTGTCATTTGATTTGTTGTTTGTCTCTGTCTGTCTGTCTGTATGTCTCTCTCTCAGTCTCTGTCTCTGTCTGTCTGTCTGTATGTCTCTCTCTCAGTCTCTGTCTCTCTGTGTCTGTCTCTCTGTGTCTGTCTGTCTACCTGTGTCTGCCTGAAGGTCCTTTAGTGATCACAACAGTTGGACATTGGATGAACTGGACGCAGACAGGAAGAGATTCAGATACAGACAGACATAGAGACAGACGGACAGACAGACAGACAGACATATAGAGAGACTGTTTGAAGTCTGGCAAATTAGGCTTTATAAATGAACAGATGAATATAGATGTCGGCAGTTGAAAAATAATAATAATTTCCATTTAATTTCAAACTGTCATGATTACAAACCTAGTATGAACAAATTATGAATAAGTTATTACAGGAGTCGAATATAACTGTCGACAGCCATGCAAGGCGCATTACGTTCTACATTAAGTAACGCTGCCATCTGGCGAAAGAAGGGTTAGTCAGCCTTAAGGGTTATGTATGACTTCCAGCGAGTGAGACTTCTGCTTAGTCATTCTAATCACTCCGCTGGCGATTCAAACGCTGGTTCTCTGCTTCTCTTCCTCTTCGGTAGCTGCTTTCTCTTCCATCTGCTGCCTTCCGGAGGCGCCAGAAGACTCTGTTCTCCGTTTAGCTATTGTGTTGAATCGCGAGCGCCTCTGATATCGAGTGGCGCTATATAAATTTTTCATGACAATCTTAAGGCGCTACATTAACGAATAACGTGCTGCTTTACGTCCTTGACCTCTATCGCCCTCTGGGAAGTAGAATGGAAGTTTGGATATTATATGTTACCGTGACTTCTCCGATGGTAAAACGCTAGTCTGTCTGGCTGTCTGTCCGTCTCTCTCTGTCTCTGTATGTATGTATGTATGTCTCTCTATCTATCTATCTATCTATCTATCTATCTCGTGTCTCTACGACGCCCCTCCGCCATCTACCCATCCCTCCTTCCCTCCGTTTGCTTTTGTGTAGTGGACATCATATTCGCTAAGTGGCGCAATTGAATCGATGTATTCGCCGGGTGGCGAGACCTGCATCCCACAGACGAATAGGGCCATCGGTTCTTATAAAACTTCGTCACTGTTCGCGCCAGAGGCGTCAATCCCCCCACGAGTGATGGCGGAAAACCCTCTGTTCCAAGCGTCAGGAAGGCAAGATAATCCCCCATAAGACTCAAAAAATAAATATCTCCCCTTGCATGAAATTGGAGGCATTTGCCTCCGGACCTACCATCTGGACGCCTCTGGTTCGCGCTCTTCTAGTGCCAGTCCGACGGCTGGTTAAAGGAGGAGGACGTCGCTAACGATCTTTGTTATCACACAGTGTCGTTAAGCTACTACAACTACTAGTAATACGACTACTTTCTGCGGCTTCTAGACTACAGAGAAAGATAAGACGAGTACCAAATATTGAACATTGCATTCAGTGATGGCGACTTCACTTTCTTAGCCTCGGCATATGAGGCCAAGAGTGGCCAGTTCTTTCCATCTCCCTCGTCCTCTCGTGTTTCCTCCAACGTTAAGAGATCGCAAGTGCAGCCGTGTGCTTGCATCATCTTTGAAACTCAGTGATTTCAACCACAATGATCTCAACCCCAGCACACTCTCCACTCTCCACTCTCCACTCTCCACTTTTCCAAAATCATTTAATACAAACTATTGCCTACGTAACTAGACTGGTGCCCTGCGTCTGGCTTTGAGAATGGCGCACTGGAAGTTTCGAGATCACGGTGTCATTCGTCCCATGACCACCATCCAATGCGTTACATACAGGTCTCTTTCTGTCCGTCTGTCTGTCTGCCTGTCTATCCCTCTGTCTATCCCTCTGTCCGTCCGTCTGTCTGTCTGTCTATCTGTCTGTCTGTATGTCTGTCCGTCTGTCTGTTTGTGCTTCGAGACAAAGCTGCCTTTGTCGTGGTCGAAGGGGTAGGTTGAATCCCTGTTGATCTGGTGTTCGACTGGACTGCCCTGCAGGGGGTCGTCTGGTCCAGGGAGTGCCTTCGTTTCCCTATGGAGCCCTGAAACAACACCTTAGCCCCAGGAAAAGGAACTAGAAGAAGAAAGAAGAGTTAGAGGGATTGAAGTCAACCCAAACCAACAGCATGGCCACACCAGACATCCTCAGACAAAGACACCTCTATCTGATAAAAGGAATCCCAAATCAGTCCACCCAATTCCCCAAAATCACCCAATTCCCGCGCCCACCCACCGACTTCTCAATGTCCACAACACACCAATTCATCACCTATGACCACCAATGTCCCCTCCTTTCTATCTAGAATCATTGCCGATTATGATGACTTTTACCATTACACTGGCTCTCAATTTATTCTTCGATTGTCACTTTTAATCCGTCATTTGTCAGAAAATAATTAATAAGCAGTTAGCTTCTGTTTCGGCCGGTTCCCGTTCATTTTGTCGCATTTTAAAACCACACTAACCCTAACGCTGACACTGAACGACCCTCACCACGCATACCCTGACCATAGCCAACCCTCACCACGCATAACCTGACCTTAACCGACCCTCACCACGCATAACCTGACCCTAACCGACCCTCACGATGCTTAACCTGACCCTAGCCAATATGCGACGAAATAAATTGCGACGAAATGTTCTGCGACAAAAATGGTCTGCCACGAAATGAACGGTCACCGTTTTGGCCACCTGAGTGAAGATCTGGAACAGCAAAAGCGATGTGAAAGGTCATTGCGTTGAGTCTTATAGACTTAGGAAGAAGTAACTCTAGTGTTTCAATTGGGTCGCCTGAAATTTGACCATTGGCATAGAGAGGGATGACTCGTAAAAGTCTAGATTATTATTATTTTTATTACTATCATTATTATTATTATTATTTTTTGTCCGGAGGCTCAGGTCTCGTCTTACGGGGTCAACGGAAAGGTGCCCATGAGAGCGACTAGGTTAGCGTTGGATGCAAACAGAAATGCGCTGAAAAAGAAAGGTCGTCTCACGTCTGTCGCATTTATTATTATTATTATTATTATGTTTATTATTATTATTATTATTATTATTATTATTATTATTATTATTATACCTTTTTAATTTTTTTATCATTTGCGCGTATCTGTGAGGACTCTGCAGATGGAAGCTAACAACGTCTACAACTGGTGTTTAAGTTAGTATACTATTGCTGCAACAAAATAATTAGTATGTGCACAGAGACCATTAGTTAACTATGTAGATAATGAATTATTCTTTGAACTTTCTGAACCTGCTGCATGATGTTAACTATCAGTCTTTTCATTTTCTATTATCCCTCCTCTCCGCATGATTTTTTATGTTTTATCGTGTTAATTTCTGCTGGTTGAGGTGATGATAAAAACATTTGGTTATGGTTAATCTACTATCGTTTGTCCGACTACGTGTCGTATACGGAAGCCTGACCTGTGTGGGTGGCTATGGGTGAGTGTATCGTAATGGGTGGGTGGGTGTTTAGAGAGGGAGTTAGTGTCATGTCATGTCGGTCGATCTATGCTTTTTCTGTATGTGGTACCTGTTCAAATGACGTCATCGTTCGAATCACAATTAATATGTCAGAGATATTGACAGCCGATAATAGTTTCATTAGGTCCATCCCCACCCCTTACGCCCCTTCTGCATCTCTCTGGGTATCTCTTTAGATCACTCTATATGTCTGTATATCTCTGTCTGTCTGCCTCCATCTAGCGGCGAAAAGTGTCCGAGAAATTTTACGATGTATCAGAGGAAGATAAAATGAAAGGGAAGATGATACTAAATGCGTCGATATAGAGAGAGGGAGAGAGGGAGAAAAGAGGGAAAGAGAACGAGGGAGGGAGGGAGAGAGAAACGAAGAGAGAGTGTTATGGAGAAGTGCGATCTCTCTGTCTTTTCCTCTTCCCCTTTACGTCATCGCTTCCAGTTTTTAATTGACGTTTACGGTCGACTTTCATCGCATCCACTCGCGGAAGAACCACTCCAGGTGACCCCAAAGGTCACCGGGGTCACGTGGGGTCAAGCATAATAGTCGACGGAAGGCACTGGAGGTGGCGGACACATACAAAGAGACAGACAGAGACATACGCACAGAGAGAGGGAGACAGAGACCGACGGAAGTTTATTATCGCCTAGAAGCAGAGAAGACATCGATTACGCGGTGCATTTAGCAATGGCATTAGCCACTTTTAGCCATCGCATTAGCCACATCGAAACGCACCGAACGAAGAGAGAATTGGAGAAGAGCGACGACGTTGTTATGGGTTGCATCTCGCCCGCAATTTATGACTTTTAAATGGACGAAGGAAGATGAGACCAAAGACAAGGTCAATTAGACAGACAGACAGATAGACAGACGGACAGACGGACGGACGGACGGACAAAGGGCTGACGGAAGAAATGGATAGAAAAAGAAAGAGAGAAGTGAGGCAATAATTCAATGGAATTCTGGAAACAATACATTCGTTGGTTTCGGAGTTTTGTTGGACCTCAAGGGGATCGTCTCCACTCTCCACCCTCTATACGATGATGATGATAACGACGACGACGACGATGATAATGATGATACCATAACGACAACAACAACAACAACTACTACTACTACTACTACTACTAGTACTACTAGTACTCCACCTACTACTACTATTACTACTCTACTACTACTACTACCACTCCACCTACTACTACTACTACTACTACTACTACTACTACTACTACTTCCCCCATCTACTACTACTACCACCACTCCACTTACTACTACTACTACTACTACTACTACTACTACTACTATTACTAATAATAATAATAATAATAATAATAATAGTAATAGTGATAACAATAACGATCGATGGTTGGACGTAAAATGCGAATGTCAGATGGGTGAGGGTTACAATTTATTATTTTTATAAGTAGTCCTCGCAAATCTTTAGACGAAGGGGCATGATGAAAACGATGAGCAGAAAGAGGAAGAGGAAGATGAGGGGTGGGAAGAAGTGGAGAGGGTGCGAGGTCCAGCTGACCCTAACCCTTCGGACACATTCCTCTTTCTTCTGGGTGGTCGGCTGCTTAAATGGACAACAGGAGGTGGTCAACGTTTATCTTCTCCCGGAAATGACCGCTGATAGAAAGGGAGGAGGAAGAAGAGGAACCAGGAGGATGGATGGATGGATGGATGGATGGAAAGATGGATGGATGGATGGATGTACTGATGAACGGACG
>OY365813.1:24948988-24973988 GCA_959347315.1 Bimastos eiseni | reverse complement strand
TTCCTTACATTAGTTGATTGAAGGGGTAGTTGTATCCAATGTGACGACAGGTGACAGAAACAGGTACCCCTCCCTCCCTCCCTTCCTCCCTCCTCCTCCTTCTCTTTCTTTTTATTGCTATGCGTCAACAGGCACTCCTCTCAACACCCAACCCTCTTCCCTCCGCTCCTATACCTCCACCTCCTCCTCCAACACTCACTCCTTCCCTCTCCCAAATAATATTTTTTATGCTCGCCTTAAAACTGTCCACTTTTAACCTTGCTGTTGTCGGGAGCGCTCCTCATTAGTAGCCTTTAAGGGCGCTATATAAATCTTCGTAATGAATGAATGAATGAATGAATGAATGAATGAATGAATGAATGAATGAATGAATGAATGAATGAATGAATGAAATGATTCAATACGACCAGATAGATTAACAAACTAGCTGTGACCTGCTTTCAATTGTCCAATTCTTATCCGTCCTTCGCTTGAAACGAGGCCAATGTTGTTGTTTCTGTCCCTCTGTCCTCTGGTATGGGACGCAGGCCAAATGTCCTTTCTATCGCTCTGGCCTCTAACCCCTTTGCTCTCGATAATCCAATCTCTTGCTTTCCCAAGAGAATTGTTGTTGATGAACTTAGAATCGTCGTCTACGTAATAATTCCTTCAACAGATGGAGCAACTCATTGATTTTCAGAGACGAAGTCGACTCTTGGACAGAATCAGATGTCTATGTAGGTGGTCATTACTTTGAATTGACTTCTGCCTCTGTCTGTCTCTCTCTTGGTATGTCTGTCTGTGTCCGTCTGTCCGTCTGTTTCTGTGTTTGTCTGTCTATATCCAGGTGGAATATGGTCGCAGTATGTTCCCTGCTCTTGAGGGATCGTCGGAAGACGAAGGAAGGGAATTCGCTGCTTTAATCTTCGCGATTGGAGAGAGGGGTAATTGTTGGTTATGATCGGGTGTTTACGACCGCCTCCTTTGGTTCACCCGATGCCCTAGCTGTCTCTGGTGTCCATTGGGGAAAGAGGGACGGTGGAAGTGGATGAGAAAGAGAGAGGGAGAGAGAGAGAGAGAGAGAGAGAGAGGGGGGAGAGAGAGAGAGAGAATGAAAGAGACACAAGGAGACAAATACACGGACGGACAGAAAAAGTGTTTGTCGAGGCAAAGCGTGTAATCATCGGTTTCGAATGGAAGAGCTATATAATTATCGTCTCAATTATTCCATCATTTGCATATTTCCTGTGAGACAGACGACGTCTGTCGACTGCAGAGGAGGAGTAGGAGGAGGAGGAGGAGAGGAAGAAGAGGAGGAGTGGGATGAGAAGGAGGAAGAAAAGGAGGAGGAGGACGAGGACGAGAAGACTGAGATGCTGATGCGAGTGGGTGACGTTTATTCGTTTTCGTAGCAGATTGGTAATGTTGACCTATGGCACCTTGACTTCTGACCTTCGTCACGGGAATGACCGAGGAAGAGGAGGAGATGGAGGGAGAGGATTTGGGGAGCTGAGTGGCATCAAATGTACCCAGAGTTAGCGACTGTGATTGGGTTCATAGCTACTCTCGTAATAAATGGGACAGACATACAAACAGAGACAAACACACACACACACAGACGGACAGACAGACAGACGGAGGGACGGGATGAGAGACAGCCAGATAGAGAGATGGAAGGAAACCACAGACAGTGACAGACTGCCAATAGATACAGACAGACGAGAGTAGCAGACGTTCTACGATGAAATTGTGCGTGAAATTCAGTTAATAAGAGCTCCTCCTCCTCCTTTTCCTCTTCCTCCTCCTCCTCCTCCTCGTCTTCATCATCCTCGTCAGAAGAGAACAAATATTTCTCGATGAAACTCCCTCTGGCGACAAGCGACACAAAAGAAGACGTCAACTGCAGATAAACAGACGGAAAGATAGACAGACAGACAGGAAGAGAGAGAGAGAGAGAGAGAGAGAGAGAGAGAGAGAGAGAGAGAGAGAGAGAGAGTGAGGGAGAGAGAATGGAAGAGAGAGGAGAACAGAGAGCAACGCAGTCGGTTCCTATTGGATCTGGGACTCATGGGATGACCAGAAGAGATGGAGACTTTGAGAGAGGGAGAGGGAGAAGAAAGGGAAAAGGGAAAGTGGGAAGAGGAAGTGAACTGAAGCGACATGAATCCTGTTTCATCCGACAAATATTGACAGACGTGGAACTATCCCAATGGAAGCCTCCCTCTCTCCCACTCCACTCCACTTCACTCCACTAACACTCCACTCTGCTTCATCCATTCACCAACCCATCTATCCTTCAGGTCGAAATATTACTGGAAAAAGTATTTGGCGATACCAATACCAATACTTTTACGGAATACTTTTTATAAAATATCTATGAATCAGCGTCTGTTCACATAAAGAATGTGCTAATATAGTCGTTGCATAAATTAACGAATGCAATGCAATATCTATCCACCCATCCATCATTCCATCCATCCATCATTCCATCCATCCATCATTCCATCCATCCATCCATCATTCCATTCATCCATCCATTTATCATTCCATCCATCCATCCATCATTCCATCAATCCATCCATCCATCCATCCATCCATCAGTCTATACATCCATCCATCCATCCATCCATCCATCCATCAGTCTATACATCCATCCATCCATCAGTCTATTCATCCATCCATCCATCCATCCATCAGTCTATTCATCCATCCATCCATCAGTCTATTCATCCATCCATCAATCCAACCATCAGTCTATTCATCCATCCATCCATCCATCAGTCTATTCATCCATCCATCCATCAGTCTATTCACCCATCCATCCATCAGTCTATTCATCCATCCATCAGTCTATTCATCCATCCATCCATCAGTCTATTCATCCATCCATCCATCCATCAGTCTATTCATCCATCCATCCATCAGTCTATTCATCCATCCATCAATCCAACCATCAGTCTATTCATCCATCCATCCATCCATCAGTCTATTCATCCATCCATCCATCAGTCTATTCACCCATCCATCCATCAGTCTATTCATCCATCCATCAGTCTATTCATCCATCCATCCATCAGTCTATTCATCCATCCATCCATCCATCAGTCTATTCATCCATCCATCCATCCATCAGTCTATTCATCCATCCATCCATCCGTCTATTCATCCATCCATCCATCCATCCATCAGTCTATTCATCCATCCATCCATCAGTCTATTCATCCATCCATCCATCAGTCTATTCATCCATCCATCCATCAGTCTATTCATCCATCCATCCATCAGTCTATTCACCCATCCATCCATCAGTCTATTCATCCATCCATCCATCAGTCTATTCATCCATCCATCCATCAGTCTATTCATCCATCCATCCATCAGTCTATTCATCCATCCATCCATCAGTCTATTCATCCATCCATCCATCCATCCATCCATTAGTCTATTCATCCATCCATCCATCAGTCTATTCATCCATCCATCCATCAATCGATCCATTATTCCTTCCATTCGTCCATCAGTCTATTCATCCATCCATCCATCAGTCTATTCATCCATCCATCCATCAGTCTATTCATCCATCCATCCATCAGTCTATTCATCCATCCATCCATCAATCGATCCATTATTCCTTCCATTCGTCCATCAGTCTATTCATCCATCCATCCATCAGTCTATTCATCCATCCATCCATCAGTCTATTCATCCATCCATCCATCAATCGATCCATTATTCCTTCCATTCGTCCATCAGTCTATTCATCCATCCATCCATCAGTCTATTCATCCATCCATCCATCAGTCTATTCATCCATCCATCCATCAGTCTATTCATCCATCCATCCATCAGTCTATTCATTCATCCATCCATCCATCAATCGATCCATTATTCCTTCCATTCGTCCATCCTTCCTTTTTCCTCCTAACTGTTTCATCATTGACTTCTTTCCCTCTGCTTTAACTCTAAACACTTTCCATCGCTATTTTATCCATTGAGTTGATGTTGCAGGTGGTAAAGAGAACCCGTTGAGACAGACACAAGGACAGACAGACAGACAGAGAGGCAGAGGGACAGAGAGAGACGGAGACGGAGACGGAGACGAGGACGGAGAGAGGAAGCGGAAGAGGAAGGTCGTAGGAAATGGATGGATCGTATTGGAAAGGGAGTGCCTGGTGTCGTTGGAAATACCTGTGGGAAGAAGTTACGACGAATGAAATCCCAGGATCCGCTTCTGTGGTTGTCACCCACCTGAGCGACCCCCTTGCTCTCCACCTCCTTAAACTCTCCCTTAGGGTCCAGCGTCCACTGCATATGGTTCGTTGAACCTATAAGCCACCCTGGCGACCCCTATCCTCCAGTCTCCAGACAACCACGCGTCACCCTGTCTCGCCTTTACTCCTCTGAGTCTGCGGCGCTGGGGGCGATTGGGGTTCGAGAGTTCGTAGAGGGTCAATGGGAATGGGGCGCCAACGACTCTGATGCCTTCCACATGGCACCACACCCTACCTACCACCCCAGGGTAACCCAACACCATCCCTTCCTCTCTAATCCGTTCGCATCTAGGGCTTTGGTTACAAGGGCCGCCCAAGTCGAATCTTATAGGCCGGAACGCCTTCGCTCTTGTCAGCCAATTACTAGAGAGGGAGGGAGAGGCGTTTCTGACCCGCTTCCTCATCCCACCCCAAATGGGGCGTAACGCCCAGGGATAACAAACAGAACAATTTTACGGAATATTACGGCGCCTTGCGCTAACCAGACGGGGGTCAAAACGGGTCGCGGAGGGGTCAAAAGGTCGAAGTGATCTGTTTTGGCTTGTCGTTCAACGCGGACCAACACCAGAGGAAGAGGAGGGGAGGCAGAGGAGGAGGAGGAGAAGGATTTCCGTGTCCTTTCCAACCTCCTTGCCTACGCACCTAGATCCTCCATGCTTTATTACGAATGAATAAATGGAGCTATTCACAACAACTCTCTCTCTCCAACCAATTCTTCTTCTTCTTCTCCTCCCGTAATACGACCATTTCAATTTCATCGAAAATCTTCCTCCTCTTCTGCCTCCTCCTCCTCCTCTTCTTCTTCTTCTTCTTCTTCTTCTTCTTCTTCTTCTTCTTCTTCTTCACCTCTTCCAGTCTTCCTGCTATTCCCCTTCCTCTTGATCTTCGGTTTCCATAGATACTCTTCCTTAACCTATGATTCAAAATATTTCTAATGCAAAGTATTTTGCGAACGACATTTAGACAGACAGACAGGCAGGCAGACAGACAGACAGACCGACGGACGGACAGTCGGGCGCACGATCAAGGATATAATTCATGTAGAGCCTGAGCTGCGATTGAGTGACTTCCTACTAATGTATTCCTCCGCCTTCTGCTAATGTATCACTCCGCCCTTAGCTAATGTTCTGCCTTTCGCCAGGTTGGACGGCGGCGTAGGCTGAGGCGCACAGATCCTCTGCCGCAGGCTATATAGACTCACGCAGCGGCAGAGGAAGCGACGGAGTCCGACGGAGAGAGGGAAAATGGAGAGAGGGAGAAAGGGAAAAGGGAAGAGCGAAGCGGGAAAGGGAGGATGGGAAGAGGAAGAGGGATAAGGGGAAGAGGCAGAAAGGGAGAGAGAAAAGAGAGGGAGGCGATCTCAGTCGAATCCGGATTAACGTTTTTCCAACGTTGTTCTTTGCATAATTTACGACCTCTGCTTCAGTCCCAATTCGACACCGTTAAGCGCAGAAGTCTGCCTGTCTATATGACTGTCTATATGTGTCTGCCTCTCTGACTGTCTGTGTGTCTGTCTCACTGTCTGTCTATCTGTCTGTTTGTCTATCTGTCTTATTTCACAATCTTCACAGTGAATGATTCAAATAACACTCCTCATATCTTCATCTCTCCTGTCTTTCATTCATTCATTCTCTCTTCTTCTCGTCATTCTCTTTGATCTCTATTGATCTCTTTCCGATCATTCAGCATGCACCTAGTGAAGAGAGAGGGCTCAGAACTGAGGGATTGAGTTCAATTCCCGTTAATGTAAAAATGCATGAGACATATAGCGAAATGTCGCCTTGCATGACTGCCAACAGTTAAATTCGACTCCTGTAGGCTACTATATTGTCATCATTCGTTAATTCATACTCGGTTTGTAATCATACCCCGGCTTGTCAGTTTCAAAAATAAACGAAAATCTTCAGCTTTATATTTAAGAGAAGAGGATCAAATTGGCTCCCTCTGCCTGTCTGTCTGTCTGTCTATGTCTGTTTGTCTGTCTCTCTCTGCCTCTCTTTCCTCGTCTCCCTCTGTCTGTCTCTCTTCTTCTGTCTCTCTCTCCCTGTCTCTATCCCTGTAAACAGCCTTGTCTCTCCCTCTGTTGCTCTCCCTATGTATCTCTTTCACTATGTCTCTCTTCCTATGTTTCTCTCCCTATCTCTGTCCCCGTCTCTCCCCCTCTGTCTCTCTTCCTCTGGCAACGTCTCCGTCTTTCTCCCTCTGTCTCTCTCTGTCTTTCTCCCTCTCCCTCTGTCTCTCTGTCTCTGTCTCTCTGTCTGTCTGTCTGTCTGTCTCTCTTTCTCTCTCTCTCTCTCTCTCTCTCTCTCTCTCTCTTTATCTCTGTCTCTCTGTCTCTCTGTCTCTCTGTCTCTCTGTCTCTCTGTCTCTCTGTCTCTCTGTCTCTCTCTCTCTCTCTCTCTCTCTCTCTCTCTCTCTCTCTCTCTCTCAATACCTCTGTCTCTTTCTCTCTCTGTCCGTTGTCGCTGACTACATAGCGATGATAGATAAGTCGTTGTACAAAGACTTTATTGATGCTTAGGATGAGTGAGGCTGACAGCTTCAACAGTCACAGTGTAACTGGCTCCAGCAACAGCTGCCACAGCCACTGCTGCCTCTGCTGCAGGCGCCACTGCCTGCGCCCCACTCCCCCTCCAGGGTAAACTGGCATCCGCCCTTAAGACTCTCGACGACGGGTGAGAACGGGATGGAGGGTTGAGAGGAGGTTGAGAGGGGATTGAGAGGGGTGACGGAAAGACGGGCACCTGGGTTGGATTCTGTCTTTAGACATCCGTCGCAGTTGCTGCAACATGAGAGAATCTCTCTATCTCTCTCTGTCTATTTTCTCTCTGTCTGTCGGTCTGTGTCTCTCTCCGTCTGTCTCTGCCTGTCTGTCTGTTTGTCTGTCTGTCTCTCTCTTTCTCCGTCTCTCCCATCTCTCTCCCTCTTCTTTCTCTCTCCATCGCTCTCTCGCCAGATCTCTCTCCAGATCTCGGAGTCTGCCTCTCTGAGCCTCTGTCTCTGACTATCTCTATAGCTGTTTTAGTCTGTTTTCTGTCTGTCTGTCTGTCTATTTCTCCCTCTCTTCCAGTGACAACTGGAATTGTTAGAGTAACAATCAGAGATTCGTCGATGTTCCGCCTAACTTTTTATTCCGTCTCAAAATCATTCAATTCCGGATCTAGAGTCTAGACAGACGCAGGCAGCGGGACGGACGGACGGACGGATGGACTGAAAGGTGGGCTTGTAAAGGTGGCTTTGTACTCATCAGATGAAAGAGAGAAAGAGCGAATAGACGATTGGACGAATCAAGTTACTCGAAGGCAACATGAGAGGACAATTGAACGACAGCATGATGAACAGGAGGAAGACAGAAAAAGGGACAGAGAGACAGAGGGTGACGAAGGGTGACAGAGGAAGACGAATGGAGACAGAGGAATATAGAGGAAGATACAGAGATACAGGGAAACATAGGGAGACGGAGGGAGACAGAGGAAGAGACAGGGAGACAGAGGAAGATGAAGAGAGACAGAGGAAGACGAGGGAAGGCAGAGGAAGACGAAGGGAAACAGATAGATATATAGGGAGACAGAAGACATAGGGAGACAGAGGAAGCCAGAGGAAGACACAGGGAGACAAAAGAAGCCATGCAGAGGAAGAGACAGGTAGACAGAGGGAGACGGAGAGATACAGTGGAAGATACATGGAGACAGAGTAAGGGTATACGAAGGGGTTATGGTATGGTTGACCCTAGCCATGACGCAGGAGGCCTGAAGAGACGGATCAAGTTCAAAGCGAGAAAAACAACGGATGAAAAAGAGAGAGAGCGGATACAAGAGACAGGAGAGGAGAGAGAGTGAGTGGAACCGGAGAATAGGTAGCAAACCAAAGAGAGACAGCGAGACAGCAAGAGATAGAGAGAGACAGAGACAGAGAGGTGACCCTTCCATTCACCCCATCACCCTCTCCCCTTCTCCACCGGACACAAAGTCCCTTCCGATTGATTCTCCTCGAAGTAAAAAATATATTCAAAGTGATTTTTTTTTAAATTCGCAAGAAAGGAAACACGAAGGGATTCGGTGTCATTGGATTACCTGTTCAAATCCCTGTCTCTCTCTCTCTCTCTCTCTTTCTCTCTCTCTCTCTCTCTCTCTCTCTCTCTCTCCCTCTCTCTCTGTGTCTCTCTTCCTCTAAACGAAGATAAAAGCATTAATTTAACATCAGTATAATTATGAAATCCGCTTGAAGCGTCTCCTTGTAATCGTTTCACAGCAGGAAAAGAAAGAGGAAGGAGGGAGAGAGAGAAGAAGAATATTGAGAAGAAGATTGGGGAGAAGATTGGGGAGAGGATTGGGGAGAAGATTGGGGAGAAGAATTGGGAGAAGGAGATGAGAAGACACTGAATAGAATGAAGATAGAAGATATATCAACCGTGATGAGATAGGTTTCGTCTAATTCATTCTTTTATAACGAAATACGATTTCCACAAATGTTCGCTAAATTACATCAATATTGTGATTACTGTTCATATATGATTACAACACCTTCGTTTTCTCGGCTCCTGCCTTCCAGTGCATTTGATGCACAAACGTCAGAGAGACAGACAGAAAAACGAATAAAAGTTTATGAGCAGACAAAGGAAAAGAGATAAATAAGCATGCGACAGACATATAGAGACAGGGACAGAAGCAGACAGATAAAGGCAGAAACAGAGAGATCGAAACAGAAGCAGAGAGACATAAGCAGAGGCAAAGAGGCAGAGACAGAGACAGAACCCGAGAGACAATGACAGAAACAGAGAGACAGAAAAAGACACACACAAACAGAGACAGAGACAGACAGACAGACAGAGACAGACAGAGACAAACAGAAGGACAGAGACAGACAGACAGAGATTGCAAGGTCAGCACTTTGCATCGAAAGCCTTGAGTGTCGATTGTTGAATGAGATGTGATGGAGATGAGATGAAGTGACTGCTGCTGATGCTGGCGTTGCTGTTACTGAATAGATGCGCAGTCTGACTGATGTGATGATGATGATGATGATGATGTTGCTGCTGATGGTGATGGTGACTCTGAAGATGGAGGGCGAGACGTGATGATGACGGATGAAGATGGAGCTCGTTGCTGAATCTGGTGATGCGTTGCATAGCAACCCTCGACGCAAGTGCTGCTACTGCAGCCGTTGGTTGAGCTCCTCCGAGCGTGACAGGAGGAGGAGGAGGCAGGAGAGGATGGAGGCCAGTCGTCGAAGGTCCTTGAATAGCGGAGGCTTCCTCTAGACTGACCACCGTATCGTCATCGTCAGACTCTCCGAACGAACTCAGCAGCTGTTGAAAGGCCATGGCGTGACCTTGCCCGTGAGACGGTGGTTGACTTTGGTTGGGGTCACGCACGTCGGCTGAGATCTGAACAGGTGGTTGGTTGGGGTAATCGAGAGGCCCTCCCGTGACCTCTGACCCTGATGATGCCACTGAAGCGGAGATTGAGTTCCATGCGGAGGTCGAATGATGATGGATGAACTGGTGGATTTCGACTGGAGTTGCCTGGAGAGAGGAAGAGGTGGGATCGTGGTGGACTGGACTGGTCGCTATCAGAGGAACACCCTGCAACTGAACAACAACAACAGATTCATTCAGATGCGTCCAGATAGGGGGTGGGTCCGGAGGCAAATGCCTATAATTTCAGGTAGGGGATATTTTTTAATCTTAGTGGGGTATTTCTTGCCTCCCTGTTACTTGGGACCGGGGTTTGCCTCCATCACCCAGATGGATTGACGGCCTCTCACTCACTCACCGGATCCCATGTTATAAGAGGGAGAAGGGGAGAGAGTGAGAGAGGCAGAGAGAAACAGACAGACAGGCAAAGAGACAGAGAGACAAAGAGAGAGACAGAGACAAAGGGAGAGAGACAGAGAGACAAAGAGAGAGAGACAGAGACAAAGGGAGAGAGACAGAGAGACAAAGAGAGAGACAGAGAGATTCGCAGAGTAAGAGAGAGACACACAGACAGAGGGAGAAAGAGAGGTATGTGCAAGTACACATATGGACATGCACATACACTAACACATACATACGCGCATACACAGACAGTTTGCTGGACATATATGCAGTCTCAAAATTATTCTGACAAGACCCGTCTTGTCTGTCTGTTCGTCAGTCTGTCTGTCTTTCCGTCTGTGTCCTACGAATTGTCCCCCGTCTGCTCCCATTGACGTCTGTCTGTCTGGCGCACCCTCTTCACCCCTCACCCTCCCTTCTACCCACCCACCCACCCCACATCTATTCCTCAATCCATCCCTCTATCCTCTCCTCAAACGCCGTTGAGTCTCCGAGGGAACACGACCTCTAGCGGTCAAATCTCAAAACCATCTGCCACATCAGACTAACATGACAATCACCAGTCGCACTGCTTGCTCTCCGTCTCTCACTCTCACTCTCTGTCTGTCTGCCTGTCTCTGTCTTTGTCTCTGTTTCTGTGTCTGTCTCTCTCTGTCTCTGTCTTCGTCGCTGTCTCTCTTTCTCTGTCTCTTTCTCTGTCAGTCTGTCTGTCTCTCTCTGTCTCTGTCTAACTGTCTGTCTCTCTCTGTCGCCCTCTCTCCCTCTCTCTTGCTATCCCTCTCATTCATATATATATATATATGTATATATATATGTAATATATATAATACGTCGGTTTTCAATGAAGACGGCGACAGCAGCATAGGTACAGTTGGAACTGTAGCTGATGCGATGGCGTCGGCGTTGTCTTAATAGGGTTTATGCCGTCTTGATTACTGTAACGCTCTGTTCGAGGCTAATTGGAAACAAAATACCCACCAATGGGGTTGCTCTGATTAGGCGCCAATTAATTGATTTAGCGCACAATCGAACGGACTGCGAGGTTGTGCTGATTAAAACGGTAATTAGACGGTTATCAGACGGTAATTATACTGTAATCAGACGGTAATTAGACATATAGGTAGATGTCTGAGGGACTTAGCTTAACCACCTGTTACATGTCGCATATCTATCACACACACGCACACAGGACATGGTATCTGTCCGTCTGGTGGCATATTTGTTTGTTCCTCTGTATACATGCATTCTATAGCTACCAATATCTCACTCATCAACCCTCTCTCTCTGTCTGACTCTGTCTGGCTATCTCTGTCTCTATCTCTGTCTCTATCTCTGTCTCTGTCTTTGTCTCTGTCTCTGTCTGTCTGTCTGTCTTTCTGTCTTTCTCATAGTTTATCTCACTCTATCCTACGTTTCTCTCTTTTCTTTCTCCTCAATTTCTTCTTGCGTCGAGTTTCTAAATAAACAACAAGAACGACAACGAGTGCGATGATGACGATGATGCAGTCGTCGTCGTCATCATATTAGTAGTATTTAGTTGTAATATCTTTACCTTATCATGGTGTTGTTGTTGTATCTGTTTGATGAGTATGGTCCTCTTCTTGTCCTTGCATCGTTTGTTTTGGAACCAGACCCTGATGACCCTTGAACTGAGTCCAGTCATCTCAACCAGTTGGTCCTTCATCAGGGCATCCGGTCGAGGGTTGGCTCCGTAGCAGGTCCTCAGAGTGTGTAGCTGCTTCTCATTGAGGACAGTTCTCACCCGCGTTGTCTTAGGATGGTCGCTCGTCTTGTGATGTGTTCGACCACCCCCTGACCCTCTTGACCCACCACCCACCACCCCACCGCCGCCCTTCTTACCCACCAATGCAGTCGGCTTCACCGCCATCCCTCCTCCTCCTCCTCCTCCTCCTCCTCCTCCTCCTCCTCCTCCTGGTACTGAGGCTGAGCAGCTGCTGTTGCTGCTTGTTGTGCTGGAGTTGTGATGGGGAGAGTTGAGGCCGTTCTCTGGAAAGAAAGAACAGAACTGTTAGGGAAGAACACGAAGAGGATGAGGAAAAGAAGGAAGTGGTAAAGAAGGGAAAGGAGAATGACGATGTATCATCTTCAGCCTCATTAGCAACTCAACTCATGTCCGACAATTCAGGAAGAGTCAGTGGAGAATGAGGAGGAAGAAGGGGAGGGAAGAAGGTGGAAGAAGAGGAGGGAAGGAGGAAGAAGAAAGGGAGGGAAGAAGGTGGAAGAAGAAGGGGAGGGAAGGAGGAGGGGACGAAGGGTACGGTGGAGCAGGTGTTGTTTTTACGTTGTTGAGAAAATATTTCTTCTGTGGTCGTTGAGGAGAATTTCGGTAGAGATGTCAGAGATGGAATTTCATTCAATGTTTCGATTGAAGCAGAAAAGAAAAGAGAGATGATATAATATCAGGAAGGTCAAAAGGTCAAACACAGACGCAGGCGACGATCAATGAGTCAATGTGCGTCTGTCTGTCTGTCTGTCTGTCTCGGTCTGTCTCGGTCTGTCTGCTGTATAATTTATGCCAAAGCACCGCATACGTTTCTAGACTCACTAACCGTTAGTCGTTGTTTTGAGGTCATTGTTGCTGTCCGTCGCTTCCTCATTCGTCGTTGTCGTTGTTGCTCTGTTGTTGTTGTCGATGGGGGTGAGTGGACCCCCAATTGCTCCCAAGTTCAAAGCCTCTTGGTTCTGAGAAGAGGGGGTAGGCCCGGTCGAGGGCGAGTTGGGGCTGGCGTCGTAGTCATGACGGCAGTAGAGGGTGACGGGGTCATGGTCATCGTCAAGGGCATACTCATCGCCTGGAACCAAGCGACGGAGACAGATGGAACAGCGGAAGCATTCCAGGTGGAAGATACGATGACGAGCTCTCATCACCAGATCAGACATTTTGAAACCCAGGCGACAACCAACGCATTTGATGCCGAACAATCTAAACAGAAATCAATCGATCGATTGATCTACTGATCTATACTGTCATTAGTATGTAAGTGTCTGTCCCGTACATGTCTTTGTCTCTCTGTCTCTGTCTGTGTCTCTCTCTGTCTCTATCTCTATCTCTGTCTCTGTCTCTCTGTCTCTGCCAGCCTGTCTGTGTGCCTTCCTGTCTGTATATATGTCTGTCTGCCTGTATGTCTGTCTCTCTGGCTGTCTGTCTCTGTCTCTGTCTGTCTGTCTGTCTGTCTGTCTCTCTCTCTATATATATATGTATCTGTTTTACTAAATCTTGTCCTAACACCGAAACCAGTTGAGGGGCCCTGAGCAGAGGGTCAAGCGAAGAAGACAGAGACAGGCTGTCCGACATACGATGACACAGAGACATAGATAAAGCGACAGTCAGGCAGAGTTATCCATGTAGACACTAGGGGCATTAAGTGAAGTCGCTACAAAGTGATTGTTTCAACGGATTGCCATCGACATCGATAGTGGAAACGATTTAATGGACATAGAGACAGAGAGACAGATAGACGAACACACAGAGAGACAGAAAGACAGATACAGTGAGTGTGATTGCAAATGACAAGATGCAGATCGTAAGCGCAAGAAAGACAGAAAAAGTTTCGAGATAAAGAAATTCGGATCAAGGAGTGCTGGTTGAGTACGAAGATATGGAAAGTTGGAGACATACAGATATATATATATATATATATATATATATATAAAGAGAGAGAGAGAAACAGACAGACAGACAGAGACAGAGAGGCAAAGAGAGAGAGAGAGAGACAGAGAGAGACAGTGAGAGACAGAGGGAGACAGACCGAGACAGAGACATAGATACAGACATACAAAAGGAAAGACAGACAGACAGACAGAGACAGACAGACAGGCGGGATAAAAGGAAAGACAAACTCAAGCATGGGAACAATAGAAGAGACCATAATAGTTGCTTCGGAAAAGGAAACAAATAAAAAACTGGAATCCTTCGAACGGTGAAAGTAAATTCTTATAGTATAGGAGTCAAGAAACGGTAAAAAATGAACAACGTATGAAATTTGATGGATGGACGGATGAACAGATGAATGAATGGATGGGTGGATGTATTGAGTGAGTAGGTAAGATGTTGTGTCGCATACCTGAGATAGTCAGCTTTGCAGTAAGTCAGTCCATCCCTGACGAAGCAAGTGTTTAGTTCGTTCAACTGTTGTTGGCATTCGATGCATCGTAAGCAGTTGATGTGCCATTCGAGATCAGGTGACACCTGAAGGACGTATTGATCGGTGATTGCATTGCGACATCCGACGCAAGTAAAGAGACGGCTGTTCCCGGCGGCTGTTCCATGCGCTCCACTGCCTCCCTCTTCTGTTCGCAATGGAAGAGAGTCATTGATTTAAAACGGGTCATTTGAAGTACGGGAAAATGCGCTATAGAAAATGAAGATCAAAGAATGGATCGATGAACGCATGATCTGAGAACACAGGATCCCTTCCAACTTCATAGTTGTGTTCTAATCGTTTATTCATGCAGAATATCTGGTTGAATCTTACTCACTCTGTCTGTCTACTTCTGTCTCTGTCTTTCTCTCTGTCTCTCTGTCTCTCTTTCTTTCTCATCTCTCTGTCTCTGTCTGTCTCTGTCTGTCTCTGTCTGTCTCTGTCTGTCTCTCTGTCTGTCTGTGTATATATGTATATATATATATATATATATCTCCCTCTCTGTATCTCTCTCTCTCCCTTGCGATCTCTTTCTGTAGATAGACTCAACCTCCCCATGAGAGGAAAATATAGAGTTATATAGAGAGAGATGGAACGAAGGAATTATCAGCACTCTGTATTAATGATTTCAAGATAGTCAGTTAAAGAACTCTATTCTTATATTCGGTCTATTTTTCCACGAATTTGAATAAATCTCAGACAATGTATGCACATAATATACTGTATGTATGTATGTATGCATGTATGTATGTATGTATGTATGTATGCATGTATGTATGTATGTATGTATGTATGTATGTATGTATGTATGTATGTATGTATGTATGTATGTATGTAGGTACGCATGTACGTATGTATGTATGTATATACGTATGTATGTATGTATGTATGTATGTATGTATGTATGTATGTACGTATGTATGTATGTATGTATGTATGTATGTATGTATGTATGTATGTATGTACGTACGTATGTATGTACGTATGTATGTATGTACGTATGTATGTATGTATGTATGTATGTATGTATGTATGTATGTAGGTACGCATGTACGTATGTATGTATGTATATACGTATGTATGTATGTATGTATGTATGTATGTACGTATGTATGTATGTATGTATGTATGTATGTATGTATGTATGTATGTACGTACGTATGTATGTACGTATGTATGTATGTATGTATGTATGTATGTATGTACGTATGTATGTATGTATGTACGTATGTATGTATGTACGTATGTACGTATGTACGTATGTACGTATGTATGTATGTATGTATGTATGTATGTATGTACGTATCTATGTATGTATGTATGTATGTATATACGTATGTATGTATGTATGTATGTATGTATGTATGTACGTATGTATGTATGTATGTATGTATGTATGTATGTACGTACGTACGTATGTATGTATGTATGTATGTATGTATGTATGTATGTATGTAGGTACGTATGTATGTACGTACGTACGTATGTATGTATGTATGTATGTATGTATGTATGTATGTATGTATGTATGTATGTATGTATGTATGTATGTATGTATGTATGTATGTACGTACGTACGTATGTATGTATGTATGTATGTTTGTGTGCTTGAATGCAAGTATCACTTGTGTATATACAGGCAGCTGTTGATATGTCTCCATATTATATTGGATAGTAAATAGGGCTTGTGTATTGTGGGTATAGCTTGAAGAGGAGAAGGAAAAGAATGAGGAGGAGGAGGAATGGGAGGAGGATAGAAGGGTTAATGTCGGCGTCGATGGGTTTATGTTGAAGAGAGAGACGACAAAAGGGTTAAGTGTTGACGATGACAGACTAAAAGCAACGATTGATAAGACAACGAAACAGACAGACACAGACACAAACATATGTAGGCGGACAGAGATACATATGGAGAGAGACTGACGCAGATACGCAGAGATAGACGGAGTCATTTAGAAATACGGAGAGAAACAGACGAACAGACATATGAGGTACAGACAACCACAGACAGAAAGACACTGGACCTCTGTCTCCAGTCGATGTAGTCACCTTTGCAACCTTTGTCGTCGCTATTGATAACAACGACGACGATGATGATAAGGAACGACAACAATCGATTCATTTATCTCTGCATTTATATAAAACATCTAGTTTAGAACCTAATAAAATCCTTGCGTGAGATTCTTTGCATACAAAGATCTCTTTCCACTTCCTCATATAAAGATCTCTTCCTCCTCCTTCCTCATTCATTTGGCTCCTTCGATGCTTCCTCCTTCTCCAGTATCTCCACCTCTTCCATCTTCTGCATGGTTAGAGTGAGCGCCTTGTAGCGCGTATACATGAAGAATAAACCTACATGGGTTCGATCCTCTTTCTCCTCCTCCTCCTCCTCCTTCTCCTTCTCTTCCTCCTCCTCTCCTACTCTTGCTCCTTCTATTGCTCCTTCTCCTCCTCTTTTCTCCTCCTCTTGCTCCTGCTCATCCTCCTCATCCTCCTCTTGCTCCTTCTTCTTCTCCTCTTGCTCCTCCTCTTGCTCTTCTTGTTCCTCTTGCTCCTCCTCCTCCTCCTCTTGCTCCTCCTCCTCCTCCTCCTCCTCCTCTTGCTCCTTCTCCTTCTCCTCGGCCTCATTTAGCTTCCTCCCTCCGTCCACTTCGCTCGTTCAATAGATTTGACTTCAATAGATTTGATTTCTTGGTCCCTCGAATTAAAACTGTTATATATATATATATATATATATATATATATATATATATATATATATGTCTCAGTCGGGATCCATTGCTTCAATAGGTCGTCTGTCTCTGGAACGTGCTTTCTCCTTCAGTTCGCTCTAAAACTCTATCTGGCAGTCTCTCTCAGCCTCCATCGCTTTTCCCAAAACCTGCTTTTTCGCACTGCCAGGGCTTCGGAAGGTTCACCCTGCTGGAGGCGCTTCATAAACGCTTGAATACAATACAATAGAAGGAATGTGTGCTGTTGAGATGACGTGCTTCAAAAACCAGATGAAGAGAATAACGGAGGACATTGACGAAGGTCAGTTGATAGACTAGAAAATAGAGCTTCGAAAGGATGGAAGTTCGTTGTTAGACATATGGCTTCTTAAAGGCGTAGTGACGATCAAATGGAATACCTTCGTTAAAATTGTGAATTGCTTCATTCAATATAATAATTACGTGCACCCGATATTAATCTTTATTTTTTTCATCATGATATTAAATTCGTTCAATTCTGTAAGTTGTTGGGGGTTAAACTAGCCTACGGTAAGATTGGTGAACACGGTTAGACGAGATGCCGGTTAAATAGCCTACATGTAATAGTTGAGGTAGAGTTGAACTTTCTCAGTTCAAACATTTCCAACTTTTACGAAGCTATTCGATTCCGATTCGACGTTAGATCCTTCATGGCCACATCTGATTCCTATACGACTTTTCATAAACACCAAACATTGCAACAACATATACACTCCAAAAAACCCAGACTTCAATATATCCCACTTTATTCGCCCACACCTTTCCTTTCCTCCACCCTTCCCTTCCTCGATCTTCCCTTCGAATCTCTCTCCCTCTCCCTGCGTCCCTTCCCCCATGCCTCCTTCTCCCTCTCTGGGCAGCTGATAACGACTGGAATGTTTATCAGTTCCTTGATAGTCGCCCAGGTGTCACCAGTTGCACAATTCTAGGTCATGGAGTCACGTGGTCTCGTCCCACTTTCGCATCCTTTTACTGACCAATGAAATTCTCCCAAATGTTCTCCTATTATCAGTACTATGATAGTCCAAAGTTTCCCACTTGAATAACTTAAGTCTCAATTGCAAAACCAGTAGCCTATAACTGCAGCAGTTTCAATAGCATGCAGACATACAGTGTATGTTCATCAATCAGGAGTTCTACACAAAGATGCAGTTAACAATGGTTTACAATGTAGGATATTTTCCTACTTACTTCCTTAACCCAATTTCATAATATAGGTCCACTGATCTCAATTACATATTTTCGTCTTTTTCACTGACCCAGTTGCACAATGAGAGTTAGATCGAGTTGATGCTCATTCTACAATGAACTCTTTTCCGCATAGTATAATTAAAGACTGACTCCTAAGAACTGAGTCGAATTCAAGCAATGTATACATTTAGAGCATGGTTCGTAATTGGGCGATGAAACCAACTCAGTCTCCACCATTATTAGGGGAAGTTCAAGGTGAGTTTGGATGAAAGTAGAAAGACGTTGAGTGAGTGTTGGATATTCGCCCATCTATACCAAATGAATAGAAAGAGACTTCGCGAGGCACGAATTGCAAGCATTTTATATAGCGCATTTTCTCAACTGAACCATATAGAGTTTGCATCAAACTGAGTCCGTAGTTCACTCAGCCGATCATTCATCCATCCACCCTATCCATTCTTTCAGCCCATCCACACATGTCTGTCTCTCGTCCATTCATTCACTCATTCATTCATTCATTCAATTCATTCACTCTATAACTGAACGCATTTTATCTTGTAATGATCTCTTGGTTACTAACTTGTCGTTGGGATCGTTTCCTCCGATGTTGTGTTCATTGTGTAATCCTCTTCCTCCCTTTACTCTTCCTCCTCCTTCTCCTTCTCCTCCTCCTCCTCCTCCTTCTTCCGTTTGGTGTCGCTGCCTATGCCTACTTTTTATCGTATTCCTTTTCTATTAATCGATCAGAGATGACGCGTCAGTTCGATCGATCAGCGCATCTTCGATCTATCGATTGATTTTTCGATCTGATATTGTGATCGTCCGATTAATCGATATATCCGGTCGTTTCGGATGTGGTCAAGCGATGACCGTCGTCGTCTTCGGGTGGTCAGCTGGAATAGATTGCGATGTCCGTCAGTGGTCAACGAGATATGGTCAGCGATTGACTGGTCAACCTCTAAGACAGGTGCTGCATTTATCCCTCCCTCTCTCTCTCTATCTCTCTCTATCTCTCTTCCGCATCGCATCTGCCCGCCTCTTCGTTGATTCCGGCTGCTCTGGTTGGACCATCGCTCTGCCTCCATCATTTTCAGATGCAGAGGCTGAGGAGGATGAGGAGGAGAGGAGGAGGAGGTTGATGCTGCAGCGTTGGCAACGGCTGTTGCAGGTGATCTATGTTCGGACGTCAGTCAATCTCACCTCGTGTCAATCAAAGCGTCAGAGCTGAAGGAGGCGGAGTCAGGGTGGAGCCTAGCCACGCCCCAACTGAGTGCGAGCGAATCACAATCGCTCTCCAGGCTTGAAGGGAAGAGGAAGAGGAGGAGAATGAATTGAGGAATTGGGAGGGAATGGGAAGGGCGAGGGAGGGAAGGCGAAGATTGACGGGAAGAGGTGGAATCGAAGCTGAAGAGAAAGCGGTGCAAGGGGTTTCTACGGAGGAAGCGATCAGTTCCAGGGAGAGGGAGACGGAGACAGAGACAGAGAGGGAGTCGGAGAGGAAGACGGAGAGGCAGAGGCAGAAGCAGAGGCAGAGGCAGAGACAGAGACAGAGGCAGACAAAAGATGGGGTGTGGCAATCACTTGTGCGCTTCATAAACGACGGACGGACGGACGTACGGACGGTGACATCAACGGACCTGGAGAAGAGATGGAAAGAATGGAAAGGAAGATATTGGGACGATGGCTGGTGAAGCATGATTTCCATGTGGTACCCTGGCCTTTGCCCACTGAAGCGATTAGAGCCCTAAGAAGGTCGCCTCAGTGCAATCCTCACCTCAATTATTACTCCATGTTTATATCTATGCATGTGATAGTGTGTACACATGTGTGTACTCATTCATTCATTACGAAAATGTATTTAGCGCTCTTACAAGGCTACCAGAGGCGTCAATCCCCTCTGACTAATGGAGGCATACCCCCGGATATAAGTTTCAGAAATGCAAAATATTCGCCCTCAAGGCTAAAAAATTACCCCCCTCTCTACCTGAAATTGGAGGCATTTGCGATTATCTTAGGATTATGTAGCGTCATTACTTTAAAACAACTCGCTTCAATCGGCTATTGCATATTGTAGCCTATTGGTCAATGCTATTGATAGTCTTGAAGAGTTGTATCTTAGGCCTGAAGCGGAGAGACCACGTGGCCAGTCTTCAACTGCCTGCGCTGGTACCCTGCAGTAATGTCTTCTCTGCTTCTTCTATGACTGGCCTGGCTTTGCTCTGGGTAAAACATGTCGGCCGTACAATCTGTTCATTCATATAGACGCGTCAGAGAAAGAAGTTCTTTCACTCAACACGAGTCAACAGATGGCAGCATCTACTTATGCATATCTCATGCAGCATTCAATAGGTGGCAGTAATGCTCGTATCTTATATTACGTCTCAGAACTTTAAGTAGATTTAGTATATATTTTATAACTAAAGACGGTTTAAAGGCTTAAACCTGGGACTAAACTTCGTTATAATGCCTTGAACGTTTCAGTGTATCCTATTGGTCGGAATTTGTCCGAGATTTCATTTTTAATATCGCATTCTCTATAACATTTAAAGTAACTGTATTCGTTCATGAAGTCGTTGAAATGTGTTCCAAGGTCATTGTACCTACGGGGTTCAAGGACGGAGTCCCTGGCTGGTGACCCCGTCGTCCTCGTCGTCGTCTTAGACATAAGGCCCGATGCGAGGCCTTGCAAGTTGCAGTGCCGCTAATTTACTGATCAAGAATTTCAGCAGAAACAAATTAAGTAGAGGACCAATCACGTGACCTTCTGATCTTCCAATCACATGTGTGGTGGCATTAAGCCTCTTCAAAACTGACCTGCATTCAGCCGATTGCAAACAGCAAGACGGATCCTGTTTTTTCATTTCACAATCGTAATCTCCACACTTCTAGAGCGCCATTCGAAAGCCAAGTGCCGAGCATCAGCTTATTCACATGCAGGGCTTTGTCGAATCACAAGAGTCTAACAGGTCTTTGGTCTATATAAGAGGGGTCCAGGTCTGGATGCCATCATGCCAGAGAGGTTGTGAGGGCAGATGGCTATTATAAGGGAGGGCGTCGTTTACGACGTTTAGTGCGAGAGTGGTAAAATCGGTAATAATTAATTCTTCACCTTATAGCGAAAGCAAAATCGCTTCACTGTGTCTGCAAATTACGAGAAATATTTGTTGAAAATACCGAAGTGACTACGAATCCAATAATCTAATGAAAGTATATTATTCATTCAGAGTCTTTACACATTTGTATTGGATAAAAAGCTTCTTTCTTGAATATTTTCGGTTGATTAGGGCCTTTGTAAAATACTAAATCTTCCACAAAATACAGCTAATTAAATACAATTATATTTATTTGTTTCTAGAAACACAGATGTCGACTAACGAAAAATAAGGTTGAGTTTAAACGCCTTGGCCGCCAACAGTAAGACATCGTCAAACAATGCTAAAGAAGCAATCATTAAAAAATATTGATACTATCACAAGTTTGGTATTATTTTTAAGTCTTACACTGCAAGTGTTTTATTATTTTTAGCAGATACATTGCTTAAATCGATTACGAATTCGTCAATGAGCAGCAATCTATTTAAATCCATGTCTGTTGTTATTAGGATTGAGCTTAGAGTAAGATGGCGGATCTTTTTACCGGCGTGGACTGAAAATAAATTAATTACTATTTTAAAAGTCAGTCTGACGGAGATTCGCGAGCTTAGCACGGCTGAGAAACCCATTGGTAAAAGATTTTCTACGTTTCTGCTTGGAATTTTTGTTTTAACTGCCGAATCTGTCGAGTGTGTGTTTCTTCGCGGCCATGTTCTTGCAGACGGTAGACGGAATCAGGCGCCAGATAAATCACTTCTGTTACATTACCCTCTGTTTTTACATTTGAGACTTAGATACTGACCTTTGATGAGTGGATTGATGCGTAGACTGCAGACGATTTTGACCTACTTTCATCGAACATAAATTATTCCCTAGTCGAGTGGGTTGCAATGCTAGTCTGCAGGGCTGGAGATCCTCAATTTAAATTGCATACACTAAAGTACACAGATATTTCGGGGACTCTGCTCCATTTGCGCCCCCTAACGAACACAGTCACGATGAGTACATCGACCGTACACTGTCGGTGGGAAGATGAGACGGCGAGAGGAATGGCTGACCTTATCAGATGCTGAGAGTTCATGCTCACGACTTTAAGGAATTTTCTTCTTTTGGTTCGATATGTGAAACGGTGTAAACTTATGTCATGTGCTTTTGACGCAATAGGGCAACACAAACAAAGCGCTTTATAGTGAATCTGCTATTCACTATAAAGTGCTTTGTTTTGATGCAAATTCTTGCATTAAAGGCGAATGGTGCAACTCTTTAAATCTCTTGAAAATGAATTCCTCACTTTAATTCAATCTACTTTTTGAGATGCACTCTGTGAATTGAATCTTTCAAGGATAGCTTGTGGACCACAAGTTCCTCAAGTCTTTTTCTTTAGTCGTTGCTGGGCTGGAAGGGCTCCTGAGTAGATTCTTGAAGGGGCACTATATAAGTGCACAGAATGAATGAATGAATGACAAGCTATGACATTGCATATACATATATATATACATATATATATACATATATATATATATTATCGTCTGTTGCAGGAGTTGTTAAGCTGTCGATGAGACTCTCTTCCATTCGATGAATCGCAGTTCCAACATCTTCCATTTCGTCTCCGAAACAGGAACGACCCAACAGGTGGCTCAGAGCCTCCTTGAGGGTTAGCGACGACGACTGGCCTTAAACTTATTTAAGTCTGTTGAGAGTTTAATACAATTTGGTGTCTCTGTTTGGGGGAGGGCGGCGGGGGGATGGGTGGGCTGTAGCTGGAAAATCTCAGACAATGAATTCTTTAGTCTTTGTCCTGTTCAGCTTCTTAGTGGGTTGATGGAAAATATACTGTCTGTTGAGGGAGATTTTCTGATGACATGTTGTGCAGCCTCACATAAGGTCTGCATGGTGACTCAAGGTAGATGTAGTTTATCATCGGTTCAACATTTTGTCAGGATTTCTCTCTTGCAAGGGTACATATTATACTCAGAGGAAAATGGTCCAAGATATTGTTTAATGACTGGCAAAGGATTTAAATGATGGATTTGGAGGATATTGTTCTCATTTGTAGCTACTGAGAATTGACTGTTCATCTTAGGTCCTTTGCTCTAAATCTACTTTATTCTGATCCTTGGAATTTTTTCCGACTTTAGAGCATGGTTGGAATGTGGTTCAGGCCGTGAAGTCGTACCAGTGTCGGCAGATGGGACTGAAGAGCGGGGAACTAGATGCTTCTCTGCTTGGCATCAGTCACCCTCCTCCTGATGGTGTGTTGAGCCAGGCGCTGGCATTGAATGGTGGAGGGACGACCTCTGTCGTCCTCAGGAAGGAATCGAAAGACGATCTGGAAAAGAACGATCAGGAGACGGACTCATCCACAGCCAATAATAGTGAGAAGTGATTTCTCCGTCTTTAATAAAAGATATGGTATTGTGTTCTTTCTTTGCCCTCATCTTCTGTTGGTTGAGAATGGAGGATCTGTTTGGGGGAGGATTCGATCGTTCCATTGGGGCTTCATGGAACCCTAACCCTTGAGGGATGGGTAGATCATACATGTCACTCTCTCACCATGCAGAATGTTGTGCTCTTCTATTATGGAAAATAAGCAGCGATGTACTGGTCCAGTGTCTTGTGGCTGTCTGTCTGCATGGACCATGTCCAGATTGTAATATGAAAACCAGAGATATTAAGCGAGAATTTCGCTGAATGTTTTAGGTTTGAGACGAGTTTATTTCAATCGGGACCTGACTCGACTTCTGTTCATTCCGTACCTGTTTTATCTGTGATGGATTTTTTCCAAGGGAAATGAATAGCTGAACTTAGAAGTGATATATATGAAACATCTTAGCAGGGCCTCAATTAAACAAAGACTTAAAAAGACACATACATTGACCCTTATAACAATAACCAACCATTTTTATTTACCGCCTCCTTACAGAGGAACATGAAAACACTAAACAAACAAGTATATAATAGAACTCTCAATAGGGAGAAATAAAAACCCACTGAAGGACCAACTGATGCTGATGGGGACCAAACTTTTTTGCAAAAGATACATGCAGCAGGAAGGATAATATTATATGATCATAGATTTATTTCCTGACTAGTTAACTAAAGTATAACCTCTGACCCATGACATCGATTGTTTTCGTCTTCATTGTTCAGGTCATCAGCAGCGCCTGAAGCGTGGAATGTCGAATACGATGAACAACGCTCACATAGTGAGCATTGCTCACGACCTCGTGCTCAACGGCATCAAAGAGAGCGGAGCGTCCGCATCTGGAACGGGAGGAGCGTCATCCACGACCAACTGTCAGAAGGAGGAAGTGATGGATACGCTCAGCTGTACATTCATCCTTCCAGACATCAACCACTATCCGCCCGAATTCCGCTCCTTTCTCCACAAGGACCTCATTGAAACGTCCACCCTCATCTCCCTAGAACAGGCCGGTCAGTTACTCTCCATGACAGGAGGGGATCTCTCTCTCTCTCTCTCTTCTTTGGGGGAGAAGAGGGAGTTCTTATGCACTGACAGAAGGATGGGCCTTGTGAGGAGAGGCAATCTGTTTTATTATGTCATCTGTTATAAGAATAGTTGAATGGATTGATCACAGAATTTCTTTGAAGTGGAGAATCTGTGTCTCATTTTGACATTTTTCTCTGATTTTAAGTTGGTTTTTTATAGTCTGAAGAGAGTTTTTTATAGAGTTTTGGCTGTATATTGTTTTCCTTGCAGTGGGATGATGCAATT
>OY365813.1:24917095-24948788 GCA_959347315.1 Bimastos eiseni | reverse complement strand
CAGATACTACGATTATCATCATCACTATTTTTATTATTCTTTTATCGAATCCATAAAATGTCAACCAGTGAATAAATAAATTAGCATTTTGGACATATAGTACCTCTGAGTAGATACCTGAAAGGGGTGCTATTTTAGACTTCCTTGATTGATTGGTTGGTAAGTTGGTAAAATATTAGCAGGGTATGGGGAAGCAACTGATGCACTCCAATCTCATGATCATTTCTAAGAGAGAATTTAAGTCTATAGAGATATCAATGATGAACAATTGTCTGGCTAAATAAACATAGAACAGAAGATCTTCATTATGAAAATAACTGATTCGTTATCTACATAGACAAACTTAATTTAATTCAACATTTGCAATAATAACAATATTGATTTCATTGTATATTAGCGCTAATAGTAGGCTAATTGTAATAATAGTTGCTGTAGTACTTATAATACTACTGGTGCTGCCACCAACCCCTGTACTAATAGAACTGATGATGGTGATGATGCTATTAATAGAACTACCTTTTGTCTTGTTTGCTGTGTCTATTAATAGGCATCTGGGGATTTCACGACCGGCGTTTGACCCTTCGCAAGGCTCTCTGCCACACCCTGAACGAGAGTTCAGCGAAAGACGCTTTCCAGAGAAGATGGAGGTTCCACCAGAATCAGATCAACAAACAGGTCAGAACAACAAATGATTGTATCACCCTCATCCTTCCTTACATTCTCCTTACCCAAACCAATCCTCAGATCGTCACCTTTAACACTTTCACCCTCCACTTCTTTACCCCATGACCAGATTTTCTTTTTTACTTTTCAATTCATCACATTTGTATTTAAAAAAACCCACTCTGATTCTTGATTCTAAAATTGAACTTAGAGATGTTGAGATGTTTCTGTTTGGAAATGTTTGAATTGGCTAATCATGGATGATCGGATGGATCGTTTGTGTTTGTGAGTTGCTTTTGATCTCTTGATTGTTTGGTGTTTCTTTTGATCTCCAGTCGGGTCTCATCTACAGTGAGCAAGAATGGGGACAAGAGTGGGACAATCTGCTCAAGCTGGCCTCACCACAACCAAGAAAAACGGGCCTAAATGGGTAACAGGACAACAAACTTTGAAGACAATGACGACGATGATGATGACGATGATGATGACGACGACAATGATGATGATGATGATGTGATTGAGACTTTCTTTGTTGAGTCAAAACAGTAACTATTTGTTATTCTTGTAATTAAGTAACAGCTTAGTGATTATTTCTGATGATTACTTCACTGTCAAAGATATAAAAAATAACTATACGTAAATAATGAATATTTGACAGAAGAATTATTTTCTATTATAAATGATCATATTTTGTTGATGTCATTTATATGTAACATCAAATGTATTTATCCACATGCAATTTGATTCTATTCTAAAATAAAGATCTGTAAAAATTTAAAATAATTATTTTTAGCCCTGTGGCCCATCATGTCCTCCAACTAAATAAAAGTCGAAAAAGGTTGGGAACCTCTGATTGAATAAGATGCAATCATCTCTTCCCATCCCATCTGTTGACGCATGTGTTCTTCTGTATATTCTCTGCCTCCGTAGCGATGCCAAAGACGCAGATGGTGATGCTTCAGAGGTCTTCTACGAGAGCCTTGAGGAGCTGCACGTCTTCGTCCTCGCTCACGTTCTCTGTCGTCCGATCATAATCGTGGCAGACACGATCCTAAAAGACTCCAACGGAGACGCCCTTGCTCCGATCTCGTTCGGAGGGATCTATCTGCCGATCGAATGCGATCCGATCGACTGCTACCCCACTCCTCTTCTGCTCACGTATGACGCCGCTCATTTCTCGGCCATTGTTCCGATGGAACATTCGCCCTCTCCAGACGCTCTTCCGCCCCTCGCAGGTAACTTCTCCCATATCTCTCTCTGTTACGATTCAATACACAGTGGAACTAAATTATCGTTTACACCAATTGAGTTTAATTAATTGGGTTTATATATACTGTGGAGCTATTGTAAATGCTGTGTGTTTGTTAAGCTTTTGTTGATTTTTTTTATATCAACTTGAAATCGAGAGAGTTTTATGAGACAATCAGTTGATATTGGGGTCAATAGGTCAACTCTTGATCCTTAAGAAGGGGAAATTCTTTATATGAGTGGCTTGGCGAGTAATGAGTGAGTTATTCTAAATCATTTGACCCTTAGTTTTCAGATGACACATTTGTTGTTTAGAGACAGAATTTCTTTTAATTTATTTGGATCTTTTTTCTTAGTCCATGAATTTCCCCTTTTTTTCATTCCATCTTTCATGTTCAGTCTGTCTCTTCCGTTGTTTTTCTAGCTGCTATTCCAGTTGTTGATCCGGATTTCAATCTTCTTCCGATCCACTTTGTGGTCGATCCAGGCGAAGGTTATTCGTGGGAGAAGGACGTCTGCGTGGATTCGCTCTCTTCCGAGTCATTGCGCCTGGATCTGCTCGGACGCTACCTCAACCTGGAAAGCCTTTCCGTCCGAAGCGGAGAGAGCGATGACGCTAAAAATCCTTTGGGTAGAGCAAAGGCCGGCAGCTGCAGCGACCTTGTCCAATCTCCATCCATCGAATGTGAAGACATGAGTCAAGTCAACCTCACAGTTGTAAAGGCCGGAGGAGAGCGAAGGCCAAGCAGAGGAGGGAAAGGAGGAGCGGGAGGGGAGGAGGAGCGAGCGAGGGTCCTTCCGAGATCCATGCAGAACATGGTCCGATCGTTCGGAAGTCTCGGAAGGAGTTTTCGCAACCGGATAAAGAACATGGCAAAGACAGGGAAACAGACGGAGGGACAGACAACGACGAAAGGAAAGACGGACGCTGGTCGCAAGACAAGTCGCAAGACGGCGACGACAGTGGAGCGCGACCGAGTGCTCTGCGCTCGCCTGCAGCACAGACGTCAGGCGTTCCAGGAGGACATGGTGCGCAACTACCTCCAGACAGCGCTCGAGAAGTTCGAGCGTGAGCGAAAGGCGTTCTGCTTATCTACGGAGGAGCACGGCTGCTCGCCGTCTGGTTGGGTCGACGTGTCTTGCGTCAACGCTGACTGCAGGGGAGTGGCGAGCGCGTCAACGTCCTACCTCTGTCGATCGTGCTTTGAGCGCCAGAGAAGAGATGAGCTGGGAGCAACCTCCTCCTCGACCGACCGTCCGTCCGCTTCTCCTTCGTCTCTGGACACCGGTCGACCAACCGCGGTCGACCAGGTCGTCACAGGAATCGACCGGGTCGAGAGTGGACCCGTCCTGCCTCGCTACGTCAGTCCTCGACCCGTCCTGCCGTCTTCTGCCAGGTCCTGCTCCTCTCTCAACCGCACCCCCGGAGTCTCCTCTGCTGCCGTCCCTTCGAGAGCGGTCACCCTCTCCTCCAGTCGAGCGCTCCTCCGGTCAGACCTGTCCTCTTCTGTCGCTCCGGTTTCGCTCGCTGTCAATGGAGCGAAATCAAGCACCGTCGTTGGCAACGGAGACCTGACGCTCTACCGCGAAGGTCCTCCACTCGACCAAAGCCGCAGGAGCGTACCGCAGAGCAACGGTCGACCGATTGAGAGACCCGAAGACCCTGCGACGAGAGACCGGTCCTCTGCACAGAGGGACCGGTCTACAGAGGACGACGTCTTCTCTCGCAAGCGCATGGACGCTCGCACCTTCGAGAAGGAGTTGGAGAACTCACTGGACGACCTCCAGAAGAGCGTCGCATTCGACAGGGTCACGACCTCTCTGGACGCGTCACGCTCTGCCGGAGCAAACAAGAACACCATGGATGGGTTGAAGGCGAGATTTCATGCATCAGTGGCTGCGGTGGGAGGAGGAGGAGGAGTGGAGTCCAGCAGTGGATACATTTGCTCAAGTGTTCCCAAGGAAGGATGAGGATGAAGACAACGATGAGGATGTTGAAAGCAATCGGTGTATTATGTGCATTGAATATTCATATGTACCTACTGCATATTCATTTGAGATATTAATCATTATTCACTTGTTCCTGATCATTGTGTTGAGGCTCACTTTCCTCAGCAGCCCACCTCCCTCCCAACCCTACCCCCATGCCACACTCCCACCACACCAGACCCCCTCCAGTGGGCCCCTCTTCCCCTTGCTCAGTCAAGCAATTGGGTTGTACAATTCAGATTGTCACTGTTGTTCTTGCTCCTCGTTTGAAAGTGCTAACTAAGGGCTAGTGCAACTGCCATTCTGTACAAATAGCTACTGTTCAACTGCTAGTCTGTTAGTCTTGCGATCTTCTTGCTACTCATATTCAACGTATTTGATGTTTTAGTCCTTAGCTAAGTAAATAGCCTACAAGTTCTACTTTGTCTGTAAAAATGGTATTCAATTGTTAAGTGCTATATTTTCAAGTGCTAGTCTCTTGAGCGCTAGTTTGTTATGGACCGATATTCCATAACTGTTATTTCTATAACAACTAGTCCTTTCTCTTTCTATTTATTGCGATGTTACTTACTAGAGATTAACGTGAAATCCATTATCATGTGATGCAATGCCATTTCATTTTAGTCAATAATTATGTGTCATGCTTAACATGACAGTGTCACATGAGTCAACGCCGTAACATTGTTGTAATTGTTGTTGTCACTTTTATCTAAGCTCTGTTGCAGTGGTTGACCCTCGTTTGACCCTTCGGTCTCTGACAATTGGTCGAGAGAGAGCGATGGTTGGGATGGGGGTTACTCTTTACGTAACATATGTTGATGTTGCTCCTGTGTTTGGCCGACTGTCAGTTTATTTTGGTTTTAAGTTTTGGACAAAAGGTGGCGCTGTTTAGTTTGGGTTTTGTGTGGAGAAAAAGGTGAGCTGAACATCCCGATCTGTTAAGTGGAGTGTTGAGATTAATTGATTTTTGCTTTTGATTGGTTGGAGAGGAAGATGAAAGACCAGATTTGCCATACTGTTATTGTTGGAGCTGCTCATCCCGAATGAGAAACTTCAGAATCTACCTAAGCGATGACTTTGTTGTTTGTCTAGTTGCCTTTACATAGTTGACCTTCTCTGTCTGTCTGTCTGTGACAGTCTGTCTGTTTATATATCTGTAACTACCTGTCTGTCTTTCTCTTTATCTATCTCTCTCTGTATGTCTGTCTCTGTCTGTCTTTCTCTCTCTCATTTTTTATTGTTTGATGCATTAAAAACACTTGAATCGTTTTAGCTGCATATAAATATTAATGAAATAAATTGAGAGATTAATGTCACTGGGCGAGTATTTAGTAAGGCGTATTTGGACCATATAGGGAAAAGCGATGAATGACAGACGCACGGAGTAATTCTGACAGAGACGGACGGACATAGACAGACAGACAGACATATAGAGATAATGAGAAAGAGTTTGAGACAGAAAACATAGTGAGAGCGAACATCCATTCAATAAGAAGCTGAGATGAGTTGGACTTTTGTCATCCGCAGTCATCTCTAGTCGACTCGTTTGTTGTCATCTGTCGCCATCTATAGTCGTCATTTTAATGCGACCGTTTCTCTGTCGCTTTCTCTCGATCTATCGTCGTCTGTCTCTAATGCATATGTTGTGTTTCTTTTTCTTTAGCTCATTTTTCCATTCACTTTTTATTATCCTTGATCTGTTGTTATCTATAAATAGTACTTAATCGTTTTCAGTGTTTTGTTTATCCTTGGCTTCTGTCTTTATTTAGCCTTTGAGGGAGAGGTGGTTAGACGTTGGTTTAAATGGGGTTAGGGTGGGATGGGGTGTTCTAGAGTGAGCCCAATAGAGAGGGGGCGTGGTTAACTGGTGTGCATTGAATATTTGGATGTGTCCACTCTATGTTCTTGTTACTTGAACTGGTGAATGAAATTTCAGGTAACAATGTGATTGATTTTGTGTGTTTGTGTACGAAGCCAATATTTTCATTAAATTGTTTTCCTCTTCATCATTTATAGACCGTTCGTTGTTGTTGTTGTGTGTGTGCGTGTGTATGTGTGTGTGTGTGTGTCAGAGATGGGTGACTACTCGATTAGATTCTAATCAATCGAATAATCGATTAGACAAACAGATATTCACAATCGATTAGTAATTTTCAACTAATTCTTATCGTAAAACGATTATAGCCTAATCTGATCGATTTGATTCTCTTTGCCTCTCACAACAGCAGCTCACGTTATTGGGGATACAAATTATCCTGAATCTCTTGAAACATTGTTTAATCATATTGAGATAAAAGCAGTATTCGAAGAGCAGTAAAATTAATTTAGAATTAAGTAAAATTATCAACTCTAATTCCTATCGTCAAACTTCGTCAGTCAATTTCACCATTCACCGTTTCTAAATCCAGGTCGCTTATTGGACCGATAGATTAGAAATTAGCATCGATTATTCTCACCAACTTTTATAGCGCTTTTAAAATGTAGATTGAAGCACCTAGTTGCTCGCCTGTATGTCTGCTTATCTTTGATTAAACATTGGTCCTTCGAATAATGTTCATTGTCAGCTATATTTGACATGTAGCTTCTTTAGACTTTAGCAAAACATCGTCTTCTGCAGAAAAACATTAAGATCTTCCTAAAAGACGATGTCCCTCGAATCAGTCGATTGTCTTTTCAGTCAAGTCAATGAGTTGTTCTTGACCTAGCAAAAGTCTTTATCTTCCATTTATATACCTCCTTTCCAAATGAAAAGAGGTTCGAATGTCATAAACAATTAGTCAACAATCTTCCTCGTCCAAACAACGTTTTCTATAATCGAAAACTTTAGGAATAATCGTTCCAATAATCTGCAGTTCATCTGAATCTCTTTCTTTTGAAAACCTATTCGAGTATTCGTTAAGCGACTCAGAAATTTTCCTATAATTCGAATATAATAAGATTGTTGCAAGTGTTCATAGCCGAATATTCTCTCATGCGCTCGAACCTTCTGAGTCTTCGTTGTAGTAATTTTCTATGAAGTGGATTTCATCCGTGGGAGCAAAGACGACATAAGACAAGAAGCAGAGGGCGCTGCTATCTCGAACGCTCACATTAACGCGATCGTTATCCGTTGTGATTCCAGGGAGAGAGCCGGACATCCCCTTTGAAAAGTACTCTCCAGTATAAGCGAACGGTTGATCCGTGGAAATGGTGAATGGACCCGGATCGAGCTGGACATCATCCTCCTCCACCTGGTAGCTCTGGACCGGAGTCGGAGTCGAGATTTCCAGTTTCCGGAACCCGTTCTGGGTGACCGTCAGCTGACCCGTCATCAGACCAAAGACCCCGATCTCCTGGACCTTGATGCTGTGGTCACAGTGGAAGGTCATGGTCCATCTGGATCGCTGAGGAGTGCCCTGGAACATGGAGGCCAGCTGAGAGACGTGACGCACGAACCCAGTGTAGACGACGTCACATCGAGTGGCAACGAAGTTCCGACAGTTCTGAGGAAATGGAACGAGCTGAGGCTTCTGCACTGTCTCCCTGTCCAGCATCAACCGGAAGACGAGGTTCTCTTCGTCGCTCGTCAGAAGTCGCGTCGGAAGAACGATCTTCGTGAACTCAGAGAGACTCATGGCTGGAACGTGGATGAGGAAAAGAGCCTCTCCCAAGACGGTTCTTTTGTTGATTGGAGTGGGACTGAGGTTCTGGTCGCTCGCCTTCCTCTCTGCCCAGTGCACCGCCGCTCGAAAGACGTCTACCTCGTGGACGTTGAGTCGATCCATTCGCAGGACCTGGCAGAGGGTCTCTCTGGACGCTTGGTAGAAGGTCTCCGAGTGAAGGACCCGACGGGAGTGGCGGCGGATGACGTCCAGACAGCTCTTCCTCAGAGAGAAATCGTCCTCATCGAAGAGGAAACTGTTCTCTACGAATGCGCATGCGTTCTCAGGACTAAGGATCGAGGACAGGAAGTGGATGCACTTCCGGCTCAGTGACATCACTAGGTATTTCTTGGCGGCGTAGAGAACCGGAAATACGTTGTCTTCAGAAAGATCGAGGTCTTCGTAGTAGATATATCTGAAGAGAAAGAGAGAAGAGAAGGCAATATGAGAAGAGAAGGCAATAAGAGAAGAGAAGGCAATAAGAGAAGAGAAGGCAATAAGAGAAGAGAAGACAATAAGAGAAGAGAAGGCAATAAGAGAAGAGAAGGCAATAAGAGAAGAGAAGGCAATAAGAGAAGAGAAGGCAATAAGAGAAGAGAAGGCAATAATAAGAGAAGATGGAAGGAAATACAAAGGAGACTAACAAAGACGAATCTACATTCATTTGATAATTCAGTCATCACTCAGATAAATCAATCCATTCATCCGTTCGTTCATCTATACATCCATGTCAGCTGTCGATGGAAATACGTTGGTTGGTTCCACGCGTGTGCGTGAGCCCACCATTGATGCTTCTTTTCAGCTTACTGTGCATCGTTTTGCAAACTGATATATATTTTATTCGATCATGTGACATTTAACATCATTTAGGCCAACACAGAGAGCGCTTCTGAGTAGATATCTTGAAGGGGTGCTATTTAAGTACTTGATTACACCCAACCACACATCCATCTCCCCATCCATCCATCTACACATCCACCAATCCATTTAACCACTCACCTACCTATTTATCCATCAACCCATCCACCCACTCATCCATCTATCCTCTCTTGCTCCTTCGTTTACCTGAGCAGCTGCCAGAAGATGGAGGGCGATATATCAGTGATGCGAATATCTTTGTCTCCATTCGCCAGAGGGCCAGAGAACATCGCAAAGAAGACAGGACTTCGACAGATCAACGGATAGCGATGGGCTCCGATGTTGACCGTCTCACCGCCAGGGGGCAGCAGAACGAAACTGACGTCACAGTCGACCTGGTTCTCCAACATGAAGCGGTTGCTCTCCAGTACGTTCAGCTGGTTCTGCCAGTCCTCATCACGCGGCGATGACGTCATGGCTCTAATAGATAAGTAGGTCAACAGACGAGGTAAAGTTCATCTGTGTCGGGTCAGGTTTGTTTACACTAAGTACTCGTTCATTCGCTAATAAATAAATTAATTAGTAAAGTCATTCATTAGTTCGTTCATATCTTAAATCCCTCTGTCCGTCCCTATCATTGTCTGTCAATGGCTGCGTCAGCTGTTCCTTCAGTGGGAGACTGGGGTAAGGGGGAGGGCGGAGGGAGGGGAAGCACCTGCGATATTCACGCCATCTGCCAATGGACAGCTTTGCAATCGATCCACTGAGAGACGGCGACAGTTGCTCTCAGTTGCAGATCAATAACAACGATCGCTGTTTAGGACGAATCAATAAATGTAGATCCATCAATTCAATCAACAGATTCTCAGTCAACGCAATTCTTTCCCTTCCATACGATTCACTGTATTTATACGAACAACAGACAACAGACAACACCGTTGTTGCTGTACAAGCAACGACTCATAAATGGTGGTTTAGACCCACGATTACGATTTCAATATGGGCTAGATAACTTACCAACGTAATAATATAGCAATGATGATAATTATTACTAATGGTATACCTTGGCTGGAGAAGGAGTTGACGAATGAGTTGTTTTAGTTGTTGTTGTTGATGATGGTCGTTGATGGCTATGATGATTGCAGCCAGCAACAACTAACTCTTCGTTAGTTCGTCCACAATTTCTTCTGCCACTAAAGAAACAATGAACACTCTTATAGTTTCTCTTTGCTGTCCTCCT
Source organism: Bimastos eiseni (assembly GCA_959347315.1). Classification (NCBI taxonomy): domain Eukaryota; kingdom Metazoa; phylum Annelida; class Clitellata; order Crassiclitellata; family Lumbricidae; genus Bimastos; species Bimastos eiseni. Next base: position 24,939,149 of record OY365813.1, on the reverse strand, counting down.
CTACTGAGGATCCTCATTTAATCCTCCTTCGATCCTTCTCAATCGATCATCCTTTGATCCTCCCCATTTAATCCTCCTTTGATTCTCCCCATTTAATCATCCATTGATTCTCCCCATTTAATCCTCCTTTGATTCTCCCCATTTAATCCTCCTTTGATTCTCCTCATTAAATCCTCCTTTGATTCTCCCCATTTAATCCTCCTTTGATTCTCCCCATTTAATCCTCCTTTGATTCTCCCCAGTCGATCCTCCTTCTGTTCTTATTCGATTCTCCTCCTTCACTTAAAATTATCTCATTTTCAAAATGCCTCTGAAGAGATTGATTTAGTCTGGTGATGACAGATGGTGACCTCGACAACTGTGCCACTTCCTGCCTAATTTCCCTCTGTGTCTACGTGTCTCTGTCTCTCTCTATATCTGTATGTCTGTGTCTTTGTCTGTCTTTCTAGGCTATCTATTCAATCCGAAGCCAACGATGAGCGAAAGAGAAAAAACGAAAAATACGGAGAAGAGGGAAGGAAGAAGGCCTCGAAGGGGTTGAAATGCAGGGCAAGGAGAAAGAGGAGGAGGAGGAGAAGGAGGAGGTGGGTGAGGAAGAAGAGGAGGAGAAGGATGAGTAGTGGGAGGAATAGGAGAAGGAGGAGTAGGAAGAGCCGGAGGAGGAGTATGAGCAGGAGGAAGAGTATGAGCAGGAGGAGGAGAAGGAGTGTAGTTGCAGAGGAGCGATTAACGATTGCCTAACGTGTACAAAGAGTTCACTGAACTTTCACCAAATGTTGGCTAAGCAGAAGTAAACAAAGGAGGGCGACATTCTCTCAATCCACTCTCCTTTTCCTCCGTCTCCTCCTACTCCTCCTCCTCCTCTCCCTCTCCCTCTGCTTCCTCCTCTTTATCTCGGTTACCGTCGGAAGCCTTGACTCCCTTCCAATTCTTTTCGTCCCTGAACCCTTAATAGACTTCAATAAATCTTCGACGATATAAACGCCGCCAGGCACCGAGGCTAATTTATATGTATACGTGCGAATGTCTCCATAAATGTGTGAATATGTGTGTATATACGTCTGTGTGTTCCATATATTGTGTATCAATTAATGTATGTTTATGTAGAAATATCGGTCCCATGCATAGGGAGGAGAGAGCGCAGAAGAGGAGGGAGGGAGAGAGCGAGGGAGAGAGGGTATGGGAGGGGTGCGTCCTTTGTCGAATGGTCCTGTTGTGTTTTGTTAAGTGCGAGTTGCGCCGATTGCAAGATCTCGTTCAGTTCTGCGCAGTAGGCGACCGTTTCTACGCAGTTCGCTTTCCTCTGCCTGGTTGCCTCCCTCTCAGTCTCTCTTTGTCTCGCTCTGCCCATCTGTCCGTCCGTCTGTCTCTCTTGCTACCTCTTCTTCTCTTCTAAATAGAATCCCAGGATTCGTTGTCATATACTGTGTCTCTGAACCCCTCCCCCCAGATGAGAGCACCCTCTTCTATTCAGAAACAGAGAAAAAGGTTAAAGACCCCAATCGCTCTCAAATAGCGCTATATAAATGGTATGAATGAACGCTAAAGGAGGAGAGAAGGAGACGGACGTGTAGACATACACTAAAGCCTACAGACAGACAGACAGGACATGAAGTCAGACAGACAGACATGCATACAGACAGAGGAATAGTAGCAGCTTGAACTAATCGTATTGGTGATGTTACACTTCATGATTATAGAAAAGGACAGCGCTAAAAAAAGCTGTCTTCGATATAGTTAGGTTAAACAAAGAGAGAGAGAGACATCGAGACAGAGAGAGACAGAGAGAGACAGAGAGAGACAGAGAGAGACAGAGAGAGACAGACAGAGACAGACAGAGACAGACAGAGACAGACAGAGACAGACAGAGACAGACAGAGACAGAGAGAGAGACAAAGGCAGATACAGGGAGTGCCAGAGAACCAAACCAGATGCAGTTGGCCATAATTATAAACTAAAACATGATCTAACCTTGTCCTGTTCTCGATCAATGATCGAAGTCTTGCTTCCAATTGAATCTTTGATCATAAGATCGATCGATCAAGGCAATAGACGCTCGCACGTCCCAACCAACCAACCAATGACCTAAGTTCAAGGAAAAGGTCTTTTGCCTCGCTCTCCACATGTCGTCTTCATCATCGCTATTAACATCGTAACACAAAACACGACGTATACAGGAACAACTGCCCAGCATTTTTCTATTTACTACGAACGACCAATTGATTGACAGCTGGGTAGGGACGCTGAGGACACGCCCCACTCGGACACAGGCCACGCCCCACTCAGCTACAGACCACGCCCCAAAGGAAAACAGCTGCGCACGTTGCTTTGTTCCTTTGTGTTTACTAGTGACGTCATCATATCTGTATTGCTGTATCGCTTTGTCTGTGTGGTTATTTGTCTGTCTGTATGTCTCTCTTTGTCTGTGTGGTTATTTGTCTGTCTGTATGTCTCTCTTTGTCTGTGTGGTTATTTGTCTGTCTGCATGTCTCTCTCTTTGTCTGTGTGGTTATTTGTCTGTCTGTATGTCTCTCTCTTTGTCTGTGTGGTTATTTATCTGTCTGCATGTCTCTCTCTTTGTCTGTGTGGTTATTTGTCTGTCTGTATGTCTCTCTTTGTCTGTGTCGTTATGTGTGTGTTTGTGTGTTGATCTGAATCAATCTTCGCCCTTATGACTATCGATCTTTTCGATGTTTAATCGATTTCTCTTTGAGAGCCAAAAGAACAGAAACACCTTTTAATCGACGGAATCGCTAATAACAGCAATCGCTCTCGGTCACGTGACACCGATTGCATTTTACCTGTGCTTCATTAAGAGTCACTAATTAATTATAGATGTCTACCTTTCTATTGCTTAAATGGCACAAAGACACACACACACACACACTCCCTCTGTCTGACTGTCTATCTGTCTCTGTCCCTGTCCCTGTCCCTGTCTCTGTTTCTGTCTCTGTCTCTATCTCTGGCTCTGTCTCTGTCTCTGTCTCTCTGTCTCTCTGTCTCTGTCTCTGGCTTTGTCTCTGTCTCTCTGTCTCTGTCTGTCTGTCTCTGTCTCTGTCTCTGTCTCTGTCTCTGTCTCTGTCTGTCTGTCTGTCTCTCTCTCATTTACACAGTAAATGAATTTTGATGACGTTTATATGCATAATCATTATGTTCATCAATGTAATTATGATCATAATTTGATGTAATTAGAAGAATTCTTGGGAGACGATGGTTGTGACGTCATAAATAAATCTATAAATAGATGATCGAGTGACGTATTCGTTTATTGTCTTTTAAAATAGACGGTCTATGCTAATTATATGTAAAGCGCCTATGAAGGGTCTAACAGTCTCAATGGACTAAAGGATGGACTTTAGACTGAGCTATACTTCGATGATGGCTGATATCATCAGAACGAAGCTATTAGCGACGCCTTTCTACGCAATGCCAAACATCGGGTGTTTGTGTGTATATGTGTGTATACGTGTGTGATTATCTGTGATCGTCTTTGTCCCTCTGTCTGTCTGTCTGTTTTTTTATCCGCTTGTTTGTTAGTCTGTCTGTCTGTCAGTCAGTCAGTCTGTCTATCTGTCTGTCTGTCTGTCTGTCTGTGTGTCTGTCTGTCTGTTGTCTGATGTAGTATATATGGAAATAGGTCAGTAGCGTCTACTAGAGAGGGCTTTGGACCCTGAGGCTCCATGAGGTCGGCGTTGCTAAGTGACGGGAAGAGTGAACTTAATAGGAAGAGAAGGAGAACGAGGAGGAGGAGGAGGACGACGACGACGACGAGGTAGTAGAGGTGGAGGAGAAAGAGGAGGAAGAGTAGGAGGAGGAGGAGGAGGAGGAGAGTGGGTTATCATCATCAGCTGCTGGAGTCAGATGGAGGAAGGCGACGTTTGCGTGCAACCAACACAGGGTCTATATCTCTTTCTATCCATTTCTGTCTCTCTGTCTCTCTTGCTTATTCTATATCCGTATATCTGTCAGCATTTTCTATATCAGTCTAGATCTCCCTGTCACTATGTCTAGTTATCCGTATGCCTCTGTCGATATCTCTCAACATATGTGTCTGTTTGTATATGTCTGCCCCTGTATGTCTGTTTATTTTCGACTCTCTTTGTCTCTCTGTCTCACTCTGTTTTTCTCTGTCTGTCCGTCTCTTTCGATTTGTTCCTATTGTTGTACAGCGTCTCCTCCTGCTCCTCCTCCTGCTCCTCCTCCTCCTCAGGTGGTCAAACTCAACCACTGACTCCCTCCCCACTCCACGGAAGATGAAAACTACCCAGTCGTTCATATAGCGCCTTTACGAACAGCTTCTGAGAATCGCTGACAGATGGAATTCTAAGGACTTCTTTGTTCCGCTCAAAGGATCCTTCGAAGCCTTCGAAGCAGAACGAAAGCCACGAATCCTTCGTCGCCTTAAGTCAATAGACGACCGGTTTTGACTGATTGTCAGAGAGTACAGACTGTGCCATTAAAATGGTCCTGGATACAGGCTGGGCCAAATAAGCACCTCCTGACAGAGAGAGTATGATAATCGAAGCGTATAATTCTAGTCCACGTGACTTGATTGTAGTACAATTGAAGTAACCTGTATTTCTTTCCCCAGTCGGACCTGACGGAGCGTGCCATCACCAATGACAGACTTACGATCGGGTGACATCGAGCGACCTCTTGTCTTGTCTTCGATCTCAGAAGGATTAACAGCTACACAGATTAGATTAAGTCGTGCTGTGAGTATCACCTCAGTGGGAGAATGGATGCTTCATCAGGGCCTGAAATACATCGACGATCTTTGGCTTAGGAAGTCGACTCAGGTATAAGATCGTTACGTAGTAGTTTCAGTTTAACAACACTGTGTGGTAACAGCGACCATTAGCGTCGCCCTCCTCCTTTATCCAGGCTTGGGACTGGCGCTGGAAGAGTACCGCTAGTGGCGGAGTTAAATCGTTACGTCTCTCTCTCTTTCGCATGCAGTCTGTAGCAGACGCTATAGGAGACAAACAGACAGATAGCCATACACAGAGGGAGACGGTAACAGCGAGAGATAGAGAGAGACAGACATACAGACAGACAGACAGACAGCGAGAGAGAGAGAGAGAGAGAGAGAGATTTTGATCAAATCAAAATCGTTCATCAAGTCCACTCAGGTAAGTCTCAAGAATCTTCAGTCAATTCATCGGTCTATACAAGGGTGGAGATGCCCCTCCCCCACATTTCTTACCCCCTCCCATTGGGTGTCCCCCACCGCTCGAACGAAATCGCTGCCTCTGCTTGTCTGAATCTGATTGGCGCTACAACATCACCTATCCATGCTAATAGTCTGTCTAGGTCGTCTCATTCAAGGCATCCGTCTCCACGTTGACCGAGGAGCCTGGGTCGTGAGGGCCGTCTCTAAGTGGCGCTATATAAATTGCATCGATTGATTGATCCAACCTAGCCACCTCAAAAATACATTCGATTAGCTTCCCGTTCATTTCGTCGCATTTTAAAAACCACACTAAAACTAACCCCGACCTTAAACGACCCTCACGACGCATACCCTGACCCTAAACGACTCTCACCACGCACACCTTGAACCTAAACGACCCTCACCACGCATAAACTGACCCTAAAGGACCCTCACCACGCATAAACTGACCCTAGTCGACCCTCATGCTGCTGAACCTGACCCTAACCGATATATGCTACGAAATGAATTGCGAAGAACGGTCACCTTCAATTAGGCTCAATTTTAAATTCTAAAATGATAATCTCATATACTAAGTTGAATGCAATAATTTGTTGATTTCAGATATTAAATCAGGGATGAGTCGAGGGGTCTAAAAACTTTCCTCTGCCCAATGATTGCAGAGGCAGACGGAATATGACTGGCGTTGCCTAGCAACGGAGAAATACCGGCGGTCCATTGATGCTAACTTCTGTGATGATGAGGGTAGATGTGCCCTGCACGTGACCATCCTGCGGGGTCACCAGGAGGGCATCGAGCATGCGCTGAGGGCCGGATGCGACGTCAACGCTCAGGACACGCTCGGTAGAAGATCAATTCACTACGCCGCCGAACGAGGACTTGTCCTCTGCACGAAAAAGCTGATAGCGCATGGAGCGGAGCTGGACGTCTTAAGCAAAGAGGGACATAGTCCTCTGATGAAGGCAGCAAACGAAGGCCACGTCGAGGTCATGCGAATGCTGATCAAGGCTGGGGCGAAGGTCAGCATGAAGAACGAGAAAGAAAAGTCGGCCTTGCACTTTGCGGCTGCTTCGCGCAAGCCAGGAACAGTTGATGTCCTCGTCGACGCCAAGGCTGGCCTCAACGAGAGGGACAGGGACGGAAATACGCCACTGATCCTCGCTACGAAGGCCAAAGACCTCGACGTCATTGATGTCCTCATACGAGCGAAGGTCAACGTGAATGTCGTCGACGCACGCGATCGCTCTGCCCTTCACTACGCTGCGAAGGCCAACTGGTCTGATTGACTTCGACTGTTCAATGCTGCTAAGGCCGACCTGAACAGGGCCGACATGGATGGGGACACGGCCTTTGTCGTAGCCATCAAGGCCGACTGTCCCTCTGTCCTTCACGCCATCATTGACCTCGGATGTGACCGCAGTTCGATCAACGGTCTCATGGGGACAGCCTTGGCCTTAGCCGCCGTCAGAGGCCACACAGATGCCCTCAACGTCCTTCTCAGCAACGACGAAGACCCGGATGAAGTCGGATACTTTGAAATGACTCCTTTAATGTTGGCGGCCTTTGAATCACACATGGACACGATTGATCAACTGCTACGAATGGGTGCAGATCCAAACGGATGCGGTCCAATGAGCGTAATGGCGCTACATAGATCCATGATGATACTCGCGCCATCTAACGATCGCAAAAGACATGACGTCATCGTTCGATTGGTCAGAGCAGGCGATGACGTCAATCATCGCATCAGCACAACATCCGGGTACTTCACTTCCTGTAGCAATGGTAGGAACTGTCCTCTGTCTTTAGTCATGTCCTCTGGGTACGTGTCCTTGGTAAGGGTCCTTCTGATCGCCGGAAGTGAGGTCTCGCGCGACGAGTGTCGACACTGGATCCAGCTGAACCACATCCACCGCTTCTTCGAACCCCTTCAGCTCCTTGAACTGATCTCCAATTGGATTGGCCAACCGAGGTCCCCGAATCACCTCACCAGAGCAGTCATCCGCGCCTCTGTATGGTCTTCTAGGGTGGAGTCTGCCGTTCAGCCTCTACCGATCGCCACTCCCTTGAAGAGGTTCTTGGACTTCAAGGAGTTTGAAGGATTCGCCGTCGAGAGAGTGGATGTGAGGGATGGAGCCAATGTAGGGGGGATCAATGGCCTAGGGACGACAGACCGCACAATGAAGGCACTCGAGGGAACCCTACTACATCACACCATCCTCAACGGTTGGCGCAACGTCTGGAGATGACAGAAGTGACGTTATCGCTAAGACGATGACGACGACATCATCAGATGGAGCTGAACCAATGCAAGAAGGGAGAGCCCCACACGGAAGATGGAGGGAGGGAGGGAGGCAGAGAGAGAAAGACAGAGCTACAGAGAGAGAGAGAGAGAGAGAGAGAGAGAGAGAGATTGTCCGCCAGGTGGCCAGCTACAACGGCTGATTCCAAACTGAAGGCTGATGAGCAGATTGTCCCTTTCTTCTAATAATTATTTAATTATAATAGTAATTATTATTATGATAGTAATGGCAATTGTAATATTCTAATCCAGTGCTCATGATTGCGTCGTTTATAATTGATAAGTTGTGACTGATACGTTCGCTAGATGGCTGCAACATAGTTCACTTTGAGTCGATAGATGGCGGCAGTTCCTTACGATTATTATCAATGGTTGTAATTGTTTGTTCTAGAGTTAGAGAAATTATTTAGTTAAGTAGGGCTAATTTAATGTTATCTTCCGTTTCATTTTTATTGTTAAATACGATAAGTCGTTCATAAACCGCCTTCAGAAGAAAACGATTTGAGTTTGAAATTATTCTTTTACGTAGACGTCCTATTAATAGAAATATGTGTTGGAATTAACTAATAATTTAATTTTAACATTGTTTATCGTAATTAGAGTTAAACTTGTGACAAAACGAAATGTTTGTAGAAGAATAATAATGATTATTAGACACCGGAATAACATGTTTGAGTCACAAATATAAGAATGATTTTATACATATATAGGGTACGAATTTTGAAAACAAATACTAAGTCTCACGCAAGAACGAAAAGCGATAATTACATTTGGCCGTTTATTTCTCTGTATGTCTGTCTGTGACTGTGTCTGTCTGCCCGCCTGTGTGTCTGTGTGTTTGTTTGTGTCCTGTCTGTCTGTATGTTTGCCTGTGTCCTGTCTGTTTGTGTGTCTGATGCTTCGTTCATTTGGGTGCAATGGTAAACCATCTCCATGGATCAGTTGCTTCCTCTTCTGGATATGCCATCCTCGATTATTTCCTGAGGTCCTCTTCTTCTTCCGTTGTCTCGTTTCAGTGGATCTCCTCATAAATCTCCTCTGGCGATTAAAATTAACCGATAGAGATTAGAAAGAGAGAGAGACTGGTTGACCCCCAGTTGACCCCCATTCCGCCCTTCGTAATATATAGACGCTATAAAAAGGCCACTTCCGTTTATAGACCCGTCGATCAGAGCACGCCTCTGTTACCATGGAAAAGGCCATCCCAACCCTCTCCACGCTCCCCTCGTGACCTCACTATGAGACTCAATGACCTCTTGTTTGCGCATGCGCCGCAAGCCAACGGAACAAAATCTCCGTTCTCTTCTCAATTCCATTAATCTCTCTTTATCTCCTGGGAGCAGATCGTACGATTGCTATGAGTCGCTCCACAGCAGAACAATACAACACGGTATACAATGCCATACAATACAATGCAGTACAACACTCGATGCAATACACGATGCAATGTGCAAAGTGTGATACAATGCAAACCTATTGGTTCAATTGACAATATAGATAATATGGAAACATAGAGAAAGTCAGACAGACAGACAGACAGACAGACAGACAGACAGACGATAATGGTGATGGTGATGGTGATGAATAGACTGATTTGAGACATCACGGGTATTCATATTAAATAATCGCATTCGTGACGTCACTGTGACGTATTCCATTGAGCGTGAATCGTGTGACCGCTTTGATTGACACTTCAGTTGCAACATTGACCAAGTGAGGAGGCGGAGCCAGAGTCGACGAACGATGAATAATGCATGAGGTTGCTGTCGTTGTAATTGGCCATTGTGCATGAATGATGCATGATATGTTAATGAGGTGGGCGTTGCGCGCTGGGTGCGTTTGGCTCTGCTCTGGTGGGTCATTGTGCGTATGGCATTGAATGGAAAGAGAGCGAACGGAGTTCAATGGAAGAGGAAGAAGGATGGAAGGAAGTAGCTATCCAGTGATAAGGTCACCGTCGTTGTCTCTCATTTGGATTTCATCCTGGATTATTATCTGCTCCATCTTTCCAAGCATCCGATCCTTTCAAGGTAAGACAACAACCACTCCGCCTCCTCTCCTAGTCCTCCTCCTCCTCCTCATGGGTTCATCCGCTCATTCATGCGTGGAGGTAAGGTGACCCAGATGACTCCGTCACGCTTCATTGAATCCGCTACTTTTGGACGCCATATAGTATCTATGTGGCGCCAGTCTTGAGGAAATGGGGCGGAGGTTCCGTAGAGTAATGGATAAGACGGTTGAGTTTAGGACATCCATACGGAAGAAACCTGTTCGATTCTTCTTTCACTAGGCGGCGTTGGCTTAATTTGATGTATTTTGTGTTGGCGCCTTGCATGGCTGCCGGTAGTTAAATTTGACACCTGTAATAACTTGTTATGATTTGTTCATACTGATTTATCAGTTTGAAATTAAACGAATATGTTTTATATTATTTATTAGAATGAAATACGATGAGAAAGAAAACAGAACAATACAAAAAAGTGTTGAAAAGAGTTTTATCAAATGAATAACGACTTGGTGTTGATCGCTGGGTCTATTGTCATATGTGACGTAGAAGGTTTTGTGTGTGACGTAGAAGGTGTTGTGTGTGACGCAGAAGGTGTTGTGTGTGACGTAGAAGGTGTTGTGTGAGGCTTGAAATGGGAGGGGTAACCGGGCACCCTTTGGAGCTAAATTCATTGAAGCAAGGGTGGGCAAACGGTCAAAGATAGAGTCCTCGGTCGATTGTTTCTATAGGTATGCCCGCAGAGAGTGGGGTGACCAGATGAGCACGTGACCATGGGCCTGGCGAATTGTATGGGCCCGGACTATTGGCCAAGACAGAGTCCGATATCAACTTACGAAAATAATTTAAACAAAGTGAATTTAAACAAAGTGTATGAATTAATCATATCTATGTCTGTTATAATATATACAATTGCTAACACTTGACTATAACAGTTTAGACTTAAAGTATGTGATAATCATTTTTCTTAAATGTAGAGTAATTAAGCTCACTTAGCACTAAGAGGCGTGTGACTGGCCTGCTGCCTAAGGCGAGGAATGTCTGTTTTCCTATATGAACGTTCCAGGCAGTTAGGGTCATCTCCGATAAGAATGATTTGAGATCCGTTTATACTCTGGCAGTGCCAGTCCAAAGCTTGGAGACGGAAGGAGGGCAATGTAAACGATAGGCACAAGATATTGTTGAACGCTGGAAAAGACAACAGGGATTTTCCTTTCACTGGAGATGCATTGCATAGCAATGTAGATGGGTCATTATTTGGATTCTTCCCTCTCAGACAATAGGAGGCACCACTCTCTAGCTTCCAACAGACCTCTCCCTTTCCCTTTCCCGCTTCCATGCCTCCGGGTGTATGATGGGAAGGACTGTACCGGGGAAACCTCTGAGATATCGACCAATGCATTCCATCACAGTTGGCTTCTAGGCTAATCTTCCAGAGCGCCGCTCCACCTATCCTTTCTTCTCCACCAAACCATCCTTCCTTCCGTTGCTCCGTCTGTTTCCATCCCTCTCTATATGACATGTGCTCCGTGTCACTCATCTTCCTCCTCTAATCAGCTCTCGACTCAAACCAGAAAACCTGTGGAACGGTTTTATCTTTTTCAAGCGCCACTTCCATGACATCCCTCCTCAATCCACTCCGCGCAAATTGCTCAGCACACTTTGAAGGCATCTCTGACCACCGCTCCCCAGCAGAATTCACCAAATGCCCTCCCCAATTCTCCCCCTCATTCTGGTCTTAACCATCTCACGATAACTGTGGCAATGTCCGTAAGGATTATTTCTTTCAATGATATCACCTTCTCCTCTTCTTCCTCCTCCTCCTTCTCCTCCTCCTCCTCCTCCTCTTCCATTGCCTCCTATCTGTGTCTGTCTTCATACCTGTCTTTTACTCTGTGTCTGTCTATCTGTCTTTATACCTCTGTGTCTGTCTGTCAGTTTTCTCCAGCCGTTTCTTTTCCTCCCTTCCTCAGATAAGCCCATTAGCTGAACCTGTGTATCTGGACATTTATGTAGCTCCTCCGCCTGTGGCCTGTTGCCATGGATACGAAGTATCTTCTTTCTCTATTTTGTCGCTTTGAATCAAATCTCGCCGCATTTCTTGTCCTCTGCCATTGCAGTAGAATCATATCATGCATTCGGTTCTTTCCGGTTCATTCCGGATCTTTCCGGATCTTTTCGAGGCGAGGGAGGAAAGAGAGAGGGAGGGAGGAGCATCGCTTGGGAGAGAAAGGTTCGTCTAATGGTCGCTGCTTCTGCGCATGCGCCACATTCTCTGCTCTTCTGTTCAGCGATGGAATCGAGAGAGATGGAGTGATGAGACGAACGCAGGATTCAACTGAGGCTCCCAAACAGACAAACAGACAAAGAGACAGACAGGCAGACCTAAATGAAGAGGAGGAGGGGGAGTTGTGGCGTGTGAAGATTCTTTATCGTCCAATCAAATGCTCAATTCCCTCTTCATCTACCCCCTCCTCCCTCAGCGTGCGACCAACCCAATTCCACGAACCCCATTTCTCTCTCCCTCTCTCTCTCTCTCTCTCTCTCTCTCTCTCTCTGCGTGCGTGCGTGTGTGTGTCTCTGTCTCTGTCTCTGTGTCTTTCTTTCTTGACTCGTGAGAGGGATTCCTTCGTCCTTTCATCTCTCTCTGCCCCTTGGGGTTGAACCCTTTGGGGTTGCCTGTGTGGGTAGATCTTTTCTGAAGATAATTTGTGGAGGACGAATGCAATGATTTCATCTAGTGATAAGATTCACCCTTTTGGTGTTTCTTCATCTTGATATCATGGCGCTATATAAACCTGCGTTGACTTTCAATCTCGATTGACTCCCATTTCTCTAAACATTTACTCCTCTACGTTAATTCATCTTTTGATCTGTTGATGCTCTGCCTCTGCCGACGGCCGTGGCAACTAAGAGGGCGATTTCATCAAAGACGATCGAAAGGTTTTTTATCTCTCTTTCTGTCTGAGACAAGGAGTGCTTCGGAGTGTGGGTCTTGATCTGGCGCTAGATAAATGATTGGAATGACCCTTTGTGGATGGGGTATGAGGGAGGATGAAGGAGAGAGAGAGTGTGAGTGAGAGAGAGAGACAGACAGAGACAGAGGGTGGGTGGTTGATTTGTGATTGTAGGGAATGCTTCTTCCCTTGGGAGATGGAAGAGGATTTGATCGGAAAACACGTCCTTCGTTTCCGTTTAATTGCGATAATAGATGTTGAGTCGACGACTGCATCCGCTGCCGTGCATTGGTCGGCAGGATGGAGAAAGCCTTACTCTGCCCTCGGGTCTGGGACTGATTCAGGTGGGTGAGGAGGGCTCTGGAGGGGGTCGTGCGAACGGGTCGTGTTCTCCCATGAGGTGGGGGTTCGTGGGTGGAGCAACGCGAGGGTGGATGAGTTGTAGGAGGGTGGATTCATGGAATGGTTGAGGGTTGGAGTTGATTCTTGTTCATCATTGCAAGTTATCCAGTTGATCTGTGAGTTGTTCTAGTGTCAGCAGGACAGAAGAGAGAGAGGGAAGGAGAATGGAAGAGATGGAGTGAGGAACTCAGAAGGAGAAAGGGTAGAAGGAAAGAAGAAGGATGGAGGAAGGGAAGTCTGTCAATGGTTGAGGTCGATATTTACATGTGTTGTTTCTCATAGTCTGACGTTAGTTGACTAGTGAGGAAGAGAGACGAAACCAACCAATGATGAACACCTCTGTACGTCTTTTTGTCTCTGTCTCTGTGTCTGCCTGTGTGTGTCTCCCTCTGTGTCTCTGTTGTTCTCTCTGTCTCTCTGTATCTCTGTCTCTGTATCTCTGTCTCTGTATCTGTATCTGTCTCTCTGAGTCTGTCTCTCTGTGTCTGTCTCTCTGTATCTGTCTGTCTGTCTCTGTCTCTGTCTCTGTCTCTCTCTCTCTCTCTGTCTCTCTCTCTCTCTCTCTCTTCGTCGGTTATCTCGATGGGAATTTGACACCGAAATCATCTTTTACGTCTCTCGAGGGAAATCGAAAACGACAAAAGACGTCAACAGAAGCAACATAGGAAGGTAACAAGTAACAACTACCAGCTGAGAGGAGAAGGGAGGAAGGAGGAGGTCAAGGAGGAGGAGGTGAAGGAAGAGGAAAAGGAAGAGGAGGAAGTGATGGAGGAGGTCAAGGAGGAGGAGGTGAAGGAAGAGGAAAAGGAAGAGGAGGAAGTGATGGAGGAGGTCAAGGAGGAGGAGGTGAAGGAAGAGGAAAAGGAAGAGGAGGAAGTGATGGAGGTGAAGGGGCAGGAGGAGGAGACAAAATTGAACGAAAAGTGCAGGGAACGGAGTGACATATAGTTATATTTTTCCACCTTTTGCTTTGTGATGGAAATGTATAATTTTAGATCAGGATCCATTTGATCATTGTTGACTTAGTTATCATTTGGATCAACCCACAAATCCACTCTCATCAGACGGCTTGAAAGTGCGCTATATAAATGAATAAATTAAAGACTGAAGTCAAGCATTCTATAAATGATAGTTCTTTGAGAAACCATTGCTCTAAAATTTAGAGTCTAAATAAAAAGCGGAGCCTTTGAGTTGCCTCTATTTTTCAACTAAAACTCTAACTCTCTCTCAGTGAAGCCTGAACTCGCAGCTAAGTAAATTTATCGTCACATTTTCATAGATGTTTTAAACATTTTAAGTTTTTTTTTCATCCACTAGAACCTTAAGACCTAGATTTCTCTCTGCAGAGAGTTTGCTTTCGTCATTGAGATTGAGCTGATGATCGCAGAATTTCGTACGATTGGCCTCAATTGGACAACGCAAGGCCAAGCCAATTGCACGTTCGTTCATGATGATGATGTTCGGTGTAATTGGAATTGTCACTTCGCATTTAGTAGGCACAGAATTTATGGCCACCATTTATCCTCATGAATAATTCATCAGGACCCTCATGAATTATTTAGCTTTAGACGACCAAATATTCAGTGAGACGGTCATGAATAATTGATGAGCAATGAATGAAAGCTTTTGTTATACGTTCAGAGAGAGAGAGAGAGAGAGAGAGACAGACAGACAGACAGACAGACAGACAGACAGACAGACAGAGACAGAGAGACAGAGACAGAGAGAGAGACAGAGTAAGAGAGAGAGAGAGGGAGAGAGAGAGAGAGAGAAAGAGATAGAGAAAGAAAAAGAGAGAGAGAGAGGCGCTTATTGGCTCTGACCCATCGCTTGCATTGTCTCATCACAGGCAATGCAGGATGACGTCAAGACATGCGCAGTAGAGATGAGTAGGTAGAGGGTTAACCGTTGACCCTGGGGTTGTTGCCCTCAGAGTGTGGGGCAATTAGCATTTTATTATTAGACAAATGAATTCGCCTCAATGGAGGGGGAATCCGTGAGTAGGGTGATGACCAATCTGAGTGGAAATCTCACCCCACAAAAGCATCCATCCTTTACCCTCATTTAACCCCCGATGGTGCAGTGGTTAGCAGAGATTGTGATGAAGATATCTGCCTCTAACCTTTGCTAATAGTCATGCAGAAGCAGTTCAATGTCCTATATCCTGTCTTTGAGATGATGAGAAGATCAGTGGAAGACTGTCCACCCACCATCATATGCCGAGGCTAAGTAAATGACGTTGCTGGCATTTCATGCCCTTGGCTGTATCAGTTATATAGCTCAAGGTCCCATGGTCTGCTTCTCTGTGTCTTCGTTTCAACTGCCTCTGTCAAAGGCTCAAATGGACATTTCGAAGGTCAATTCACAGATCAAAGTTTAACTTTAAACGCCAATGGATGGCTTCAAAGGTCAAAGGTCAAAAGGCAGCCTATCTCTAGGCAGAGTTCAGAGAATCTGCTGCTTTCCATCTCTTCATCTTGTAATAATAACACGAGAACGATTATAATGAATGTTATAACGCTAACAGCTGGCGCTATATGGATGCTCTGAATCCATTTGAGAGGTTTCGTCTCTACAGAGGCGCTATATAAATGATGCAGTGGTCCACGAATTGGAGAATCTTCTCTTTCCTCCTCTGTCGGTTGCAGAGAAGAAAAGAGAGAAGAGCATCCTCATCAACGCGTCTGATTTAGAGAGATGAGTAGAATCAGATGATGATAATGATGATGATGATGGTTCCCAGATGCTGACCGTGGATCCTGCTGCTCTTGCTGCTGGTGGTGGAGAGGTTGATGATGAGGATGCGGCTGAAGGAGGAGATGCTCTTTCTCCTCTGAAGCAGCCGTCAATTGGTGCAATTTGTTGCTGATTGACTTTATCATCTTCCAATGCAACGTCTGCACAACATCTCTCCCTTTCTCACTCTCTCTCTCTCTCCGTCACTGTCTCCGTCTCTGTCTCCGTCTCTGTCTGTCTGTCTATTTATTTATCTGTTTGCCTATTTTCTGCCATTTCTCTATCATCCTTTCCTGTTTTTTCTCACCTCTCGTTCTGCAATGAGTCAGAGGTGGAGACAGTGAGAGAGAGAGAGAGAGTAAGAGAGAGACAGAGAGATAGACAGAGAGAAGGAGTGAGAGAGAGTGAGACAAAATGAGAGAGAGAGAGCGAGGGAGAGAGAGAGGAATAGATAGAAACAGCTAGACATACATGTATACGCTGCAGTGATAGAGGCAAAGATTGTGATGAAAATATCTGCCTCTGACCTTCGACCTCTCTCCTAGACAGAGAGGGAGTGAGAGAGAGAGAGAGAGAGAGAGAGAGAGAGAGAGAGAGAGAGAGAGGCAGAGAGAGAGAGAGAGAGAGAGAGAGAGAGAGAGGCAGAGAGAGAGAGAGAGAGAGAGAGAAAGAGAGAGAGTTAGAGAAAGATATATAGTTTTGCTGTATATCCGATGAAGTGTTTGGTGAGCACGTTTTCATTGTTTGACGGCACGTCCGATTGTGAGTTCAATAACTGTCTATTTCTCTCTCTGTATTTCTTTCTCTGTCTCTTTGTCTCCCTCTGTCTCTTTGTCTCCCTCTGTCTCTTTGTCACTCTCTGTCGTTTTCTCGTTTCGGGTGTCTTGAGTGATTCGCAAAGATGGTTTATTCGTAGATTCTTCCGATAAGGAGGATAGATCAAGAAGAAGAAGAAGAGGAGGAGGAGGAGGAGGAAGGAGAGGAGGAGGAAGAGGTGCAAGAGGAAGAGGTGGAGGAAGAAGAAGTAGATGGAGATGGAGCACATTTCATCACTGTTGCATCGTTCTAATTGGGCGACGGTTGCAGAGACTGGAGAGTCTTAGAGAGATTTAAGATACAGAACGAAAACAGAAGAGACTGTTGTCAATTCTTAATTTGCGATAACCTGTTGGCAGAAGAGAAACAGATCTTCTATCTGTCTTCTTTCTTATCTTCTTATTTTTTCTTCTTTTTCTTCTTCTTTTCTGCCAAGAGATCGTCCAAGCGTGACGAAAGATATGAAACAGACAGTGTCTCTACTAATTCATCGCTCTATTCCGCCATCCATTGTTCCACCCACTGTTCCATCCATTACTCCATCTATTCCTCCATCCATTCTTCCATCCATTCCTCCATCAATTCCTCCATCCATTCCTCCATCCATTCTTCCATCCATTCTTCCATCTATTCCTCCATCCATTCCTCCATCCGTTCTTCCATCTATTCTTCCATCCATTCTTCCATCCATTCTTCCATCCATTCCTCCATCAATTACTCCATCCATTCCTCCATCCATTCTTCCATCCATTCTTCCATCCATTCCTCCATCAATTACTCCATCCATTCCTCCATCCATTCTTCCATCTATTCCTCCATCTATTCCTCCATCCATTCTTCCATCTATTCCTCCGTCCATTTTTCCATCCATTCTTCCATCCATTCTTCCATCCATTCTTCCATCTATTCCTCCATCCATTCCTCCATCCGTTCTTCCATCTATTCCTCCGTCCATTTTTCCATCCATTCTTCCATCCATTCCTCCATCCATTCTTCCATCCATTCTTCCATCTATTCCTCCATCCATTCCTCCATCCGTTCTTCCATCTATTCCTCCATCCATTCTTCCATCCATTCTCCCATCAATTCCTCCATTCATTCTTCCATCCATTCTTTCATCTATTCCTCCATCCATTCTTTCATCTATTCCTCCATCCATTCTTCCATCTATTCCTCCATCCATTCTTCCATCCATTCTTCCATCCATTCTTCCATTTATTCCTCCATCCATTCTTCCATCCATTCTTCCATCCATTCCTCCATCCATTCTTCCATCCGTTCTTCCATCTATTCCTCCATCCATTCTTCCATCCATTCTTCCATCCATTCCTCCATCCATTCTTCCATCCATTCTTCCATCTATTCCTCCATCCATTCTTCCATCCATTCTTCCATCTATTCCTCCATCCATTCTTCCATCCATTCTTCCATCTATTCCTCCATCCATTCTTCCATCCATTCTTCCATCCATTCCTCCATCCATTCTTCCATCCATTCTTCCATCTATTCCTCCATCCATTCTTCCATCCATTCTTCCATCTATTCCTCCATCCATTCCTCCATCCGTTCTTCCATCTATTCCTCCGTCCATTTTTCCATCCATTCTTCCATCCATTCCTCCATCCATTCTTCCATCCATTCTTCCATCTATTCCTCCATCCATTCCTCCATCCGTTCTTCCATCTATTCCTCCATCCATTCTTCCATCCATTCTCCCATCAATTCCTCCATTCATTCTTCCATCCATTCTTTCATCTATTCCTCCATCCATTCTTTCATCTATTCCTCCATCCATTCTTCCATCTATTCCTCCATCCATTCTTCCATCCATTCTTCCATCCATTCCTCCATCCATTCTTCCATCCGTTCTTCCATCTATTCCTCCATCCATTCTTCCATCCATTCTTCCATCCATTCCTCCATCCATTCTTCCATCCATTCTTCCATCTATTCCTCCATCCATTCTTCCATCCATTCTTCCATCTATTCCTCCATCCATTCTTCCATCCATTCTTCCATCTATTCCTCCATCCATTCTTCCATCCATTCTTCCATCCATTCCTCCATCCATTCTTCCATCCATTCTTCCATCTATTCCTCCATCCATTCTTCCATCCATTCTTCCATCTATTCCTCCATCCATTCTTCCATCCATTCTTCCATCTATTCCTCCATCCATTCGTTCGTATATCTTTTGTCTGGTACTGACTTCAATCTAATTTCGCACCAATTGTAACGATTCATCGTTGAATAATCAGGCATTAAGACGCATTTGTGCAATTATGGTTCATGTAAGTGTGCCTACGTCCGTCTGTCTCTGTCTGTCTCTGTCTGTCTGTCTCTGTCGTTCTCTCAGTCTCTCTGTCTATCTCCTCTTTCTGTTCATCTCGCAAACACAGACACAGACACAGACACAGACACGAGCACACAAGCACACACTCCATACAAAAGATCAACAATATTCTGAAGAAGATCTTTAAGACTAGAAATCTCTCCCTTGGCTCCACTAACTCACTCCATCCCTCGTAACGAGTTGAACAGATCGAGCGGCGCCTTCGTGCTTGGCTCTCCGGTTCTAACTCGATTTTGTGGCTTTCTCACTCCACACAGTTAACTCGAATCCCATCCCATCTTTCCGCCCCATCTGGATATATATCGTTGTGGGGTTGGAAGGGTCAAGAGCTGGGCAGGAGGGCTGTGAAATATCTCTCCTCTACCATCATCTGATTATATCCTAACTCTTTAATAATCAAATCTCGCAAAGGGTCTGAAGAAACAAAAGTGACGTTCTGGTTGAATGATTAATCGTTCTTTGTAGCATATAACAGCTCCAATGGCGCCATGGGCAATTCAAATCCAGGCCTACTTTACCTGAGATTACGTTACCAACTCAAACGGAGCGAACGGATGTCATATTGATATCGTCAACATTGAGTTTATTGAAATGATTTTATTAGATTTATGGAGCTTCTGCGTTAAAGCGTTGGAGCGGAAATGGCGCTATATAAATCAGAATGTTCATTTCACTGACACGTGGTCTCTATCTGTCTCTGTGTCTGTCTCTCTCTGTCTCTATCTGTCTCTTTCTCTGCCTCTATGACACGAATATCTCTACTGCTCCGATAATCAAGTCAGAACTCGCTTGATATGACAGACAGACAGACACACACACACACACACACACACACAAACACACACAGACAGACAGACATAAAGGCATAGCGAGTCAGGCTTATAAGAGAAGTTATTGCCGCATAAATCGGGTTGTTTGTGAGGGTTTTATTGCGCTGCCAATGGGGAAAAATGCGATTGGTGAAGGAGTAGGGTCCTGTAGAGACTGCCCTCTGCAGGGTGATGGGCCTTATCAGATCGATCGGTTAGGGTATAGTCTACCCCTCCTCTGTATGCCTACCACTACCATCCCATTCTCTAGCAAGTGTCGCTGGCTATGAGTCGCTGAATTATTCATTGCTGCTTTGAATTATTCATGAGCTGATGAATTATTCATGAGGTGCCGTGACTGCCGAAGCGACTGTTAATGGAGTCGGATGTGTCGACGGTCGGATGATGATGACGACGACGACGAAGGTTGTGATGATGACTGATTATTATCATCGATCGATGACACAGTTTTGACGCCATTGTGACGCTTATGATCTGCCTTTGACGCAGATGACGCTTATTTGACGTTTTGAACATTAACAGCGTTGGCGTCAATTACAGAAGTGAACTATAATTTGTTCCCTTTTAGGTATAGTGTAACTGCTTCGTGTAACTCCTCTGTAACGCCAGTGACAATTGTTTTCCAATGGTCTATTTAGACACCTTTAGAACGTCGTCAAAAGTTCCTACATAAATAAGCATTGGATCCATAAATGTCACAATACGCGTATAACTTAAATGACCATTTGTAACTCTCTGTGCCTGTGCCTGTGGCTGCAGTGTGCCTGGCTGCATGTCTGCCTGCCTGTCTGTCTGTCTGTCTTTGTCCCTGCATGTCCATGCTTCGGTCTTGTTCTGTCAGTCTCTAGCCATGTCTCTGTCTCTGTCTTTATCTCTATCTGTCTCTCTGTCTGTGAATTTTAGATCTAATGTCTTCTGAATCCCTTCAGTCGTCGTTTGGATCAGTGAAGCCACAGAAGAGAGAGAGCAGCGATGAGACCACCGATTTCCTCCTCCTCCTCTATCGCCTCCTCCTCCTCTGTCGCCTCCTCCTCCTCTGTCGCCTCATCCTCCTCTATCGCCTCCTCCTCCTCTGTCGCCTCCTCCTCCTCTGTCACCTCCTCCTCCTCTATCGCCTCCTCCTCCTCTGTCGCCTCCTCCTCCTCTGTCGCCTCCTCCTCCTCTGTCACCTCCTCCTCCTCTATCGCCTCCTCCTCCTCTGTCGCCTCCTCCTCCTCTGTCGCCTCCTCCTCCTCTATCGCCTCCTCCTCCTCCATCGCCTCCTCCTCCTCTGTCGCCTCCTCCTCCTCTGTCGCCTCCTCCTCCTCTATCGCCTCCTCCTCCTCCATCGCCTCCTCCTCTATCGCCTCCTCCTCCTCCTCCATCGCCTCCTCCTACTCTATCGCCTCCTCCTCCTCCTCCATCGCCTCCTCCTCCTCCTTTCTCTATCGCCTCCTCCTCATCTATCGCCTCCTCCTCCTCTGTCGCCTCCTCCTCCTCTGTCGCCTCCTCCTCCTCTATCGCCTCCTCCTCCTCCTCTATCGCCTCCTCCTCCTTTCTCGATCGCCTCCTTCTCCTCTATCGCCTCCTCCTCCTTTCTCTATCGCCTCCTCCTCCTCTATCGCCTCCTCCTCCTCCTCCATCGCCTCCTCCTACTCTATCGCCTCCTCCTCCTCCTCCATCGCCTCTTCCTCCTCCTCCTTTCTCTATCGCCTCCTCCTCTATCGCCTCCTCCTCCTCTATCGCCTCCTCCTCCTCTATCGCCTCCTCCTCCTTTCTCTATCGCCTCCTCCTCCTTTCTCTATCGCCTCCTCCTCCTCTATCGCCTCCTCCTCCTCCATCGCCTCCTCCTCCATCGCCTCCTCCTCCATCGCCTCCTCCTCCTCCATCGCCTCCTCCTCCTCCATCGCCTCCTCCTCTATCGCCTCCTCCTCCTTTCTCTATCGCCTCCTCCTCCTCTATCGCCTCCTCCTCCTCCATCGCCTCCTCCTCCTCCATCGCCTCCTCCTCCATCGCCTCCTCCTCCTCCATCGCCTCCTCCTCTATCGCCTCCTCCTCCTTTCTCTATCGCCTCTTCTTCCTCCTCCTCTCCTCCTCCTCCCCCCTCCTCCTCTATCTCCTCCTCACTCTCTTTTGTCCATCAGTGGCAATATGCGCTCAACGGGCAATTTGGCCAGATTGCCAGTTCCACTCTATCTACAACTGATCTAAGACCCAATTGTCAGGGGCTAAGGCAAGCACAGACGGACTGTTAGAGGGACACAGAGAGTGACAGAGAGAGAGAGGGACAGACAGACAAACAGACGGACAGAATAACAGACGAACAGAGAGACAGAGAGACAGAAAGAGGGAGACAGGAAGAGGCAGATAGGAAGAGGAAGAGGAAGAGGAAGTGGTCGAAAAGAGGGAAGAAGACGAGAGGGAAAAAATAGGAGGTGAAGGAAGAAGGACGCGGAAGATAACTTAAGGGAGTGACATAATGAAAATTAGGAGGAGTAGGA
>OY365813.1:24909912-24911895 GCA_959347315.1 Bimastos eiseni | reverse complement strand
CGGAAATGACGTCAATCGTCCAGCGAAATGGAGTTTGTGTGGAGAACGCAGTTGTCGAAAGCGTTCCATCATATCTATGCAAAGGAGATGGAAACTGGTATTTTCCAACGGGTCAATGCAAGTGCGTCTCAGGATTCGAACCAGATGCTATGTCTGCATTCTGCGTCAGTGAGTTTTCAGCAGAGGGCTCTGTGTCTCAGAAGGTTCGATAGTCTCTTCCTCTATCGATAGTCTCTTCGATAGTCCGAAGGTTCAATAGTCCGAAGAGTGTATGGTGTCTGGTCTATAGGTGATAAGATTGCGGTTTTAAAGGTAGCTGGATTGATGAAAAAAATTATGTTTGGCAAAAAGCTGGATTGCACCATTCTTTTCATTCATCCAACTTCCAATTAGGCTTGATTCTTTTCATATCGATCCAGCTCCCAGTTTTACACATTCTTTTCATCAATTAAACCAGCTTCTAGTTAAATTAATATCGGAATAGGACTATAGTATAGGGACTATCGAACCTTTGGACTATCGAACCTTTGGATTATCGAACCTTTGAACTATCGAACCTTTGGATTATTGAGCGGACACCTCATCAGAGAATGGCTTCCATCTTTTGTTTCGGATTTCATGATTTAGGTAAACACAGCATATGCTGGGACAATACATGATCTAATAATAAGGACGCAAACTAATATTAGGGGTAGTAGTATCAGAGTTAAAGCCAGGAGACAATGTCATTTTTTTAGTAATGATTCTGTTATTTCTAGGGTCGTGTTTTTATTCATTTTTAGTTTGTAGTCGGAGGTGATGCATTCATTGGGGGTTGGAGGAGGGTGTGGTCCTGCTGGCCACGCTCTGGATTCGTCCTCGAGTTAAAAAACCAGAGATTGTTTTGTGAAAGCGGAAAAGTCAATTAGAATGGTTAAGGCGAAAGAAATGTCGACCACCGTTCTAGTTAAAATGGAAACCACAGGATCAGTGGTTGGTGTAGTATATATATATATATATATATATATATATATATATGGTGTCTAGTATACATATATGTATATCTGCTATATATATATATGTATATATATATATCTGCTATATCTGTTCGTTAGTCTATATGTTCGTTTGTTTGATTGACAGGTTGTCAGCCGGGCTCCTACAAGTGGTCGGCAGGTAACGACGTCTGTCATCTCTGTCCAGAGAATAGTTTGGCGGCTGAGGCAGGTCAGACGGAGTGTCAATGCATCCAAGGATTCCACAGACGAACGGACGATGAACCGAAAATGCCATGCACACGTACGACCAGAAAAAATCCAATCTAATATAATATGGTTAATGGTCATATGATATATTCTAATGTTTTCAATGTTTATCAAGACCTTCAGATGTTATACTATAGGTCATTCTATTCCACTGAAATCTGATCCAATTTGATCTAATCCGGTATTAGCTTAGATCCAACCTTATCATTTATAACATGATCATGCCAATGATGGAACCTCTTCTGCCAATGACTTTTGGAATTCAGGGAGAGCAACCATTCTTTCGAACTCGGCTCAGATATATACAGCGCTATAGAAATCGCTTTATTAGTATTATTACTATTACTATTTTTACTATCATAAGAATTATTATTGTTATTAACTTACAAACAAATTAGTGTTATTGACCTCAACTGGAACATTTGATGATTAAACACGATAATCATAATAAAAGAAGTGCAATAAGGAATAAAGACCCAAGATAATAGTTATTATTATTGTTGATTATTATCTTTATAATGATTATGATTATTATCATTATTATTATCACAGGTCCTCCTTCTCAGCCTCGCAATCTGCGCCTGACTTTCCAGAACCAGTCAACGGTTGAGTTGACCTGGGATGAACCGGTTGACCTCGGCGGTCGAAATGACCTTCAGTATCGAGTCATCTGTGATAACTGTTACCCAACCGACCCATCGCACCCCAGCTTTACTGAAGTCAAAACACCCAGGCAGGG